>OZ026626.1:16960761-17363261 GCA_964020975.1 Hermodice carunculata | reverse complement strand
AACCCAGTAAGTGCATATACTAGGGTAAAATTAGGAAGAATATTTTAATATACTTTGACAACTATTTTGATATACTTTGAGAACTAAAATGCTCATTGGTCTTCTTTTTTTTCCTTGCACATGTCTCAGCAATTGTAGTTAATATTTAGGCTGCCGTGAGGGCAAAATTCCATGCATATGTCGGGAAGATTCCCGTAGACATGCTAATGCCATTTCACTGCAAACTATACAATTAAGGTAAAATCTAAGCTTTCAAAAGCATACGTTTATGGTGAAGACAATTCATGAGTGTGATAAGTTATCAATGTCACATTTTCATACAATTTTGTAATTAATAGCTTTGTTTCTGTACAGGGCACTGCTTTCTGGATTACTGCTGTACATGGGTGCAAGTTACTATCAAAATGACACCCCGGAAGCAAATTCAGGGCAAATGGACACATTAAGTCTCTCCAGACCAGGCAATAAGTATGAATTTAACAGGACACCCATTTCTGACTACTTTTGATATATTCAATAAGTTGGTCTAGACTTAAATCTAAGCTGGGTAGTGCAGCAACAATATTTTCATGGTGAAATGTACTTGTCTGAGCTGATTTCAGGCAATAATAATAATAAATGCATCATACAGTGTTGGTAATGTGTCTTTGCTATATGATTTAGTTTTACATGTTCTATCCAGTTTGGGTTGCATTGTATATAAATTTTCAGTCTACTGCAGCTATCCTGCTGGATAGCGCATGCTGTGATGCTGATCAAAACCTCTTTTCCTGACGGCAGAAACCCACTGTATTAATATGTGTGATCATATACATTATCATGTTGGATCATAATAGCAGACAAAAGTATACGTAGTTGAAATCCTTCAGCTTTCAACGAACGCACTGATTTATTTATATACTGGAGTATATTATGATGTTCTATTTGCAGTCTATGCACATAATAATTAAGTCTCAAATCAAACAATACTCTGAGAGACTGTGTCTTATGGCAAGGCTGTCACAGAAATTTTAATGAACTTTCTTTGTAAGAGGAGATGGTAAATATCAAATTTTTTTTTTATTATTATTCTTTATGAAGAAAACATGGTGTGGATGGAATAGCTATGGTTCGATCATCATTCTCTTTTGTAATCGTGGTGGTACCTATCATCCATTTCTTTCAGATATTAGTAATTGTATCCATGTTGGGTCAGTTTTAATACCGGTTTTCGCAGAAAGGTCCTTAAGAAAACTATGATTATATATATAATATATATACATATATATACATATATATACATATATATATACATATATATATATATATATATATATATATACATATACATATATATATATATATATATATATATATATATATATTGTGACATTTATATTTGATTGCACAAATCTATCAGTTAATGAAAAAGGGGAAATTATAAAAATTGGTACTAATTTAGGAAGTGCATCTGAATGTTGATTTTCCTAATGGAAGCACAGACGTACGTTTTATACAGGAATTACCTGTCAGTCACCTTACTGAGGTGTATGAACCTCCAACCGTTGTCATCCATCCACCATGTATCCATCCACCCACCCATCCATCGAACCATCCATCAATCCATCCATCCATCCACCCAGCCATCCATTGATCCATCCATCAATATTTTATTTTAGGCTCCTCCAAACCTTTGACCAAACAGTTGTCATACTTATGGAGATCTTATGTGGGTACGAACCTTCGAAAATGGATACCACTTTAGGAACCGCATTCTGATATTAATTTTGTTAATGGGAGCACACATCTACATGGATGCTCAATTTACATGGATTACATGTCAGTGACATGACTGAACTCTATGACCCTCATCCATCAACCATCCACTACGAATTTTACATTTCATCATTTCCAAACATTTTGGCCGAATCATCTTCATACTTGATGGGCTTTAACCTAAGTGTCTCTCTGGTTTTTTTTTTTTTTTTTTCATCTGGGCACGCTCCTTTATTTTTTTTTCTTGATTTTTTGTCTTTCCTGGCAGATCTTTACACATATCATCCCACGTGCTTGGGCAGTTGTGCTCAAATTACTTTGGAACACGTCTCGGCCAATGATGGATCCCTCAGGGAACCTAGCTTGAGCTGTTGTGCTACTAGATGAGTGGTCAGGCACTCAAAATTTCGAAGTCGGCCTTAAGGCGACTGGAAACATAACTAAGCAAATTTTCACAGGTTCAATTTTTTTTCAAGTTTGGATACCTAACCAGGAACACCAAAGTCTATTAAACGCATCACCAATATCTGGCAGAACAAGCCACAGTTGTTTGGCTGTTTTCAAGTTGATGTAAAGCTCAATACATATCTTGGTATAAAATGCGAAAATTGATTGCCAGTAAAATGAAGCATGAAACTGGACTGATCGGCATAAATAAGCAAGCTCTCCAGAAATAATGGCAGATTAAATGTGGACTTAATTATGGCTAGCTCATTGCAATCTATGCATCCCAGGTGGTAGCAGTTTACATGCCCATCAAGAGTTACATGAAGAAAAAAAGACACTAAACAGGTTTAATTATGGAAGGGTGTGGAACACTGTACACAGAGGGCCTAGGTTTCATTGTTGCATCGATTATCTATTATGGGATTGACCTTGTGTGTGAAGAATGGATACTGGATGATTTTTTGTGAAGATAATTATGGCTGTGTACAGTTTGTCTTTGTATCTTGATCTCCCTTGCATTGGGGAAGTCTTCCCTGGAATACTATCCCTCATGCTCTATGACTGGTGAAGCTGGCAATGATTGGTGTTGGACTGACTTCCATTTTCACTTGGTTTACCATCCCTGTGAGACCTGCCAATGCCTTGAATTGGTTGACCTTTATTATCTTGGTGCAAAGAGTAAGTGTGCCATCACCCATAATTTGGGCCAAGTGTTAGTTATCCGAAGACTATTACAGCAGTCATGCCCCCTGCGACTCATTCACTTCAGACTCTAATGACTTAATTCTAATTTCAAGAGCATGGACTTGATATCTTTACTTCTCACTTTTCGTTTCATTGTATCTTAAAAGATGGTTTTGAAAGCAGACAATATCATCATCATATTAGGCTGCCTTTGGATACCCAATGAACGTGTCGGTTCCTACACCAGAGTCCACTTCCAGGTGAAAGTTCTCCACTTTGCACCTGAGATGTTTCACAACTTGTTGAACTCTTGCCGTAATAGAATGGACGTCACGTAAAACGATGGCACCAAGTTCAAGAACGAAAAAGCTGAAACAATTGAATGTGAACAGAGAAGGTTCAGGGACCGCATGATATGCGAGTTTTCCAGTTTAAGTTACAGTAGAACCTGCTCATGAGCCCAGGGGTGCTAAGGGACCACCTCTGCTAGCGGACCATTCTCAACATCCCCATTACCATATTTTAGTTTATCCTGTCCTAAGGGAGCACCTGTCAAAAGGGACTATTAAAACATGTCCTGTGGGTGGTCCGTTTAGGAATGTTTCACTGAAATTGCTCAGAGTTTGTAGTGCATATTTCATGAATCTGTTAGATTTCAACCCATAGCAAAGCATTTCTTTCCATTTTTTCAGCCTAACGTGTGTTGCTTGTTTGGGCGCCTACCAAGACATGATTTTGAATAGCATTTATGTATCATCCTGCCAAGGGGAAGAGCCGGTGCTATGAGCCACTGATTGAAAATAACTATTGCATTTCTTTTGGTCTCGTTAAATTGGCCATGAGAGACTTTAAAATGGTAAGCTGACGTTTTGCTTTTACCCTTGGAAATGGTGGCCATGTTGCTACCCCAGTAAATGATGGTTCCAAAACTGTACTAGTGCATACATTAATATTGAATTTAGTCATGGTCCTCCGAGGGGGGCCATATTGATAGTGCATATGAGTTACTAAGATATCGCATATTCAGGGTCGTAGTGCACCGTTATCACTTGCATTTTTGTGGATACCACGACAATTAGGTTCGATCTAATGTTGCACATGATGGTGTTCCTTCAAAAGAACCAAAAGGAAATGCACGTTTGCTTTGATCCAACGTTCAAAGTCACAGGACTCCTTGATTGAATTTAGTCGTTTGGGCTCTAATTTCGCTGTAATTGACAATTTGACAGCTAAATATTATTTATATATATATATATATATATATATATATATATATATACATATGTGGGGTGGGAGTGGGGATGGGGGTGTCTGTATATATATATACATACTTGAAATTGTGTATCTCGAAATCTGGAACTTTATATAATATTTCTTTTGTTCTTTGCAAAATCTTGGTATATAATGACCACATAATGATCAATTTTAGGATTTGTTTTATGGTTGAATTATCGAAAAAATGTTACATTTGTTTAGATTTGGTGTGCATATTTCTTATGCTTGGCATAAATACCTGATATTTTTCCAATCTGAGAGGCCCTTTCCTCAGATTGCATTGCTTCGCACAGTTTGAGCGCTTGGCGCAGTGTCCATGTGGATCATTTGTTCTCGCTAAAATATTTGAAACATGTATGAACAGTTTAAAAGGCAGCAATGTAATATTCACTGTGTAAAACCTGCACATCATCTTGTGTCTTAAATGTAAAAAAGGTACTTACGCCAACCATAGGATCCTGGCGGGGTTTGACTAGTATCATATACAATTGCTGCTACAAATGTGAGGAAGATTGTGTACCTCTTGACAGTCTTCATGGAATGCAGATCTGAAACAAATTTCCACCTCGTAATTTTTATTTGACATTTTTTAAGACCCGTCTTACATAAAGGACCTGGATAAAAGATTTAGTTCAACCTATCTTTTATAGCCATCAAGTATGAAATGCATCCTTCGTGTTTTATTGATTTTTGGAATCGTTAAAATATACATATATCGACAAAAATGAGGAAAGAAAATGTATATAATATAAATATCTAAAACGCCATCATAATCATCATCGTGTACCATTTTGTACCTGTACACATGCTCTGCGGACTCATCATGAAATTTTAAAATCGATTCTGACATAAACAAATGTCACATATTTTCACAATATATATATGTGTGTGTGTGTGTGTGTGTGTGTGTGTGTGTGTGTGTGTGAGATATATAATATAAGGACCATTCATTTATCTTTAAATTCCCCACTTGATTTCAAAACTGTTCAGCGTTTTATAAAATTGATATACTAAATATTTGGAATGCTCCTGTTATAATGTATTATTTTTTCAAAGTTTTAACAAAGTTATATATTCGCAGATATATGCATTTGTCGAAAGATTTGTTTTAGGGTTTTCCACCGTGGCTTTGTTGAATCACAGTAGGTATTGGTATTGAAATTGTGAATTGCCTGTTGGAATGACCTACACTGAACAGGGTAGGCTTTGCCTTCAATGAAATAAATATAAAAATGAAGTCTGTCTCTGTTGTTGTCATTGGCATGTAACAGGGCGGTTGCTGGTATGTATTTTTTATGAGGTCGCGATAGCTTGTTACGTAACAATGTCAAGTGTCTAGAAATAATTGGAATTTATATTCCCTCTGGAAGATACACGCAAATTGTCGTGCGGCGGAAACTTATGTATTTACACGACGGTGTGGATGCCACAGTTTGAAGTAAAATTGACCCAGTTTACATGCCGGATGGAGGATTCAACGTGGCTGCATGGAACGTGCTGTTATTAAAAGTTGAATTGGCGAAGAATCCTACATTGTAGTCATCTTGTTTTCGAACGGAAAATACAGAGGAATTTTAGTGGACGCAATGACGTTAGAGGGAGAGGTTACAGTTCTAGGCAAACAGGAAGTCACGACTGGTACGAGTGGTTGACCGGGACGGTGTACATGACGAAATTGGTGTATGGTCATGAGTGTCATGGTCAACGAGGTCAGTGGCAGCACCGCGCTGTTGAATGTCCCTGCCACTGGCTAAGCCTGAGAGTGGGGTGCTGAATGCTTTTTATGTGATGTTGAACAAGATCTGCTGTAAGATCGGATAGATGCTTCACTTCTGTGGCCAGGCATGGACATAATATGGCACGCTTAGAAACCACTATCGTTTAAATATTGGTTAGTCGTGACATGAAGTCAATGAGCAGTCTATCTGGTCTTCACACCTGCCCGAGTACAAATTTCTGGCATAAACCCTGAAAATGAACGTTTGGCAAGGGAACTGGGAGAGTACCATACTGAGCGGGAGGCCCAGTCAATGTTAATTGACTTCTGATAAGGATTTCCATTGATTAACAACATTGATCGCAGAAGGATCAGTTTTATTAATTAACAGTTTCAGGATTTCTACGGGACACAAGGGTTAAACAGGTTGAGCATACATCCTTTTATCTGCTGGGGCTTCCTCGCTGTTTAAGCTGCCTTGGTAGTTTTTTTGTTGCGTCTCATGAGACAAAGTGACATACTCCCCATTCTGATCGGAGTGAAATTCAAATGAATATTTGCGCAATTGATGGTACAATTCAAGGCGTCTTACCATAAAATGAATTTACAAATTGTACCACACACATTGGCACAATAATACTGGCCATTTGGAGGTATTTTGGAGATATGTAGCAATTTTAACAAGATCATCATCATTTTTTTGTGCTCCGTGGGTCGAGATGTGCCTGATTTTGTGCATTCTTTAAGAAAGGCACCAAGAACATTGTTGGCAGACTAAAATTCTTTGTCATGAACTATGTCAATGTCTCTGCCGATATCTGAGAGATGCCGGTTGATGGCTGCACGGATGTTTTTAAGAGGTTTTTATGTTATTCTAGGGCTTGTTCAACAGACATAGTCATGGGTTTTTGACTCTTTTCAGGGTTCTGTGGCTCAGTCTCGCAGTAAAATCTCTCTGGCTTTTTTGCCAGATCTGATGCCGTAATTGATCGTGCATCAATTGGATGTTTATTCACTGCCATACTACAAACTGCAAAGAAGGAAAAAGGGATAGTTTTTTTTTTTTTTTAAATTTTACCTATTTTATTTTATAATTTTAAGATAGGCGACAGAACTTAAGTCATCAGTGTAGCCGTCAAAATGATGGCTTGCTTGAAAATGCAAAGTTTAAAATGCCACAATGTTTCAAATTTTGACTATTAATGGTAGGGCCTATTCATATTTTTATTCTACACACTGTATACAAATTGATATTAAAAAGTTTGAAATAATGGCAGCAGTTTTACATTGCTGATTCAGGGCATCGTTAAAAATTAATAGGTCAGCCTTTAATTAAATATCAATTAGATATCTTGGCCATGGCCATAGGTAATTGGCTTTTTTTTTGGGGGGGGGGGGGTTGAATATGAGCAAGGAATTTTGAGGAAATTAGGAAAGCCTACCTTGCAGTAATTTTAGGCCCCATACAGTGTTTCATTTTTTTGAATTGGACTGGTGACCATCACGATATTCCTTTAATTCTTCATCTGTTACTTTTCTAACTCTGCCACTGTCACTACTGGTACTAGTAACGCTGGCACCAGTGGCAGTTCCAGCAGAATCACTTGTGGAGGTGGCCGGGAGATTCAGTGCTGCTTCAGCACGTTGTTGATCCATTTGCTGCAGTGGTATGCTATCGGCGGTGGATGAAGCCACTTCAACCAACTGGTTTATATCAATTGTGCTGAGTAGATTATCCTCGTCAGAGTCAAATAATTCATGAAATAAATCTGGAAATTCCAGGATTTCCATGTCCATTTCAAATATTTCATACTCCATTGTGCCGACTGTAATCAAAGGAGCGCTTGCCTTTGAACTAATCGCGATATCTTTGATGAGTCAAGCAGACGATCTTTTCAACTGGAAGACAGTGTCAGGGGCTCATTGGACTCTCTCAATTTTTTGTAAATAAAGACTTTTGCGTCATATTTATTTATTTTTATTGTCTATATAGACCATTTATTTTCTTTATTATATATGAAATCAAATGTTTTACATTTCACATGCTGTGTTTATAGTATTTAGTTCGGATTATCTTCACTGTGAGGCGCTTGGGAATGCCAAGATTGCAATGTGAAAGTAGTCCCTAGTTGACAATATCATTACGGGGCAAGTAGGCACTGGCACGTACAGTGCTGTACATGATGTTACCATTGACCGATGAAAACAAAATTTGTCCCTATTCTTTCAATGCTAACAAAAACTCCGAATGTAAATATTGATCATTGATGCAATTACATGGATCTAAATCCGAAAAGCTTTCATGCAATGTGGTGTATATATAAACTTCATATAAAATTATGTGGACCATTCATCAATCTTTAAATTCCCTACTTGATTTCAAAACTTTTGAGCGTTTTATAAAATTGATATATACTGAACCCCAATGAAAAGTATCCACATAAAAAAATTAACACATTAATTTTGTAAGTTACTAAGTACTGTGTGTGCATATATGCATGGTTTGGAGCCTACATCAGGGTCATTCAGGACAACTTTTTAACTTTTGCTGGGTTGTTACATAATGCATGTGACTTTTGTGCACCGAATATGGCTTCTGACCACCACTCCTATTGGATGGCTAAAATGACCTGATGTTTTCAGTGGCTTTAAAAAGGGATGTTCAGCCAAGAAAAAAGCCAGTGGTCTCAGGTGTGTTGAGGCGATCATGCCGCGTCTGAGCCAAGGTCAAAGACACCATGCTTTGGGGCTTGCAGAGGGTGGAGTCCCAATCACTCAAATCGCACAAAGAATGGGGTGTACTCGGCGCACCATCCAACGACTAATTGAACGGCAACAAGAAACTGGATCCGTAGATGATCGGCCTAGGCCTGGCCGAGAAAGAGTGACAACACCTGGCCAAGACCGTCACATCCGGCTGATGCACCTGCGAGACCGTTTCCGTACAGCAGCCCAAACAGCCCTTGAGACTCAAGGGGTGAATCACCGTCCTGTCAGTAGTTCTACTGTGGAGAGGCGACTGAGGAGCAGTGGCCTAACAGCCAGAAGACCTTACAGTGGTAACCTGCTGACCCAACCCAGAAGAGAAAGACGACTGCAGTGGTGTAGAGCACACTCCAGGTGGACTCGCCAGCAGTGGAATACCGTCCTTTTTACTGACGAGTCCCGTTTTTGTGTCAGCAGAGCAGATGGCAGAGAACGTGTGTGGCGCCGGACTGGGGAGAGATATGCAGATGCCTGTGTCCGTCAGGCAGATCGATGGGGTGGACCCTCTGTCATGGTGTGCGCAGGCATCAGCAACCGCTACCGGACACCCCTAGTGGTCATTCAAGGGATCCTCAATGCTAGGCGGTACATTGATGAGGTGCTGGAGCCGCACATGGTCCCATTTATGGAGCAGCATCAAGATCTGGCGATCTTTCAGCAGGACAATGCACGTGCACACTCTGCAAGATTAACAATGAACTTTCTCAATGAGAACAACATCAATGTCATGGAATGGCCAGCGTTCTCACCCGATCTGAGCCCTATTGAACATTTGTGGGATCAGTTAGGCCAAGGTATTCAACGGAGGACACCTAGGCCTACTACCCGAAACCAGCTGATCCAAGCTCTGCAGGAAGAATGGAATAATGTTCCCCAACACAGAATTCAAACCCTGGTCAGCAGTATGCGCCGCAGATGTATAGCATGTGTTGATGCTCGAGGTGGCCACATCCCATATTGAACAGAAAAATTTGTGTGTTTCAATTAGGGCAGTTAATGACATTTTTTGCCTGTAAGTGACGTTAATGTCGGTAGAGCGTGACATTATTTTTACGCCAGAAAAGTGAATGCTTTGTTAAGTTCTAAGCACGTCTAGGTATGAAATGTTTCAAGTATAAACAATAAAATACTTCAAAATTGGCATGTGGATACTTTTCATTGGGGTTCAGTATACTAAATATTTGGAATGGTCGTGTTATAATGTATTATTTTTTGAAAGTTTTAACACAGTGACACATTCACAGATATTTGTATACTGAACTCCATTAAAAACGCATGAGGTAAACACTGAGTTATTCGTTAATTGGAATACATTCTTTTGTATCATGATTGCTTACAAATGGTCCACAAGCTTCTTTTCAGTGGATCTTAAACAATTTTTAGCAAACTTTTGAATGAAACATTTCAGTGAACACACTTGCTTTGCAACCATCTTAAGTCGGCAAAATCACACTTCAATATCTTGTGTGTCCTCCTGCAGCAGTCACACATGCAACACAGCACCTTCTCATAGAGTGTACTAATCTTGAAATTTTGGCCTGTGGAATCCTTTCCCACTCCTCCTGTGCAGCTGCAATAAATTGCTGGCGGTTTTGCGGAGGGGGTTGCCTCTGTCCTATCGCCGTCTGCAGTTGGTTCCATAAGTGTTCAATAGGTGACAGATCAGGTGAACAAGCAGGCCAAGGTAAGACATCAATTTGATTGTCCTCCAAAAAACGTTGTGTGATGCGTGCAAAATGTGGCCTTGCATTATCCTGCTGGAATATGGTTATATCGTTATGGTTCTCAAGGAATGGAAGGACTATAAGACACAGAACTTCATCGATATTGCGTTGGGCTGTAATATTACCGTCCAGAACAACAAGTGGGGTTCTGTAGTGAATCGAGATGCCTGCCGAGACCATAATACTGGGTCCTTCCCAGCGGTTGCCCTCTCTCACACATGCATCTGCTTATCGTTCTCCTTGCTGCCTCCATACACGTTGTTGCCCATCTGGGCGATCGATGCATATTCTGGATTTGTCTGTGAAGAGATTCATGCCGTTTTAACTGATTTTCTAGATCATCTGTTTTCGGTTTTCTGTTCTGTTTCTTTTGTTCTGCATATTTAATAGTTTCAGAACAAATTCTCATTTTCAACGTTGCCAACTTCCTCATTGTATCCTCAATTTCTGTACTTTCTGCACTGTTACTGTTATCGAAAAGTTCTTTTACCATATTTACATTATTCATATCATTCAGAAGGGACCAATTAAGTTTCCAAAAGCCAGAACCTTTAGGTTCTGAATTGATAGCTATTTTTAATGTAATGGCAGAGAGATCTGATTTATGTCCTAGAATAATTTCTGCTTCCTCTATACTACTAAATGTGCCAAATGATAATAGAAAAAAGGTCTAATCTGCTTTGAATGAAAGTGTATTTTTTTGTCTCTAAGTGATCTACTGATTTGTGGGTGCTTTTGTATCCAAAGATCTAAAATATCTGTATCGTCCATCCAGTGCAAAATGACCTGCTGATTTTTAAAGTGTGTAACTGGATTTCCTCCGAATTTATTTTGAGCTGCATCTAAAACGAAGTTAAAATCTCCTTGAATGATCGGGTGATCATTAGGAAATTTCTCTGCCTGCTCAATAAAATGTTCATAAAATAGTGGCTTGTCTTCATTATATCCGTAAATGTTAGCAAGTATGAATCTTTGCTGATGAATGGTAACATTTAATATTATGTATATCCCGGTATCCTCTTTAATAACATTGTAAGTTTGATAGTTGATATTGTTTTTTAAATAAAATGCATAGGTTTGCTGTCTGGCTAGCTTGTGCAAAAGTGCTGTCTCCAGAACGCATTCTTGGAATTTAAGCAAATTGAGCATATATATTACCGGAAAAAATATGAATTGAATACAATTTAGAAACCCTATCATTAAATTTATGCAAATGAGGTCATCTTCAAATTACGATTTTATAATTTATGTGTTGTGTTGTAGAGGCACCAGAAAGAAAAAATCTGGGCACATTTCTTTGACTTGCAGAGTCCATGTCGGATTCTAACTCTGCTATGTGATTGTTTCATTATCAGTGTTATTGAGAATGACTGTACATATTGTCAAAATGTGGTGCATGATTGATAATATACACATGGTGAACTGGATTATTTTCTAAAATGAACCTTGGACCTGGTAAGAACACCCACGTTTTAATGTATTTGCAGGCTAGATAATTTTGTACCGTGAACCTAAAATCATGAACCTGGAACCGCCATCCAAGAAGCCACCCTCAGCCAAGCTAAATCTCAATACCTGTGTTTTATGTAGCAAAGCTCTCAACACAGGAAGATGAACTTATCACAAAACTATTTTGGACAAGCTACGATATATGCTTGCCTCCACCACAAACCGATGAGCTGCTCAACTACCGCCTACTGAGGTTGCATTTGAGCAACATGTGAAAAGGGCACAATACCAATGTGCCATTTGGTGCCACAATGGCATTGATCAATTACATACAGCCCTTAAAGCACCATCATCTCGAGACATAACAAAAATCAATGAATATTTGGATCTTATAGATTCAGAACACACATTTCCGCAAAAAAATTGTAAAATTGGTTACGCATCCACAACAAATATTCGGAAACCAGATTTTAATAAGCAAAAAATAGATCAAATGTTTTGCAGCATTCCTTTTAAACACAAAATTATTGATTCACCAAACATTCAGTCCCTTTTCAAATTGAAATTTGTTCGTAACATTATTCCCAAGGAGATTCATTTCTTATTTTACCAGGGTTACTGGCTCAGTGCCGCAGCTCTGATCTCCCGCCAGGCCCTGGCGGGATACCAGAGCTGAGAGCAAAATAAAAGATCCCCAATCATTCCCTATAAATATGACAACAATATTGGACAAAGCATCATGAATTACCAGAAGTTTCTGGCTTCAATTACTTTTGAAGATATCGCAGGGAATCAACATTGGGACTGTATGTCTAACAGTGAATATTCTGATTTTGTTGATGCATACCACAAACATGTATTTACAGGTAATTTGGATATTATACAAAATTCAAATTTAAAAGAAATTATGAAAAAAGGTACAAAATTTCGGATATGTCCCAAGTTGAACATTGACAGTATTTTTCAGGATACATGTGATGCAATTGATTCCTACTGTATGAAATGGGCAGACAAAGAAAAAATTGAATTTCAGAAATTTGAAGGATGGTTATCAAACTTGAAAAAGTCCTTAGAAAAAGAATTTATTGTTACAAACCCCACATTAAGAATTTCAATATGATTAATCTAAAACAACCTGAAGTTTCAAAACTAGTCAAGGAATTACAAGAAAGTTTTGTAGTCACTAACATAGATAAGGCAGGGACCAATCTGGGGATCATCTGCAAAAAATTTTATCCGGATGTTTTGAAAAAAGAACTTGGTAAAAACAATATTTCGGACATAAGAGATAATGACGTATATAAATTACACAAACAATCCATTGACAATTTGATAGATAAACATAAAGATGAGATGAAAAGGAATTTTAATATCAAAGTCTCTGAAAAGGACTGCTCTATTCTACTTTTGTTCTGGAAACCCAAATTACATAAAAACCCTTTTAAATCTAGATTCATAGCCGGTGCTGCAAAATGTACAACAAAACAATTATCAGAGGAGGAACATTGTGTTTGACTGGCATTAGGAATCATTTTCGTAAATACTGTAATGCAAGTTCTAGCAACAGTGAAATAAATTGTTTTTGGAGTATAAGCAATTATTCCAAGTTTGTATCTGAAATCGAAGATGTAAAAGCAAAAAATATCAAATATTTTGATTTTTCTATACTGCACACAAATCTACCCATAGATGAAGTCAAAAGTTCACCATCAGAATTAATAAGCAAAATGTTTAACCATGATGGTAAACCATACATTAATATTAATTCATATACAAAGAAAGAATATTGGTCACACAACAAATATTCAATAAGTAACGTTAAATCTTACACTGTTGAAACTTTGATAGATGCTATAAATTGTATTTTGGGATAGTACTTTTGTTCAATGCGCACCATTGGTTTTTCAACAAATAAAAGGCATTCCAATGGAAAGCAACTGCTCCCCTTTACTGGCAGATTTGTATTCAACCTGGCTCGAATTTAAGTATATGCATAAATTGATGAAAAATGACTTTCAAATGGCTACACAATTATCAAACAGCGCAAGATATATTGATGACATTGCTTGTGTAAATGTACAAAATTTCAGTGAAATTGCTAAAGAAATTTACCCAAAAGATATCCCTTTGGAGGACAACAATTCAGATGGTTTCAGATATGTGTTTTTAGACTTGGATATTCAGGTCACTAATAACAGGTTTTGTATTAAGGTCTATCACAAAGTAGATGAGTTTAACTTTGAAGTAGTAAATTATCCTTTCCCGGACAGTAATATTTCAGATACTATTGGATATAATAAGTTTTTGTCAGATTTGGAGATTTGGTCGTATTTGTTCTAAATTTCAGAACTTTGCATCTAGAACCAAATTTATTTACAATAAACTTGAGTCAAGAGGATTCAGAGATGAACTTTTGATCAAATATTTCTACAATTTTGCTGTAAATATCCCGAGATGGTAAGAAAGTTTGGCTTCAATATTTTTAAATATTTTACACTTGCCTGTTTTGCTACTAAAAATTTATCTTTTGGCAGCATTCTGTTTAAATGTTCACCTTTCAGACATTTTAGACTAGCTTGTTTTCTGTTAGGTTAAACCCCCAGGAGCTATCGGTAGCAAGTAGCAGCGTACGACACTTACGAGCTTGCTTAATTGTACTTGACATCTGGTTAATATTTCCATTGAATTTTCTTGACTCAAATACAAATGAATTTCATTTGTTTTTCTGGCTTGTCCCATAATTGTACTGTTTATATCCAAAGATTATTAGAAAGTTTGGCCACAATAATTTACAGTTTTTAGACTTGTCTGTATTGCTACTGAACTATATCTTTTGGTCCCTCTCTGTTTAATATTCACTTTGAGACATTATAGGCTTACATGTTTTCTGTCAGGTGAAACCTCCCTGGGGCTATCGGTAACAAGCAGCGGCCTACGACAGTTAAACGTTTGCCTAATTGTACTTAAAATCCTGTTAAGAAATATTGCTTTTATAACATGTTTTTTTGGTATAAATGCTAATGACTTTCATTCTTTTCTGACATGCCTAAATGCACATTTACTCAATATTAAAAAGTTACTGAAAATTGACAGTATTTTCTCCAATGTCACAAACCTGACACATTATGTTGATACAGTGACTCAGGGTTGGCAGTGAAATAGAGCTTGATTTTTTGAGGAGTAGGTGTCACCATGGAGTTTGTTTTATATCTCTGGTGCAGGAAGTACATTGTTGCAGTCCTTGTTAGGATTTCCCTTGGTTTATACAGGTGGTCTAGCTACAACTGTTTATTTTACAATCACTGCGACTGAATATAATGCCCCAGCTTGTTTCCACTTCAGTTAAACACTGGCGGATGGTTAAACTAGGATAAGCTGTCCAACTAGAAAGGATAGATATTGGTTCAGGGGTAAGTCAAAATGTATTATCTGAACCTGTACTATACAAATTTGGTAATTATGATTTGTTTGACAGTAATCTTCTTTCACAATGAAGCTCTGCATTTAAAAGCAAAACGTCACGTATTTAGCTAATTCATCAATTGCCACGTTCATCTTTATTCATTATTATGTGGGGTGACTTTGCTGAATATTTATCTTAGACAAGGAACCCCTACTCAGAGAGACATGTGCGAGTGAAAGATTCCATAACATGTTGAGTAGTTACCTGCAGAAGACCCTTTAATTTCTTTGGGCTGATACAGCCTATGTCAAAATTTTACAGAGGAACGTGTGCAATATGGACAGTAGTACTTCTATATGTATATAGGTTAGACAGGGACAAGTTAGCTTATGGAGAGTAAATAGTTCGGACTGCAGAATAGGGTAATGACTACTGGGAAGTGGGTTTAGACAAAAGGACAGTAATACAATTTATCCTTGGACACATATGGGTATCGTGTTTGAGAGTATTCTGTTTGAGATGGCCGAGTTGTACACTGTACCCTCTCAAACTTCCAAAACAAAAAAGGAAAAACAAAACAAAGCAAGCAAGCAAGCAGAAAAAAAAATTAAAAAGCAAAAAACAAAAACACAAAAAAGAAACAAAAAAAAATTAAAGAGAAAATACAATTTTAGAAAATAAAAAAAGAGAAACAAAATAAAAACATATCAAAAAATTAAGGGAAAAAAAAACAAGAACAACACAAATCTGCTGTGGGCATTTAACCCTTAAAACTAAATATACATATGAATTTGAAATTCGTATGGCAGCTAAAGAATTATAATGATCTTCCTCTTCCAAATGAGCATATATATTCACATTTTTCCAATGGCCTGCATATGAGTGAATTATCTTATCATCTAAAAATGAATATCATAAAATATTACTTACGCAACTCAAATTACGCAAATAAATCTTCATTTTCTTTTTCTGTAAACTGTGACCAATAAACCAAGAAACTGAAGACAGTGCATACTTCTAAGAAAATGTTGCAAATTAAGAACCACAAAGGATGTCATCTTGAAGTGTGGTGGCTAATCCCACATAACGTATCAATCCTGTTTAGTAGCAGTCAATAACTATGACAATGATTTGATAGATATGCTCAGATGCCACTACCACTATGACAAGAAAGAAAACTACTTTCTCTTTGAGACAAGATCAAGGCCTCTGGCCAGCATTCTGCTGGAAGCAACCAGCGTCACTTGATTAATATATGCTCACAGCAGGCAGCACATTGAGGTCTTCAAGGCTAAACTGGGTTTGCCTTGAAACCCCGGAAGAAGAGTGAATACTGAAACCATCATGTATGATAGTCATGCAAACCCACATGTTATTTGATGAAAGAAAAGCGGATTTTACATCAACCCTAACAGGCTATCAATATGTTGATTCAAATAAGAGGGTTGATCAGTTTAAAAAGAAAATACCGACAGACATGAGTGTCCACTAAATAAGGATGCAGGGATCAATCAGGTACAAATGTAAGAAAAGAAGTTTTCCTTAATACTTTTTGCACACGTAGCTATTCATTGATGCATAAATCATCTTCATTGTATGTTCATGTATCTCAACATATCTTATGTACACATTTTCATATACTGTGGAATTCATATTATGTTTTTAATTTACTCCCCATATAGATAGTCCCTGGCAGAAGAAAAGTACATAAAACTGCCATGTATCCTCTTGTATTTAGCTTTCGTTTACCTTAGCCTTTCCCAGTACTAACATGCCCCCTTGATACTCCAGTATAAATTCCCCTGGGTATACTTGTTCACTCACAAAAGTGCCGAACCCTGCATTAAAATATGACTGAAAGATTTTACCTTCAGACGTCAATGAGTATACATGCATTCCTTCACATTATATCTTGGTCCTATGTGCAGGCAATGTAAATTCAACTTTTTGCTATGATGAAAAAAATCCCATGACCTAACATCAGGGCTTAATTTGGAAAAGTATACCCCAGTCTGCTTCATCGTTTGGCATTGTTGAGTCAGTAGCAGGGACGTTATAATTACATTGCTTGCTGTGCATGAACAACCAATCTACATGATAAATAGCGCACCGTCACATCTTCACTCAAGTAACAAAGGTACATTCGGCAGCAGGTGCGTGGCCTTGGTGGGATAGCATGCAGTCTTCTTCCTTAAGGGACCAGGTTGATACCAGAGGTACATGTACCCTCAAGTGAAGTCATAAATTAAAATTTGGCACCCCCTTGACAGCCTATACTCAGGACGCTCTGTCAACTGTTTGGGGAAGGAATAGTCATAAGGACTAAAATATATTTATTGTATTTTCTTTTCATTGATGCAAATCATCGACAACAATTCTTTGAAAATACACTTTTTTAGTCACCTTTTCCTATATAACAGCATTTAGACTTTGTTCTGCAAGAGGTATTGCAAACATGTTTCCCTATGTTCATGGGGTAGAACAAGATAAATAGAAAATTAGATTGTTCTAGACTGGGACTTGTGAGTGAATTTCCGTCATCACCTGTCCCTGGTACAAGTAAAAATCCCAGATGGCAAGCCCAGGAGACTGATATGGAAATATATTGCTGATTACTCCAACTTACCTATGTAGTCATCAACATTTTTGATGAAGACCCATGGTGCCCCCCCCCCCCCTCGCCTTATGTGATGATGGCGCCCATTCCAAGGGTGATATCATTTCTCCTTTGTGTGACTGTAACGGTCTGGGATATATGATGAAGTTTGAGCACTAAAAGATCTCTTCAATTGGCAATATGTTTGTGGCCATGTCAAGAAGGTTGATTATTTGCTTTTTCTCTCAAAACACTAATATTTCTGGTTGTAAAATGGTAATAGAATTCTGTCTACCTTTTTCTGGTAATTTGTGAATCGAGAAGTTTCCAGTTTGAAAATAGCCAGTGTCGTTGATTGAAGTGAAAACAAATATTGAGTAATTCTCCCCTATTGCTATTTAATACAAAGAGAAACTTAACAAACCTAATTCTGTAAGCCCATGTTCCATCTCAACACTATAAAGTCCGATATTCTAAGAGCAAAGTCCTATTCCGTACCATTCACTGAAAAACTGTATTGCTCTAAATCATAATAGCAAATTCATTTATAAAAGGAAGAAATCATATTCATAAAATTTGAAATTTAGAAGATAGTTTTAGCCATTATTAGCCTTTCGAAAAATTGGATCATCAGTGGGGAACCAGGGCAAGACTTGTTTCGGTGCCATTAATCCCTGGACAAGTCATTCTGCTAACTGGCGTCACCATGTTTGCATTTCCAATACAAACATCCCGAGCTGATGTATTACGGAATAAAACAAATATGATGTTCCTTTGTTAATAGGCCTTCTTAAAAATGTAGCCCACATGACATCAATATAATGAAACTACACCTGACACTCATGGTTAGGCCTACCAAAATTGAATGATAAAATAATAAACCATCCCACACTTACCTACAGCGCCTGGTCTTACAACAGACCCGACGAGGCCTACCTGACAGACTGATCAGATCAAACAGATCAAACCAGCTCATCAACTTCAAGTAAAACGCAAATGTAACGACGTGACGTAAACGAGTCACGCTATTAATTGTGTCACACCTGAAAACTGGTCAGATCTACGTTGTTCCGTTTCAGCAATGAAAATAGGCCTATTTATTATAAACTCGCTGTATTTCACAGCCGATGCAATCACTACTAATGGGCAGCTCTATATTAATAACAAATCAATTACATCACATTTAATGTAAATGTTTTGAAAATTCTATGTCAATTTAGCTCTGTCTTGCTATCGTTAGTCTAAAATAGTCAGGAAATTAAGACATTCCCTTAATTAGAGATCTAACTAGAATCTTGATTGAAAGAAAATGCCACATTTAAATGAAAATAGCTCACAACTGTTGTCCTGTCATCAGGGTTATGACTATGGTCCTTCTTACACGAATGTGCTGAAAATAGCTATCAATGTTAAATTACAAAGAAAATAAAACTAAAACAAAATCAGTTTCAAGCTAGTAGAGTAGTTAGTATTGATTTTGAATGTAAAAAAAAAAAAAACTACAGCTGAAATTGGATACTTTAATGCCTCTAACATATTTCATTGACCGTTGAACTAAATACTCAGAGACAGTACAGCTAAACTGCTGTACTGCCTTTTACTTATTTTCTGACCATTCATCTTCTTTAACACCAATTAGTTTGACACATGCTGCTATCATTTAATCTGTACAGAGAAACAACCATATATTTGACATTTCTTTGTGTATTCCGGGCTCAAGTTTTGGTGCCAGCATACATAATGTATAAATAGACTCCATATTACAATTTGGTTAGTCATTGCCTAATATTAGTATCCAGGGCTAAGTTTTGGTGGCTGCTGTCTACCCACAGGTGGCACAAGTCAGCATTGTATTTAATTAAAAAATGGCACCCCTTGAAATGGTGCTTTCGTTTTCATGGTATTCAGGGTACTTTACCGTTTCAAAAGGTTTGGACTTCGGCCTCCAAGCTTGAAACTGTCTGTACGCCACGTTACCAATGTGAAACCATCTACGCCCACTGCTTAAATATATTTTACTTAGGACCAGCTTGTCTGTCCAACATTTTCTATGTTTTATTAAGGGAAAAAGTTAATGAATAAAGTAGTCAAATGTATTCAGTGGGCAGGGAAACCTGTTTTATGTCATCAACGAACAGATTTTTGTTCATTGGACCTAAAGTTTGCAAAACAAGGTAAATCCAATCAGTCTGTTTGAAGTCTTTTTTATATTTTGAACGTAACACATTGTTTCAAGCATGCACAATTTGCCATGCAAAATAACTTTAAATTAAAAAGATATGCATACAATTGCTGTAGTAATAATAGTATTTCATGTCACTGATAAGGTTTATTTGTGAGACAAGTTATATTTGTTTATGTTTAACATTGACGGAAAAAATAATAAGGACCCCGGTTGTCCTCAAGCATGCGTCGTTACAGTTTGCCCAAAATAATATCTTTAGGTAAAACTTGTTATCAGAAATTATAACAATGAATTTCAGGTTCAACGTCGTGTATGTATGTAGTTTCAATGAGATTTTTTTATATATGAACAGTTAAGTTCGTATTGTACCAATTGTTACAATTATTGTGCTTTGAATAGTAATGCATTTTTGTAAACCAAAGGGTTTGTCTGGTGTATAAAGAGAAAGTGTGTATGGCTCCCATGCACATTGAATGATCGTGGAGATAGAGCATATTGAAATATAAACAAAAGATGGAGAGGCAAAGATACCGGTTCCGCAAAAACACAAATTCAAAATCACATGATAAATTTAATATGAAATGTTTGACACAGAGTAACCTTTGAATGCAACTTGAAACATTAAGATCAGAATTGTGTAGAAAAATGTTTACTTTGTAGTTCAATGTGCCATGTAAAAACAGCAGAGAGCTTGGAGCTCATTAGGAGTGCCAAGAGACTGTAATTTTTTTGCACATTATAGATAGTGATACATTCCAGAAGAACATACATAATGTAAATGGAAAATAGCATATTTATCCGACACGTAAAGAATCCATAAGCATTAAAGATAATGTAGAAAACTACGACAAATTATTGGTCATATTCCCCCGTACACTTACAGTTAATAATGTACAAAAGAATGAACCATGTAGCATCAATGCAAATCTGTTTGAAATTGAAAACATTTTGAATAAGGTTATGCAGAAAACGAGATGCTCTGTTGTCCATCTTGCTATTTAAAGGAGTTATGTAGTAGGGACTGCTCCAAGTAGGCGACGCAAGGCATTTTTGTGTAAGCAGAGATGATGAAAGCATACACTCACTGAGTTGTGAGTCACACGTTGGTTTGAGTAAAATAACTTAAACAGAGGCACCTCAAACGAAGGCTGTAACATCAGTGGCTTCTGGTCTTTCCTGTATCAGAGGAGGTAGTGGTTTGTATAAACACGGTTAGTATAATAGAAACCAGGGGACTGTGACAGCCCTCTGCTGATCTGACATATTATACACAGACTGAAGTGGTCCTCTGAACGTCAAAATAATATCAGGGTCGATTATGTTTTAAACCAGCAAATTTTCCTAGCGTTACCGCATTTTTAGGAGTTTCGGTTACTTGTTAAAAATCAGAAAATGACAACACCACAAAATCCTTCCTTTATGAAAGAAAGTCCATTTGGGCATCTTGATTTTTTCTCCAGGGAAAAAGTCGTGCTTGAAATACTGTGTCATGCTCGACAAGTAGAGAACAAACCAATCATTGGTGTTGGATAACCATTGTCACTTGGTTTACCAGACCCATAGGATCTGCCGACTTAAATTGAACTTTGACCTTTATTATCTAACTTCATAGATCAAGTATGCGCTGACATATGTCCTCACCCACTACCTCGGGCGAGAAGTCTGTTATGTGGATTTTATTAAGGCATCAATACTGCTGCAACTGCAGGCTCTAATGAGCAGGCTCCATTTTCCCGGGCATGAGTTTTAGATTTATATGGTCTCACGTTTTCACCCATGGCAACAAAAGCAAAGACTATCACGCAGGCAACTATGACACATTTCTTAGACAAACCAAATTGTAAGTCAGGAAACAAACTCGATGGCAGATAGACAACAACTTTTTCCGGGTGGGCAACCAACTGCTTGGCACAGCCAAGACACTCAAACAAACAACTAATTCTCCTTCAAATAACTACATAGAAGGAAAATAATACCAAGAATAGTTTATATTCATGAAAAAATTAGATTAAATAGAACAATCGAATATAAAGTAAAGTTACAAACGATTTTATTTGCAAAAATTCCAGCGAGATTGGCGATAATTGATGTATTTTACCTACCGAAGTAAATATCAGTACTAGAAGTTCAGCAGAACTTGTAGTAATTTAGACACTAGTCGCCTGGTAATCTTAACAGTGTGCTTCCTGGAAAAGAAATGCATATGCCTCAGGTTAAATTCTAATTGTTCTGCTTCTCAGCACACCAGTTATTATCTGTGTTTAGTTTCCGGCCACATGATCCTGTAGTGTGTCTTCTACTAGATGGCACTGTGTGTATAATAGTTATATTTTCTTTGGATTTTTTGTTTATTTTCTTCAGTAAATGTTTTAAACTTATGTAACTTTTTAAACTGGTTTGGAAATGATCCTTTTTTTGTGAATAAATATGAAAAAAAGTAATGAATTTTGAAAAGTGGAAGAAGTATTCAAAGGTTTAAATGCATAGTCTTAGATGTACAATATTATCCAAGAGCCATTTTGTAGACTACACCAGTGAAGACTGATATTTTGTACAGTGAATGGACAGTTTCACCTCAGCTAATAACTAAAACAAAAAGCTCATTAAATAATTAATTATTCAAACACTAAAATAAAATTCAACCCAGATAATTAAAGCTTTATGTAAACCTGCACTTCTTGATTATAAATAAATAAAAAAATGAATAAAAGGATAATAACTTTGTGGGCTTTCAGATAATATGTTGAAGTATGTGCATGGGTTTCTAAGATTAAGAATCTTACTGGGATGAGGTAAATAATTAAAGATAAAAAAAATGTTAATAAAGCTCAACAATCATTTTTTTCCACAAACATAGACCCATATACTGAAGTGTGTGCATATTTTGTAACAATGTCAATTTTAGCTATGACATTTTGCACACCAGGTAATCTTGAAAATGTGTAAAAATAATTGTCCAATAGCACATATTCACAATACTAGCCACAAACTCACCTCATGTAACATGTCAGACGATTTGTGTGAATTTATTTGATTATTTTTACAGTAAACATGGAAATGTTTAAAAGAAGTGATAAGTGCATGTATGTACAAGGCTTTTACACTATTACAAAGTGGCATGGAAAAAATATTCTTGAAATTCTGGCCAGACAAGTTTGTTACATCCCCTCATTTGCTTACATTTTTGTTTCATATTTCTCCAACAACCCTCAATTCCATTTTTGTGTACCCCGTCATCAGTAACAAATTCAACAGAATGATTTAATTTCATGGTTATATCCATTTTGATTTAAATTATTGCAACTAGTAAATTGATCGGAATTTATGGCACTACCAATTTCTATATGTGCTTAAATGAACAGTAATAAAGTATCCCTTGATCTATCATCAACACTAAAAACACAAATTTTCGTTCACCTCCTT
This sequence comes from Hermodice carunculata, assembly GCA_964020975.1. Taxonomy (NCBI): domain Eukaryota; kingdom Metazoa; phylum Annelida; class Polychaeta; order Eunicida; family Amphinomidae; genus Hermodice; species Hermodice carunculata. Next base: position 17,339,837 of record OZ026626.1, on the reverse strand, counting down.
TCAAAACATCCAAACACCCATGTCCCACCCTCATATTTAATTGTTCCCTTCCATATTTTCCTTTCCTCACAAATTTTGATTCGTTTATTTCCACAATATCCCCAACACCTCGCAATTTTTTAACATTTTCCAACAAATACCTAGAACAAATATCCCTCCAAAAGTTAGACCAGACAACAAGAGTATTCTTACTAAAACAAGAATTAAGTAAAAGCAAAATCGTATCCAAAGGTAAATCCAAACAGAATAAATAAATTATAGACAGTAACACTTTTAAAGACAGGTGAGATTTTGATAAAAAAAGAAAAGGAATCGGCCGAATACGGAACCTTTTTCTACATAAATTCCAACGCCAAATATAGCTTTGGACCTATTTTTTTATTTGTGAGCACCAGTTGTTACAGTCAAAGCAAATTTTGTCAGGTTTCAATTATTTTTTCTGTCTCAATAATCTTATGGTGCTCTCCCAATCCCAAACAATTTCGGCTAAATCGAAGAAATTCATCTCGTGAATAAAACAAAATAGTTATAAACGAAAAATATCGATCAAATTTACAAGAGAAAAGAGCCCAAACAGTGTGCCAAAAAGAATTCGGAAGAAAAAAAAATAACGCTGAGACCCTTCCCAGGTTTTTCCTAGGCCACCACGTGCACCTGGCTCGCGTATGTATACACGCACCCATAGCTCACTCGGCAGACGTACCACGATTGGTTAAAATCTTGTTCTAGTGGTCATTGTGGGTAATATTCGATTCAAAAGTCGCTCGGTGCATACGCAAATGGCTGACGCGATAATCGATTCCATCGATGCTTTCCGGAATAAATTAAAGTTTGTTTTATATTTTAATCATTCAATGCCTGTGGCGCTAACACAAACAGCTCCACGATAATCTGTATTATCTACCCAATGGTGGGGGTATCACCAGTGTCACCTGTTTCATTGTTGCCTATTTCAAGGATATTTTCTGTGTTGAATTCTGTATTATGCTTTAATTTTGTGACAAAATTGTAATACCTAAAACTTAACTTGCTGCTTGGTAAAGTAAAGTAACAAGTTTCAACAAAGTTGAACAACAAAACTTGTAAGTGGCAACAAGTGAAATTCGACTGCGAAATCACAACCATCAATGATGAACAGTATTATTAAAAAACAAACAAAACAAATATTATGTCTAACTCTAACTACTGTCTGTTCAAGGAAAACCATCTGGGTAACTGGTTTAATGACTTTCTGTAAGAAAAAGAACCAAACTGCAAGTTTTTCTGTTGTAGTAATTGCGATTTGAAAATACAGCAAAAGCCTATGGTAACGGGATAGAATGTACTAGGAGAGTCCTTGTGCCTAAGAGTTTGGCTTTGGTGCTTCAAGCCTGTGTATATACTATGCAAGTTATGGAAAATAATGTTATGATGCAAAATTCCCATAAATTACACATTTCCACTCAATGAAATAAATGCGAATTTGGTGTCCTCAAATGCTCAGAATCCACCACAGAAATTGCTTAACCCTTAGGGCTGTTGGGAGCCTAGGCAGCCCCCGACCACGGGCCTATTTTGTGCAGTGCCTTGCTGCGCCCTATCGGGCATGACTCGGCCTCTGGCTTCCTACAAATTTGTTAAGCTTTAATTTTATTCTGGGGACAACCCTGCTATGTTTTACAATTTTGGTGTTTATTTTTCCTCCAGCCCCCATAGAAGGCACACCAGACACTTTAGTGGTACAAAGTCAGAGTCTCACAATGTTGTAACTCAAGAATATATGTTTTCAACTCACCCTGTTACAAAAGGGCCAAAGAGTGGCTCTACTGACATGGCCGATATACAAGGAATGCCATGACCACCGTAAAGATCCAAGGGACAGGTCTGTTTTATATAATCAAGGTTTGTGTTCCACATTTCTTGTTCTTAAAATTGTTAGACCACAGAGTACATCCCAGCTCCTATTATAGTAGGCATTTTGGTCCGATTTTCAAGTGACACAATCATGCTGAGGTAGGAGCCCTGATGGAGCTTACCCACCATGCCACCATAACGTCAGCGCTAGTACTGTTAAACTCAATTGAAATGTTCCTATGGTGCTTCATTCGTCTTGTTAATTCTGGCCTTGAGCGACTATCACATGTGAAACTGACATATCTTTATATATTGGTATTAGCAGCGCCTATCACTTGCCATTTAAAAATGATGTATCTGTTTATACACTAATTCTGAAAATGATGGTGCTAGAAAAAGATGGTCAAAATGGAATTGTATATGGGTGGCATATTGTCATATGGTCGACGTCATAACACAGTGTTATTGCTTACACAATATTCCTAATATCGGGAAAATAACCTTATCTACATCCTTATTCTTGCAAATAGTGAACGATGATCAGGACCAAAACAACATGCACATGTTTGGGATAATCTAATTCCCAAGTCGATAGGACTTGTTTAGTGAATTGAGTGTTTTATGCTGCAACTTGGCAAAGACAAGTAGGTCTAACAAATTGTAGAGTATAAAATATTGCATATGCTTCCTACATGACACACACACACACACACACACACATACACACACACACACACACACATATATATATATATATGCAGAACGAAATGTAAAATTTTAGGCACAAATCACCTGTTTCAATGCCAATACAATTATCACTATTGGATGTTGTTTGACTCTAGGAATACAAGCCAAAAGTGACACGTACTTAGCATTATTTTACCTTTTTGCCTTCTCATAACAGGGATAAACAACTGATCCCACCTACTTTGAGGATGAATTCACTTGCATAGAACTAATGGCCATTATCTAACGACACGAATCTAGGTGTATCTTTCACCTTGGTGACATAGAATTAATTAATGGCTTAGTCCGTTATGTTGGCTTTTTAGAGGGCTCCCCGTTACATGCTGATTTATGTTTAACTCTGGCTTGAATTTAAGTAATTTGATAAATTCATGACAGAGTACTTGCTTTTCGCTGCAAAATTTTTAAACAATGCAAGGTATATTGATGACATTGCCACTATAGGTGTACAAAATTTCGATGAAATTTCTCAAGACGTTGACCTGAATGATGTCCTTTTTGAAGGTAACAATTCACATGGTTTCAGATATGTGTTTCTGGACTTGGATATTCAAGTCACATATGACAGCTTTTGCATTAAAGTCGATCACATAATTGTTGAACTTAACTTTGAGGTAGTAAACTGTGCTTTCCCTGATCGTAATGTTTCAGAAACTATTGGATATAATACTTTTTGTCCCAAATTTGGAGAATTAGTATCATTTATTCTATGTTTGTGGTTTTTTTTCTCGTTTTTTAAGGACTTTGGATATGGGATAAAATTTATTTATAAGAGGCTTCAGTCTAGGGGATTCAAACATGTCCTGTGGATCAAATATTTCAACAAATTCTGCTGTAAGTTTCCAGAGATTGTTAGAGAGATTTTAGACATACCTATTTTGTTGCTTTATTATTATTATTATTATTATTATTATTATTATTATTATTATTATTATTATTATTATTATTATTATTATTAACATTATTATTATTATCATCATCATCATCATCATCATTATCATCATCATTATCATTATTATTATTATTTGTTAATAATGACCTTTCAGTCATTTTGGGATTTCACTTTTTCTGTCAGGTTAAATCCCCGAGGTATATTACTAACAAGCAGTGGGATACGACAGATAGAGGCTTGCCTAATTGTATTTAGTACACTGTATCTGATTAATAAAAAAATATATTTTGATTACATTTTCTCGACTTAAATGGTAATGACCTTCATTCTTTTCTGATATTACCTACAGATTTCGCTTGACATTACCTACAGAGTTCGTTGTTATTATCCAGAGATTGCGAGAAAGTTTCGCTGCCAAAAGACAGAGCTTTTAGACTTGGCTCTTTTGCTACTTAATATTTTATCATTTGGAATCACCCTATGTTAATATTGACCTTCCTGACATTTTTAGGCTCACATGTTTTGTGCCAGGTTATACACCCTGGGGTATCCGTAGCAACCAGCGGCCTACAACAATTACCAATTTGGCTAATTGTACATAGAATCTGGTAAAAAAAAGGTATTTTAATTACATTTCCATGACTGAATTGCTAATGACTTTTATTCTTTACTGACATGTCTAAATGCACACTTATTCACTGTCAAAGATTATTCAAAGTTGCAAGTATTTACTCGAATGTCACACGCCCGACTTATTCTGTTGAAATTTCACTGAGGGTTGGCGGCAAAATCGAATCTCTGCACTTATATGAAAGCTTCACTTCTTTAGCTAAAGCATCATTTGATATATCTTCATGTTTTTGTGATGTGGGTCATCTTTGCTGCATATTTATCTTAGATATGGAACCGCTACTCACAAAGACTTGTAGGGACGCAGGCTTCAAAACATGTTCTGACTATTTACCTGCTGAAGACCCTATATTATATTTGGATTAATGCAGCTGGTTTGTGTGTTTGTTTGTGTGTGTTGTTTTTGTTTTTGTTTTTGTTTTTTGTTTTTTTGTTTTTTTGTTTTTTTTGTTTTTGGTTATTTTGTTTTGTTTTGTTTTTGTTTTGTTTTGCTTTGTCAAAATTCCACAAAGGAACGTGATCATTGTGTACAGTAGTACTTCCATATCTATATAGGCTAGGCAGGGACGCGTTAACTGATGCAGCGTATAGAGTTTGGCCTGCTGAATAGGGTTATGACCATTAGGAAGTGCTTTTGCACATAAAGACTGTACTACCCAGTAATCAAATTTATTCCTGAGTGTCAAAAAAGTAAAAACAGAGTTGGAAAATTTCTGGCAAATTAATAAACCATGTTAATAGGTCAGCTGCTGGAGAATCGGTAACATTCATTTCATCTGACCAAAACATAAGTAGACAGAGGTTGATGGCCGATAGCCTGGGCACAGTATTACAGTAACTGCAAAGGACTCAGCTGGTCTGTCAGTTCTAACTAAATTCCATGCAGGGATAATCCATGAGTTATTTCAAGTGCGAGATGGACGCTGTACGTGAGGGCTACCACACTCGGATATTACCAACCTGATCAATTATATGTGTACTTGTTAATAATAATCTCAAACTGTAAAAACGGCACAATGGACGTTTTGTAAAGTAACAGGACAACATCAGATACTGATATCGTGATATTACGTTGACATATGTACATTATTGGTTCCTTATTTTCGCATTATGGTTAGCATTTTCCTCTTACAAGCTGTACTTATATTATGTACTTCAAGTACGACAATAAAGATATTTATATATATTCAACAATCTGTGTTAAAAATCCTCCATTTCCCCTTTTCCCTTCAAAAGCGCAATAAGTTTATCCATAAGAATCAAAGTTTGTATTTTTTGACCAAGAAAATAACGATGACCCGGAATAAAATGAGCACATGGAATTTCAAAATGGACAAATATTGCATAAACTGCTGCCAAAAATCTTGTGATATTTTTTGTGTTTTCCCAATAGATACTAAAATATCGCTACACTTCTGTGACAAGTATATTTTTTGGAAAGCATACAAGAAGAAACAAATCCTGTGGGCGTTCCATATTCTAGTAACACTAAATGCCGCACAATCAATACATATATATCCACTTATTTAATAAGATTAACAATAAGGGTAGCAGTAAACGTTGCAATAGGCAATAACCAAATACCTCAAAACATAATATATTGTGTCTTGGAGGTGACATTTTCTAGGGAATTTCACAAGGTATATATTTTGTTGAAACAAGTCAAAGTCGATGCTCCGGCGGTATGTTATTATGTATTTTCGCCATGAAATGATATTGCGAGTAACTGGATGGTCATTCTGAAGAGAAGCAAGTGCCAAATTGAAAATTCATCTGACAATTGGGCTTCGCATTAATCAGAATCGGAAATTAAACCTCAATCATTTGTGCCATGTCTATTGCATCGTAAATATGGCACAGTATTATCAATAGTCTCTCTCTTTGTTGTTTTTGTGTTGACTTGTCTTAATGGTGGCAAACAGTTCTAAGCTCTGAATCACATTTTCCTGAAAGGTGTGGTTCACCACGATATATTGGTGTCGCACTTGATTTACTGGAGGATGCAGAGAAGAGTTCTACATTATCAAGAAATATTGTTGTAGGTATTGCTGATAACCAAGCATAAACATCAAGGGAGGTCACTATGGCCTTGAGTTAAGGCCCTGCCTTCTTCTGCTGTGGTCTTTCATGCTGCCAGGAATCATCTATAGAAGTACTGAATCCAGATGATATCTGCTTGCACGTTTTCTTGTATGTGTAATTAGCGTATGTTGCTTTGCCATATTGCTTTCATCCAATATCTGAGCATATGAAACTCTAACGCAGTGACGAGTGTTCCTGTTTTGGTAATTTTAGTTGTTGCCTTAAGTTGTAAACTATATATTCCCCAAAGTGTCTTTTCCAGCAGAATTTCATGAATACCAGACCTTATCACTGACCAACACAACAGTTTCAGGTCTCTGTAATAGAGACAGGCAGAGTGAGTTGAGGTAGTAAATATGTTTCATAAATGAGCGGAATGGACAGTAATCACTCCCTGCAAATCATAAACACATAAGTAAATTAAGATTAAACGTAGAACTGATTATGGAACATGGGAATTTCTGGTTTAAGTATGGCGTGAATGCATATAATATAGAAGAAAAAGAATTTTTGAAATAAAATGACAAATCATTATTAAAAAAAAAACAACCACACGAGGGGTTATTCACTATGTGGGAAAAATGTATTAATTCATACAATAATTTGATTGAAAGAATATAAAAATTTGCGAAGAGTACACAAGGTGTGAATTATTCCGAGGGAAAAAAGTTCGGACGTATTTCATATATGTCAAATTAATAATTGCACAGGTGATAGATTTTTACATGTAAAAGCAGTGTCTGCTTGAAAACAAAGACAACAGTCATTGGGATAGTTTATAAACTAGGACAAGTTATGTGTCAAAACAAATTGTCAACAAGAAAATCCACCTACCTCGAACAAGTAGACAAGATGTTTTCTCATGGTAAGAGATGAGTGGTCTACCAGGGCACATGATTTCAAGCTTTGATAGTGACTTTGAGATTATCAACAAACATTTAAAACTCTAGGCTATTGATTTCCATTTTTGTTTCAATATACTTGGCTTATAAATATTTAAACATACCGCAAACAAAACATTTTAATATATAAGTCTGTATGTGATACTGATTGCAATGAACTGTACCTTTCCTCTTCCACAACAATCATTTTGTTTTATGGTCATCATTCAGGTGTTAGTCTGTGGTTTTGTCTTTTTTTCGAAAACAAAGTTCATCACAAGAGTGTCTAGTTACAGGAGAATCTGTATTTGATTTATTCCTTTTAGTTTTCTCTGCCTCTATGACAAAGACGGAGCAATATTTCACACAACACTTTTAGTTGTAATGCTATGGGATTATTTTGGTTTTAAGGTTCCAAAAAATGCGGGGGAATGAGATTTTACATGTCCCTTGCTCAAAGGTTTAAGACATTTTCATGCATTTATACATTAAATTTGATTTTAGAAATTTGTTGATATCTCTGTTGAGGTACCGACCCAAGCGCCACCTGACGAGGAAAATGAGCTCTTTCTTGTAATGATACCCACCTTGTGTTCGCTCCTGTACGTTAAAGGACTCAAATAAATTATCCAAACCACTGTCTTGAGTATATTTTAGGAAAGTGACACCAACTTCGGCACAGTACTCCTTTTGTACATTTACACTTTGTTTTATCTTTTGTGTGCATTCATTGAGTCTATATTCTCAACAATTTCTTGGTTTCTTACTCTGACGGAGCAGGAAACGTGGGGCTGACTTCACCATGTCCAGATGTCGCCTGACTGTGGAAATACATGAAATGGAGAAATAATGACATCGTTTCCCAGGGGAAATCCCTTTTAGCCTGGAGGATAATGGGATTCTCAATATTCAAGGCTCAACATCAATATTGCTCGGCAATATTGGTATTGCAGATGGATATGTGACTATGAATACAGCAATGACAAAAACATTAATAGGTAGTACAGAATAAAGTGTGATATTCTCTGCAAAACTGTTCACAATTTGTTATATGAGTATTGTCGATCGATCTGTGGGCAGATTAGATATGCCTACAGATCACCTTTGATGAGTTAGAAACCACGTCAATTCATCCCTTTTTGTTTTCCCCCATATTATACTTGCATTGAAACAAAATATAGAGTTATACAGCATATAGCGAATTCTTTGCAACATAGGCACTCGTTACAGCTGCTCAGTGCACTGTTTAACACGTTGCGTTGTCCGTGAATGGGCTTCAGCTGCCGTGGGGGCTGTTATGGCAATATTATAGCAAATTAAAATGTCATGCATCAAATAGGTAGGAATTGAAGTAAAAATAAATACAGGCCTGTAAACACAGATGAAATCATGGAATGAATATTTGGTATACACTTAAAATATAAATTAATCTAAAAATACATAATAGTGCCTGGGAATTGTCCAGCAAGGAGGCAAAAAACTGAAAAGCGTTACCTTTGTTGGCTCCAAGAATACAGCCTGTTGAGTATTGCCCATAATCAAAAATAGGCTCTTTTTTGTCTGAACGTATTCAATACAGCAAAGACTAAGTCGCTGTGTCTCATGAAGGATGCACTGAAATAAAAGTGTTGTCAAATGTAAGCATACTTAGAATACTTAGGATTATAGCCCATTTGCTCACCAGGGGAATCATATGTAGCCCTAGATTAGCGAGCTCTATGCACACACTTAATTACGGCTCTAAGCTGGCCATGTCTTTGTCAATTGGAGGTGTCCCAAGCGTTGCCTCAAATTCAAGCTTTTCCACTGGCAGCAAAAATGATTTGGGGACAGTTATACCGCCTATGCTGCTTTGTAAAAATCAAATATGAGACAAATGCCACAATAGTTTGGAACATTTCATTCAGTCACTTAGCACATGAAGAAATATTTTGTAATGTCCAAGCGCTGCAAATGACCTAAGGGTTGGGCGTAAAGACAAAATAAAGCTTAATGTTGAAACAAATGATAGGAAAATCAACAACGCTGAGAGCAATATTAATGCTATCTGGTATACTGTCAATTTGATCCAGAAACCAACCTAATTGAAAAATGTCTTCTATAGTGTTTAGTTTATTTTTATTTATTATTTTTTCTGAAAACAACAAAAAAAGAAACAGGAATGTAGTTATATTATGATTGTACCAAATGTCTTAAAACCAAAACCCCATATCTCTATGTCTGTTGTGGGACAAGAAATCCAAAGAGAAAACGATGCAATAAATACAAATTTATTATGCCGTACTGATATTAAAAAACTTGACACAAATCACGTGTTAGGTAACACTGCAGACAAATTCTCGGTAAAAGGCCAGGAGTCACTAAAATCTGAGTCTCAATAAAGCAAATTTTCGGTAAACTGTTATTTTGTGTTTGAATCTCATTAATGACAGTTAAATGTAAGCAGGTTCATTTTCCATGTGAAATGACGGTGGTTTTTTTATTTGAACAGACATGATTGCTGTTCCAGCGAATTTGAAAATAGATGTCGCTGTTCCCAAGACCAACTTTTGTGGATTACAATCAATACAAATATTAATTCAAAGTGCATGCCAAACACACACATGCATCCGCAATAGAGCATTCCTGAATGTAATTCGATTAGAATACAATGAAAAAATCAACATGCTTGACGTTGTGAAAAAATATGTTCATTCTACATTCAGTTTGTACTGCTATTACCTTCATTATTTCCAATGTATTTACGACTTGTCTTAAAAGCAATATACAAAGCTGACATTCTTCGGTTATAATTGAGAAAGTTATGGTATCCTAAAGAAAATGAAATCAAATCAAACCTAGATAGCCATGGCAACCAAGTGATGCAAATTTCACTCATTTGCCAAACGCCCCAAGTGTTACCAAAGAACATTATGGTGACATACATTTTACAAAACATGGATACCATGAGTTTCAGACATTGCGTAAGCTGCTCGGTCCTTGATCTCACAAATACTACAATATCGAATAGAGGCACACTGCAATTTTTAATTTTACTTTGGAGTTCTTCTAACTGCCCCAAATATTACCATTGTTCCATTGGAATATATACATGTATAGCTTTTCTAGATTGGTGTGCACTGCACAGATAACCCCCCCCCCCCCCAAAAAAAAATCATTTATCTTCTTTAATCAGAGAGAATAATGTTAATGGACAAAACAATTTTGTATTTGCAAATTATCAAACAAGTAAACATTTATAAAAGTGACCATGTTGGCCCCAAAACTGGACTATTTATTGCTTAAAATCACACACTGCTTATGATTGATCTGTAAAACTGACTTTCAATCACCACAGTATGGCAATGGTGAGCAGAAAAATGAAACTCTCAAATTCAATGACATCTGGGGAATAACATGCATAACATTGAGTTGAATTGTATATACTGGAAACCTGCTCAGTAAAACCAAATATTTTGTTTATGCTTCTTACTTCTGCCATCTGAAAATGCATTTTTAAAGATTATGTACACAAGCAAAAATTTAGATCGCTCTGTCACATATTTGCTTCATTATTTCTGCCAAGGTTTCTATGAAGTGTTATTAACCGCAAAAGGGGACTAGATATGTTATATTACCACAATGTTCTAAATATTGTATGATTCATAAGACTAGGTGGGGAGCTATATGGGCTTCTCTCCGCGACCTATATGCATTGATTGAAGTGAAACAATAGATGGAAAGGGGCACATGAAACGCTCTGAAAGTACGCAACAATTACAATGCAGATATATCTTTACATTACATATCAACGCGTTGACATATTGACTATATTGAGAGGAAGAGTTTCATTATGAGTTCAATCTACAACTTTAGTAGAGATGTAACATCGGTCAGGAATTTGGGTTTTATTTTGTCCCTATCTCCGTGTATTTATACACTGGGATTAAAGTTTTTGTAAATTCTTCTCAAATGTATGTACTATATATAAATATTAGGTATAGGCATGGGGATTCCACCACTAAAGGGCGTGTTTAGGAATTAAAACCTGTAAAATATGTTAAACGATTTCCCAGCAATAACCTGTGTCTTTTTATTTGGTGGTAAAGATATTGCATAAAGATTACATTGAACGTGAGGCGATTAATTTAAACAGAGGGTCAGAAATGTAGACTGCATTGGATATTGAGTTTAAAAAGTTGGATTGTGGATCTTTGCTCTTTTTGTCGTATAGAACTATACAGAGAATGTGTCACTGTTGAATATGTTCTTATATTAAAATCCTGTTTTTTTTATCCTGTTCTGTATTTTTTATTCTTCTTTCAGCCTCAGAAAATAAACTGGGAAAACGGCTCACGGCACTCATTTCATGTCCACAAGTGAAAAGTGAACATATTTACACAGAGGTAAATGGGCGTTAAACGGTTGTATCATGGACAGTATACAAGTCGCATTACCTCCCATAATACCTATTGGTGCTATTGGCATGTTCGCACTATCGCAGTTCTAAATGCTCTATTAAAACACCACTGTCTTTTGCATAATCCCCTTCAATGCTGTATAATGGCAATTTACTAGTGTTGCAATATGCAGATTTTGTTTTTGCATTGGAAACATTTTGCCCACTAAAAGATATAGCACGCCATCATGTTTCAATCTTGTTCAAACTCTCTTAAGTCAAATGTAACATCAGCATGAATTTAATGGTAAATTGTAGTTTTTATCCTGTGTACATTATAGATATAACAGAGAAGAAAAAAGCATGTTGCCCTGTGTTGTATCTACAGTATACTTCGACCATGAAAATATTAGCGTCGGTCTATGGTTGCAAAGAAGCGAAACACGACAATCTTGAAGCCAGACCTTTTGCATATTTTGAACAGCGCGTTTTCTATAAACTGAGTTTGCATTGACCAACAGAATATATCATAAGAAGGAAAGTAACTGGACTACAATAAACCAAATATTAGAGCCTTGAGGTAAGTTATTTGACATTGTCATAGTCAGAATGTCCTAGAAAGTCCAAGTCAGTATGAATGGACCTTGGAGACTTGAGTTTCTTGCATATAGCTTTGACGTGGTGAAAGATCAACCAAATAAGGGCATACTCAAGTATGCCAATGGGCATCTCATATTTCATACTACTCCATTGAAGAACATGCTTATAAAGCTACGTCATTTTGTAAAAACTGGGTATTTAATGAAATCTGGCACTAACATTAACATATCAAAGGACGACAGCGACATTCAGTTATTGCGCTTGAAGGTCGAGGTGGCGGTATAGCTCCGTTCGTTTATGAATCATGTACATATTACAGTTGTAATCATATAAGTATTGCTGAGTCTGATACCTTATGGATAGAATTACAAACTGTTAACTGGAAAGAAAAAGTTATTATGGGTTCTATATACAAACCCCCCACAAAGCATCACTAATTTTTATACACAGTCCAAATGATACCCTTAACACTTTGCATGCAACAGAGGCAAAGTTAGTTCTCAAAGGTGACATGAATATTGATCTAAATAAACAGAACTTATACCTTACTCCAATACTTTAAGTTCTTCAGGATGTAAATCGTGCACACATGTTCACACTAAGGAAACGGAAAGTTCTAATAATGTTGTGGTCAATATTTTTACCAATAGGAAGGACACCTTTATTAATTCCTGTGCAACCGGTGTTGACATACAGTTACGCCCGGCTAAAAGTTAACAGCCAAACACTTTTTTCGCGTTTAGCAGGTGTTTGGCTTGTGTTTGGAAACGTTTGAAAACGTTTGGAATGTGCTTGGAAAGCGTTTGGAATGTGATTGGAAAGCGCTTGGAAAGCGTTTGGAAAAAAATCTCAAACACTTTTGCAAAACGTTCGAACACTTTTACAAAGCTACCGAACACTTCTCCAAACGAGTTCAAACGCTTCCCAAACTCGTTGAACAATTACCCAAACGATTTCAAACACTTTCACAAACGCATTCAAACACTATGCATTTCAAACACTTCCATTTAAATGATGAAGAATCTCCAAACGTATTATCAACAGGTCCAGCAATATATGATGTACCTACATGTAAATGTGCACTTATCCAGCATTATAGGTTGAACATATTTTCATATAAAACACGATCCAAATACGTTTACTCAAGTGTCGAATTCAACTAAAATTAATTAAAGACTCAATTCTTCATTTAAGATGTCATGAATACTTCATCTTTCAAAAACTGTTTCGGAGTAAATCTATAGGTAATATCATAATCACATCATGATTCATGATCTGATCATGATATTGCCTATAACTTTACTCCGAAATAGTTCTTAATTTTCAATTAAAATATAAATAATTACGCCAAGGACCAATGGAGTATCGCCTGGGTTACTCCACTGGAGCTAATTCTATTGATTGGCTAAGTAAGCCAAACAATACTTAAATTGAGCTGCTTTTGTATTTCCATTCGAAATGTTAAAAGTTAGGCTTTTTTCAAGAACTTCACTTTCAGAAAGAGTATGATATCTACTGGGTATACTATCATGGGGCAGAAAGTCAAACGCATTTGGAAGAGTGTCTGAAAACGTTCGGCTTTCACCAAACGCGTTTGGCAAAGTGTTTGAAAGCGTTTGGAAAAGTGTTTAAAAGCGTTTGGAAAAGTGTTTGAAAGCATTTAGCAAAGTGTTTGTAAAGCGTTTGGAAAGTGTTTGGAAAGTGTATGCTACGCATTTGCAAAACGTTTGACTTTCACTGAAAGTGTTTGGGAAACGTTTGGGAAACGTTGGTGCGTTTGGCGTTTGTTAACTTGAACGCGAGCGTAACTGTGCGTGACCATTGCTCAAATTTCTTAATTTCACAGGACACTGATGTCAAATTTAGGACTATTGAGAATGACAAACAATTTCAGTTTCAACTCTTATGATAAGTTTGTTTTTGTTAAAAAGCTACACCGAATCGATCTTTATGATCGTCAGGTTCTTTTTGCTGCTTTATCTTGCCTTAACAGGCATAGTATACCAACTGAAAATATTTACATTTGTTATTTTTTTTAGCATCGAAAGAATAGGAACGGTAGTGTAGTTCATGAGGCAATGGTTACACTAGAGCATCTTGTGCAACCAATGTGCTGCGCAATAATATCCTCTTAACGCACTTTGTCATTATTTAAGCTTCAGCCGAAAGTACTGCCGAAGCGTTTGATTCATATGCCTAAGCCTAATGGGAAGACGGTATCAGATGATCAAGAATTGCATATCTACTCGTCAAAACTTGCCTAAATGTTTTCTTTTACCGGTTTTGCAAGCTTTATTGAAATAAAGTAGTTGTGTTATTCAGAACTATTTTTTCCTAGTTTTGTGTTCCAGGAGTTGCCTTGACAACTGATGGCTGATGTAGTAGCCCCGCCTACTTTGCTCCTCCCACTAGTAAACAAAAAGGCGATTTTTTTGTAAATTAACAAGCTAAAAACGATTTTAAATCAACTATTAATGATAATACCTACTCTTATGTCAATAGAAATTGATGTTAAATGTAAATATAAGAAAATGCCTGTCACACAAACTGCAACCATGCGCCCGTAATTACACTAGAGAGGAAGTTTAATTCTTAAGAATTCCATGGATTACATCTGTTCTACGGAAATCAATTAATTTTAAAATGAGTTATATCTAAGATGGGTAAAGACGTTTTCATCCCTACATTTCAGGGGCGTTATAATAAATATATAAAAACACGTTAAAATATTTCAGGTACATAGGAAAAAACATCATATGAATACAAGTTTTTGAGGATCAGAACAACTAATAAGAATGCATGAAAGGCTACATATAAAGCTTTAAACAGAAAGAAAAGTCTTGCCATGACAATATACCAAGGAACATTAATGTGTCTGTTGACTATACTCAGCACAAGCCCTCAGATCTTGAAAGTCTTTATAAACGAAACAATTTAAAACTGTCACAGGTAAACAGTTATACTTACAGTTACCTATAGGAATTTCAACATGATCTCTCTCTCTCTCTCTCTCTCTCTCTCTCTCTCTCTCTCTCTCTCTCTCTCTCTCTCTCTCTCTCTCTCTCTCTCTCTCGCTAGAATTTTACAATAATTAGGACTGTTTTACATTTTGACCTTTTGAACTTTAAAGAACCATGAGTTAGATGTACATTATGCATGGTTGACTTGCAGATGACTTAGAATGGCATACTACATTTTTTGAATTCTAAATGATTACCTGAATAATTGACTTAGTAGATGACTTGTGGGGTTCTATGCTTTCTTAAACATTTATATTTATTTCAAAAATACTTCAGGAAACCACACTTGAAAAGTGACTACTATCCTTCCAAATTTTGGCTATTGTAATGCAATTTTTGACCACGTTTTTATGGTTTGAGGCCTAATGTCACTTGGCTTGCTCCAGGCTGATGTTTAACATTTGAAGCAATGTACTTACTATATTTGCAAATACAAACACTTTTCTTTTTGAAATACTCTTCGTTTATCTCCTTGAAAACAACACCCTGTCTCTAACTACATGCCTTAAACACATCGAATTATATAAGCATGTTTTTTGGATTCTTACTGATGGTCCTTTTAGGCCTAGGGGGCTTTTCTGGTGGATTGATGTTGGTGTTAGTGTCACATTGCGGACTTATGTGGATGATGATCATTGTTGAGATGGTAGTTGCAAGCAGTGCCTTTTTAAATACTGAATTTCATTGACATTTTCAACAATTAAAGAACCTGCGCTTACAAATTCGCCGATGTGCTGCAAATTGTGGTCCGTTTTCATAAATTGTACGGTCCTGTATGCGTATGAATGATGCACCTGTTCAAGCCAATTTACTGAAATAGACCTATAATTTTCAACAAAACTTTTTGCAGTCTCTCATGTTAAATCCAAATATGGCTTTTGCGACCCTATGGACCTTTACACATACGTTTTGGTCTTTTTTTGGGTAAATACGAACTATAGATTTATGTGTTTCAGCTATGCATACCAAGGAACATTGCCTTTGGTCGAAATTGACTTTGATTTGTTTCATTAGGACTATGGTTTGGATATGGTAATGACACTGTCTAATTTGTACCCACTTTAATGATCATTTTGTGAAGGTGGGGCAGACTTTATCAGATTGAATTCATTGACAATTGGACTGAAAAGCTAGTAGGGGACTACTTGGGTCCAAACGTAGCACAAACTTTACTTGTGGAAGCTGTTACCAAATTGAACTGTTGTTATTATTGGGTCGCCAGAAAAGCAAGTCACCATGTGCTGATCTTTTTCATCCTAAGCTACTTAATAATGGCAAGGACGGTATTGTGAAACCTTTAACTCATGTGTTTTACCTATGTCAATTATGGGAAGCAAATTTCTTAATCCTGTGTTGTTCCACTTTTGCAGGACGGAAATACAGAGGTCTTGAGTAATTACCGTCTAAACTCTGTACTGTGTGCCCATTTGAAACCATTTGAACTATTCATAGCTGATAGAATGTTGCGATTCTTAAATATTGTTAATTTCATGTATGAACTTTGGTTTGAATTTACCCCAATCGGAGTACAAATATAGCTGTATGTGAACCCACTTTAAAATGTATTAAAAGAGTCTTCCTTTTGTTTTAATAACATAAATAAAGAAGCCCAAGCATAAAAGTACTTGACATGTGTATACTTAAAACATAAACCCTTCTTGGCACAGGGTATTGCTTACCATAAAGATTTTATTTTTAGTATGAAATACCAGGTACCCTCTTTTGCAAAACAAGACATGCATACTGAAGATGAAATGTCCAGCAATGAGAACTGAGTGGCAATTAAAACATAAATACATATGCTTATCCCAGGCAGAAACAAAACAAGTAAATTATCCAATGTGGTTTTCCCACATTTTTTTTTCTAAAGAGTGTGCTTAGATGTGCTGCAGCTAGTACAAATGACAGGAACAGTAGTATTATCATTTCATTACAATCTAGTATGACTTTAAACGGGGACCTTTTTTACCAAAATGCCCATGCCAGCAATTACTTCATTCGTGTACATACATGATTTCATTTGTGCCACATATTTTTGGAAAACCTATAAACT
The DNA here is from genome assembly GCA_964020975.1 of Hermodice carunculata. Classification (NCBI taxonomy): domain Eukaryota; kingdom Metazoa; phylum Annelida; class Polychaeta; order Eunicida; family Amphinomidae; genus Hermodice; species Hermodice carunculata. Next base: position 17,322,721 of record OZ026626.1, on the reverse strand, counting down.
CTGTGGCTAGACACACATACATGATTTCATTTGTGCCACATATTTTTGGAAAACCTATACACTCTGTGGCTATACACACATACAGATATGTATCTTTCCTTTCACATACTTTTAAAATGCATTCTGTTTACATTTTGACTCATTCGAGCGAGTTGTGATTATCAATGTTAGAGTTGTGACAGTAATTACAGAGCTGTTTTCATTTCAAGAATAATATCGCTTTCTTTCAGGTCGCATTCCATCCAGTTGTATTGAAAATTGGAAAAAAAATGTCTTCCATCCCCTACTTTTTTACAATATTACACTGTAAATCCAAGTAATATGGCGCACATGATATAGTTTACGATATCCCATGGGTGGTACTACTTTTTGTATACACTCCATATTTGTCAACACAGCAGGCACAATATGTGCAGTTCGTGAACAATTATGCACCTGCAAGTCGAAATCAACAGCGCGCCATGTGCAGTATACTCAAGGAAAATTTTCTTTCCAGAGACCTTCAACATCTGTTCCAAACAGTCCCGAGGTCAAAGCGCCCACTCCCTCTAAATCGACGTTAGTCCCAGCTGGCGTAGCAGTAGCGGATCGCCAGCCCCGGTTGTTTCGGGCAACGCTCCCACTACTGCCGTCAGTGATGGGGCCAGTATGGTGGGTTTTAGTCAGTTGAACTCCACAGGTGCATTCTTTGGAATGTTTGCAGGTACAAGATTCTAAGGCAAGGTGACCTTTCTTCCAATTCTCCTTTCAGGCAAACTAATTCCATGTAGAAATGAGAAAAGTGACCTGTAATTTAAGTTTTCATGGCTGAAGAGACGGCTGTTAAAAAAATCTGATCTACTGCTTTTCTTTGTTGTGTAAATTTCATATTCATTCATATGTTTTTTTCCTTTTTCAATGGACCATAGGAGATAGATATGAAACAATCCTAGTCGTCAATGTCCCTAAACCATATTCCCTTTGCTGTTTGCCTGCCTGTGTGCCTGATCACTCAGGCACTTCACCTTTCAGTGATCAGGTACACAGGCAGGTAAACAACTTTGTGGATTTGGTTTGATCGATCAAGGACACGTTAATGTTGTTTATGAATCAGTATGTTGAAATCCAAGCTTATCTACTGGTGCCAATGATTCAGTAGCCTTGGTATGAAAATCTGCAACTTGTATAGATTCGATGGAAGGGCATAAACTATTTTGAGAGTCATGTTGTTCAAGAGATTTATTCGGTGCAACTGTTTTTTTTTTTTTTGATTCACACTTGATAGGAAACTGGAGGATCAGGAACTGGTGATGTGCCAAAGTGACCCAGCAAATGGGCATACTGTTTTGCATGATGTGCACACCTAAGCTACCAAGAAATTTTTTTTTTCTATTTCTCTTTTCCCTACTCAAGCCCAACACTCTTTGAAGCCAGGAACTGATCACTGCACACACACTCTCAGCCAGCTTGTTTGTCACTCTCTCTTGATAACTAAATTACTAGAACAGCTCTATTTTCCTTTGCTTCATGGTAACACATAGATGTAAAGTTTCACTTTCTGTCAGCAACTTTTGATGGTCAATGTGTCAATTCGACAAAGCATTTTCGGAAAATTAACATTATTACCACATTTTTGTTCTCATTTTTTATATAATAGCAGTTAGGTTGCATTACTAGGTGTTGATTCAATTCCATGTCATGTCTGACCCCTGCAGTCAATACTTGCAAGAAGTGGGGGTGAAAAGCGCCCTACGAAATGAGTTTTAGCTGGGTATCTTTAGCTGAAGTGTACCAAGCATGGGGTGATGATACATGCATTCATCAAAGCAGTCTTGAAATGTACTTAAAACCAGCACATATTCGTCAAAAGACATGCATACCCAATTTTCTTATGCTTTTAATAAAAATCATAGTTTATAATTAATTCTTCTCCAGTCGTCGTTACTTTCTTGTACGTCATGTTTCATGTTCAACAAAATAAGAGGTTTTTATTGTAAGCTCTAGTTCCATAATTTATCTCAAGGTAGCTACTATCACTACGTATCAAAACGTCCAGTAAATATAGACAAGTGTGCACACGTTCTGTCTGGCAAATTTACGGCCTTGGCCGGTCTTGTGATTTCAACTTACAGATTAAGTGTGACATCCTGTCTTATTTCCGAGCATGAACAAAATCTGGTATATATGAAGGAATTAAATTTCCAGTGTGCTGGCGTGAAGTTGAAAGTGCCAATGGCAATATCGATCTGCACACATCAAACCAATGCTGAAATCAGATCTCAGTATATATCAATGAACTTATGGATTGCATTCAATTTTGATACAGGCTTATAAAATACGATGCATACACTCCTTATAGAATTGGTACCATGCGATTGGTGCCACACTACCTTCCAACTCCGTACTTCATTATGAGCTACATGAACGTACACAGAATGCACACACCTTGTCTGCTTGGGATTCAACATTGCATAACAGCACACACCTTGTCTGCCTGGGATTCAACATTGCATACCAGCACACACCTTGTCTGCCTGGGATTCAACATTGCATAACAGCACACACCTTGTCTGCCTGGGATTCAACATTGCATAACATGTATGTGTCTATCATGAGCAAAATAGTTTCTATTGGCAGAAAGGAACACCTGTGGTGAACAAATGATGCAGAGCAGAGGTCTTGAATTAAGACGGCAGAGAAATATTCTCAGCCATTGTTTGATGGTGCATTTGATTTTTACTATGTTGTTTTGGTTGCCCACGTACTGAAATCAGATCAGGTGTCGAGACATACTTATGCTACACAAAATATCGTGAATATTGAGGAAACAACGAGCAAATGCACAGATAAATGATATCTAAGCCAGAAAACCACTATTAAAGCCCGTATCTGTTATACAATGATCAGTCCAAGAGTTGTTTTAACTCGTCATCCTAACCACTTCTGGGAAAAGAACAGCCATTTTTGCATCTGGTGTCCCTTTCGTGCAAGCTGTTCATATTTGATGACCCAGCGTGGAAGCAAAAGTGACATTTTGAACAGTTTGAATAACCTTACTACGGTGTTCTGGAAAAAAATAGAAATTAAGAAACATACTAACACTCACCAAACATGTAGAACAATAACTACAGAAATACAAGAGATTAGGGTCTAGAGGATCTAGAAGTGTTCCGATGCAATTTCAATGCAATTGGCTTGGTGGTCTTTGAGAAACTTTTTCTAATAATTGTTCCAAAAATGAACAGAAAATTTCATAAAAAATGCTGGCTTCATCTTTCCCTGTAAAAAAATGTTCAAAAAGTATTATCATTTATCATCATTTGTCCTAATTGTCTTTCAAGTGCTACAATAGTGGTGTTGGTGTTGCTTCTAGGCATGTTGCTTTTTCACATTTGGAAGCCTGTTTCGTATGTACAGATACATCTGTTAAATGGTAGTCGTAGTCCCTATTTCGTTAGAGGATATGACATGCATATGAGTGGTCAGGTCACTACTATCACCAGCTTGACCAGCAGCTAAGCATCCAGATGGATTGAGGTTCTTGTAGATGTTTTTTGTGTACTATGTTATTCAAAGGTCAGCTTGGCCACTTGATAATTGTTTTTAATATTAACTGTTTTGAGTTGCTCTTTTCGAAGTAAGTCTCCAACTTTTAAGCTATTGATAACGCCAGTGCCAGGAAATCGAATTTGGAGAAATTGGTTAATGTCACCACCATGTAATTGTACTTCTAGTATACGATATATGTGAGTGTGCTTTTCTTTATTGCTCCTACAATAAAGAGTAACGTTTATAACACCTTTTCATAAATTTGGAAGGACTTCCGATTAAAACAGGAAAGTCACCACAGTCATGTTGAAGAGAGAATTTTGGACTTAAAAATATGCCCTGCCCTTTACTCTTGCTTGTAAAATTGCACCTGGTCCCACACAGCTTCAGCTTAGCAAGTCTCCTTTTCCAGCATACCCTATAACAGAACATACGATCAGTATGTATATGGGAAAATGCTCGAAACTATGAAAAACAGCTTTTATGACTGATATAGATGTTGTCTTTACCACATTCGGCCCGCTGATTGCTTATCAACGTTAATGGCAAAAAAGGTTTTAAAAGTTAAACGTAGTTAGGCCATTACTTGTGAATATCATAGTTGTAAAACAGGTCAAGTCAAAAACCATCAAAATCTTGACAAGTCCATGAACATGAACATCACCAGATAGAACAGTTAGACCTGACTGTCCACCAAGCGATATATGATTCATTGAATATTACTAGCTAAAGGCTAAAAGATATCTTTTTGACAATATAACATAAGGACTGTCATGAAAAGTGGAAGTGGGCATTTTCGAAAATGTTGGAAATGCCTTTGGTGGTTTGTGAACATCATACCTTACTGATACATATATATGTGTTGTTGAACATACATATGACTGGAACATCTGCAGACACTATATGCTCATTTACCGTTGACTGACTGCAGTCAAATGATATAAATGATCTAAATTAATTCCATTTGTTTGGAAAATCTGAAAAGCAGTTTTATTGTTTTATCTGCCTTTACAATCAGCATCATACATTGCGTTCAAATATGTCTTAGCACGAAAACTTAAGTGAAGTAAAAATACGTTTAAGTCGCTATCATCAACAACTATAAATAATTTTTTTTTTAAGAGGAAAGCAAAAACAATTATCACTTAAGTGTGCCACACAAGGTGATTTCAGGCTTACAGTACAATTAGTCACATGAAACACATCCCTTTTAGTCGAAAATAAACCACATAGGCTTCTATTTAACTTAAACGTCACAAGAACGTTATATGACACGTGCAATTTGCACAAAATTATAGATCACATGCTGTGTGTATACGATATCCAAAAAAAAGATATATATATATATTTTTATGCGCACAACATGTGACCTCAGGAACCATCCAGGTAAGGTCAAGTGAACACGTGAAAATCCATTTGTAGCATGTACTCCGAATCTACTTTACAGACTAGTTGCTCAAGCAGATTTGAGAAGTGCAGCTTTTGGACTGACAGCGGCGATATGGAAAACTACTTTATGGATGCTGTATCTGATGTTTATATCTCACAAGAATAACGTGAACTAATTTTTGGAAAGGCCGCCAGCGTTGGATTTCACGCTATTCATAAATGAAAAGCAAGCGGCAATTATAGCATGCCTTTTGCTGTGGTGATTTTAGCTTCAGGTTATAACTGAGTAGTCTGGTTCGCGGAACCACCACAGCAAAAGTCTATGCATCTGATCATAATGGGTTTGTACATTTGTATGGAAATTTGCAAACCATATAAAAGCTTCAGATTTGACTTACATATCACCCTCATACACAACCATTCATATATGCACAAACTTGCAATATTAAACATCTAGCAATGTAAGAAAATTACTTACGTCTATTATGCTTCATTTTAAAGGCAAACTCCTCATACAAAAAATGCACCATGTTGTCTAATCAAAGCAGTATTCAAACACATTTCATACATGAAATACTGTACTCAAAACGGTACATGATTTTATTAACCATGTGTAAGTTTGTCGTCTACATTCAGGTAGTTAGAAGTAGAAAAAATGGCCATGAGTTGTACTTTTCCTATAAAGTCATCTTTGTAAAATGTCTCATCCCAAAGCATAACCAGAGGGCCCTGTGGCGAAGGAACGTTAAGTTCTTCTAGGTTTTGGCAGGCGAAAGCAAGTCCGAACCTCTGTTTTGCTAAGTTAATTTTAAGCTACAGTATGTGCTGAGCTAAGCCTTAATTCATTTTTGATTGAAAATTTGTCAATATAAAGGACCAGCATACTCAACATAGGCAAATATATTTACGTAAAGGGTCCTCCAAGTTGTTAAAATGTTTAAAAATATATATCTTCATCGAGATTCCAATGGTGTCTAAGCTGACATTTATTCTTTAGCAAGAAGTAGGAAATTCTGAAAAGGTCTTGAAAATATCGGTACTCCCACCTAGTAAACAGCCTTGGTAAAGATTAAGTGAACCCCTATCAAAACTACTTTTCCAGGAAATGTAGCTTGCTGTTTGGGTAAACTAATATACTGTGAATCTATAAAAAAGTATCTTAAATTCTAGATGTATCAGCCCGTCTGAAATTTTAAGCAGCTGACACAGTGGGTTTATAGATGTTTGGAATACAGTTACGCTTGCGTTCAAGTTAACAAACGCCAAACGCACAAACGTTTCCCAAACGTTTCCCAAACACTTTCAGTGAAAGTCAAACGTTTTGCAAACGCGTAGCAAACACTTTGCAAACACTTCCCAAACGCTTTACAAACACTTTGCTATACGCTTTCAAACATTTTTCCAAACGCTTTCAAACACTTTGCCGAACGCGTTTGGGGAAAGCCTAACGTTTTCAAACACTTTTCCAAACGCTTTCAAACACTTTATACTTTGCGCCAAACGTATGTGATACATGTACATGTACACTTAGTAATCTAATTCTATTGACATGTATTTGTCACTTTTACCTGCTAATATTTATATTGTTACTGGTAATCAACAATATTATGACATGGTCATACCTTATTAAGGAAGAAAATAAGTATAGCTAGAAGAAAACAAATAATTTGCCCACATTAACAGGTTTAACAGTTCATTTATTATAAAGTTATAGATATTTCAGTAGCAAGTATACCCAGTCGCTATCATACTTTTTCTGAAAGTGAAGTTCTTGAAAAAGGCTAACTTTTAAAATTTCGAATGGAAATACAGAAGCAGCTCAATTTAAGTATTGTCTGGCTTACTAAGCCAAGCAATAGAATAAGCTCCAGTGGAGTAAGCCAGGCGATACTCCATTGGTCCTTGGAGTAATTACATATATTTTAATTGAAAATTAGGAACTATTTCAGAGTAAATTTATAGGCAATATCATGATCATATCATGAAGCCCGACCCGACACGATATTGCCTATGGATTTACTCCGAAACAGTTTTTGAAAGATGAAGTATTCATGACATCTTAAATGAAGAATTAAGTCTTTAATTAATTTTAGTTGAATTGGACACTTGGGTAAACGTATTTGGATCGTGCTTTGTATAAATGTATACAACCTATAATGCTGGATAAGTGCACATTTACATGTAGGTACATCATATTTTGCTGGACCTGTTGAAAATACGTTGGAGATTCTTCATCATTTAAATGGAAGTGCCTGAATGCGTCAATAAAAGTGTTTGAAATCGTTCGGGTAATTGTTCAACGCGTTTGGGAAGTGTTTGAACGCGTTTGGAGAAGTGTTCGGTAGCTTTGTGAAAGTGTTTGAACGTTTTGTAAAAGTGTTTGAGATTTTTCCCAAACGCTTTCCAAACGCTTTCCAAACACATTCCAAACACTTTCCAAACACATTCCAAACGTTTTTAAACGTTTCCAAACACAAGCCAAACACCAGCAAAACGCGAAAAAAGAGTTTGGCTGTTAACTTTTAGCCGGGCGTAACTGTATTATCCAAACATGAGGCCATGTATTAATACCAAATCCAATTATCATAGAGAACAGCCATTTGTCCTGGACAGCCCAATCGAAAATAACTGCTCACCATATTTAACGTTTTTATATTCACGGTTTAAGAGTAAAGTACGTTAAAATAAATATTGTTGTCCAAATAGTAAAGATGGCAAAGCGCATCCTTACTAATCAGTACATGACTTTAAAAAAACTTAAAATGAGCAAATGTAAGTACATCAACCTGCTAAAAATTTTCAGTGAAGATTATGTAAAGCTATACTCTTCTAAGCATGCCAATACCCAGCTTGTTGCAATTTGAACAAATGTATCAAGCCACTGATCCATAAAACATATGAGAAAAATAACTTGTAAGGAATGGTGTTATGTTATAAAGGTGCACGGTTTGTTAATGTTGCTAGGCCTGCCCAGTCTGCATTTGAATATGACCAGTTTGTGGAGTTGATGAACTTGCTGATCGATAATATTTATGTCAATGTTAAAAATTCGATTCATGACGGACAATTGGTAATTCAAAGGGTAATATTTGTGTACCTGTTTTGGAAATACATTTCGTAATATACCATAAAAATTTGGAAAATTTAGAGATATTATAACATGACATACAATCTTCGTTTATACTTACAATAATGTACAATAATAGTGAATTAAAGTTTAAAGGATATGACAATTGTGATGAATTAGAATCTAATATAGTAAGTTACCTTTATGTCAATTATAATATCCCATTTGGTCAGCTTAGGGTACTTATGTGTAAAGGTTAGTTGCCGTTTCCAGGTAAAAATGAAATTTATTATATAGATATCAGATGTATTTGAGATGTTATATTTATGATGCAGTAAATATGCAAACCTGACCATTCTAGCAGTTATTTAATACCATGCATAAATGAGGCAAGATATATCCTGACATTGAGAGTTCCTAGCACAAAATAAATTTCACCTATTACTACATTTTGTTGGTAACTGTCTCAAGTCAGGACAGCTGAGCTGTTTTCCACCACACTGCATTTCACATTCATTCACTGATATAGAAATGATACTAAGTTGTTGATATGTCTTTCTTGGACTTCCGGATTTTGATGTATATATTTTGTGTTAATATGGCAACTTGTCATCTTTAAAAATTCCATAAATATATGAATTATTTGGTAAATTTTAAAGTTTTATTGTTATATCTGGTGATGTTAATGTTGGGGGGTATTTGTAAGATTTGGATGGTTTTTTGAATAAACTGAATTTCAAATTACAATATTGAAACGTAACACTTTGTGGGAAAAGTTGGAAGTGAGAACACCAAAAACGAATTTGAGTATTTAAGAAACAGCGAAGCACCAGGTGTTGAGCTAATTTCGTTTTAGGGCTGATCACACATGACCATTTTGAGTTTTGAAGCACTTGGCCAAGCGGTTTCAGATAACAAAAATGAAATCATGACCACTTGAACAAAATAGATTTTAAAAAAAGCCATCTGAAAACATCCTTAGGATTTTTCAGAGGACTGATTAAGCGGTTACCCTAAAGGGGTCGAAAATGAGTTATTGATAAGAGTCGATCGATGGAGTACCATAAAATGAACTCTCTGACTGACATATTACAAGTGACTTACATAGTTATTTTGCTGGGACATATGCATCGGTTTGGCAATGAATATTTCCTAGGTGAAGTTTCAGTAAAATACATATGGGTCCTACAAGAGCGCTTTGCTGCTATAGATTACACTTAGTAATCTGATAAACCTTTTATGATATGTTACCCAGAATTTCTCACATACGTAGCCAAATACCTCTGCTTTCTCAGTTTTTAACCCAAATTATATCATGATAATTTTGATTAATCTACATTTCGACCTAAAACATTTCTCATATCTTTCTAGTACACAACTCATGCTATTTTTTGTATTGTTTTGGCAGGTTGTATCTGATTTATTCCTGGAATAGTTCATAAATAATAAGTTTTGCAAAAGAAAACATATTGACTATGATCTGGATTGAACAAAAGTGCCAAGAACAACAACAATCTTCTGAGACTGAACTTCTGAATTCAGGCGGTCATTTAAAAAGCAGTTGCAAAATTGAAGATTATTTAGGGGTGACCCAAGCCTACTTACAATGTGTACATATACGGTTTACATTCTACATTGTTGTGCCATTAGCACGGTTATTAATGCTAGTATGGCCCTAACCTCATCCCATCCCCTACCCCCATGTAGAAAAAGGCAGAGTTGTAATTAATTTAACCATCAAAACAACTAAGAAGTTATCCAAGGTTCCCGGTATGTGACATTTGAAATGGTTTTAAATTTTTTGTTGCATGGAGATATGGCCATTCTGGTCATCAAAAGCATGCATGGTTGCGGAGGACTTGAATCCATGTCGACATTCTTCCAAGACCATGTCTGAAGAATATACATGCGATTCTTGTGTTTATGATAAAACAATTAGGTAAGCTTTAGTATTATGGATCAGTATTGTGTTCGCTCGAGAGCCCAATTATGTTCAATTTGACCCAAACACAAATAAAACGGGCACCAGGCACAAACCCTCTTACTGGTCACAGGCAGTATTGTACCCTCCGACCTTTGTGACCATCCTACTTAAAGCATAGTAAAACATAAAGAAAGCAGTGAACCAGATCGGTACAATGACAGTGCACATGCTGAAAAACTGTGGTCTATTTCACGCGAAATATCAAGAGCTCACAATGACTTCACTTGAAGGATGACAAGAGCGAGGCTTCAAAAGCTGTTTCTCTGCAATGTACACCTTCAAGTAGGATTACTGTGAGGCGGAGCTCTGTTTCATACGAGATGTCTTGAAAATATATTTGAGTACGGTCAGTTTGTTGAGCTGTCAACGTTTTTGTGTGATAAAACTTATGTCAGTTTTGGAGATTCTATCTTTAGGCAGACAATAAAAATTGTGATGCCTAGTAATCGTACACCTCTTTTGGGCAATTTTAGATTTATTGTACCATAGGTATGTTTCTTGTAATGCTGCCCAGAGAAGAGATATTTCATGATAAATGTTTTGTGTTGACATTTAGATATATTGGTGGCCTATTAAGCATTAATAATAAACGGTTTCGAGAGAATGTTTAACAGATATTCCCTGATGATTTGGAATCAAAGGAAACTACAGAAAGTAAAACAGAATGTTTCTTTTTTGACATAATAATGTGTCACGATATTAGTGAATTTAAGCTCAAATTATCTGACAAACGTGATGAATTTGAATTTAACATAGTAAATTAACCCCATTTGGATAGTATTGCTAAACTTGAAACAGCTTATCGTGTCTGTGTGTCAAGGTTAATTGCCTGTGCTAGAGTGTGCACCGATTTTACAACTTTGACTTTCGTCACATATTGCTTTTTAAGAAACGTGTGAAGCAGGGATATTCAAAAATGAAATTTAAAATATTATATAGATATCCAGTGGATTTTAGATGGCATATGAAAGTTCAGAGTTGCTAGCATCAAATCCATTTGAACTACTACTTACTTTTTTGGTACCTGTTTTAACTCTCGGGATTGATATTTTCCTCCATACTGAAATACGTATGTATAGATACACTAGTAGATTTTAACGGCGGCGTTTGGACATTTTGGCGGCGGTAGGCGGTGGACAGCGGCGACCAGCGGTGGATGGCGGCGACCAGCGGCGGTCTGCGGCGACAAGCGGCGGTCAGCGGCGATCGCCGCTGTCCGCCGCTGGTGGCAGCAGATCGCCGCACACATTTTACCACCTGCTGTGGAGTCTCAACAGGAATGGGCGGCGATACTGCCTATCGCCGCCGACCGCCGCCCTGGGCCGCACAACGCCGCTCATCGCCGCCTTCTGCCGCAGACAAACTCAAATCAGTCCAGGGAGCATCTGTTTCTTTCAGTTGTAAGCTAAGAGAACAAATATATGCACCTTTTTAACAAAAGTTTGAATTTGTCATAATTTCTACCTTGCCAATATGATATCTTATCCTCCTCAGGTGTTCAATGCCTAACATACTGCTCGATAAATATTCGAGTATTCTGTTGTGTCCGGTGATATTCATGTTGTTACACTTGTCAAGATTTGGACGATTTTTTACTTGGACTGAATGTGACAATGACATTGACACATGATAGACTCACTACTATATGGCACACTCTTTTATGCGGTTGCTGAGAACTGCATGGCTTGGTGGTCACTCAGGTTGAATCACGAAAAGTACATATAGTGTAGGCATTTTTAGCCTATCAATCTAACTGCAAAAGAGTGATTTCCAACAAGGATGCAGTTTACAGTTGATAAAATAAATCTCTATTGTGATTTTTCCGAGACTTAAGAGATTGACTACCTAAAAAGCCAGTAGCAAAGGGTGGGCCAAAGTACTGTAGTCTATCATGCACTTGCATGAAGGATCTTATACACACTTTAATGTGCAAGAATCAAGGGATATATTTATTTCTGGCATCTAGACATGGTAGCAAGCAACAACTTTAAACTCTCTTTGAAGAATCTTTACAATGCCTAACTTTAAGAAAAAGTTAAAATAGGTAATTTTATCGCCATGTTGCCCGTCTGACACAGCAGTATTGAGCTTGCACTTTTCTAACAAAGGATGCAGCAGTCAAAGTATTACTAATTTCTATTGCTTATTAGTTATACATCATCATCTTTCTAGCTTTTCTTAATGTCAACATGTCTGTACTTTTGCTACTGTTTTCATGAACTTACTACAAAATATGACTCTTCAAGAGTGAGTCCTTTATTAAGTGAAAATACTTGAAATTTTCAAATGCTCCAATCTGAATTTGGTTAAAAGTAAACTGCTAAAATATTTTGCAGAGGTTTTTACCATTGCATGTTAAGGTCATTGCTGCAAATGTATGAAATGACCGCCTGTATTGCATATGGTCCATGTTTTTCTCCTGTTTTTTAAAGCAATTGCTGGCGTTTTGATAACCAATGTCACTTGCATTGACGAACGACGCATCAAAACTTCACAAAGCCATGTTTGCGCCAAAGTACAGAAAAACAGTGAGTCCGGGAGACACTTTTACCACAAGAAGATCGATCAGAAAATGGTACCCTGTATCTAATCAGGTAGCTATCAATGATTAAAAATATGTAATCATGTTGTTTTGTAATTATATTACACCTTACCTGGAATTATTTCTACAGTGTTGAAGAGGTGGCTAGGGATGTTGTGTTCCATATATATATATATATATATATATATATAAATATATATATATATATATATATATATATATATATATATATATATATATATATATATATATATATATATATATATATATATATATATACATACATATATATATATTTATTTATATATATATTTATATATATTTATATATATATATATATATATATATATATACAGTACGGTCTCCAATTAGGACCATCTCCATGGAGAGACCGTTTCTCTATCAAGTCACCTGTCTGCTTATGCTCATTTAAATTTAATTAAGACAACTCCCCTTAACAAAAAACACATTTAACTAGTCCGTTAGGTACATGTAGGGTAATTCCACGATTATATATATATTTAATCAACGAACATTGGTAGAGAAAGAACAGATGGATAGATAGATAGATAGATAGATAGACACACAGACAAACAGACTGACAAACACAGACAGACAGATACATAGATCAGTCGATCGATAGATAGGGTGTGTTGAAGTGTGTGCTGATCATCAACTTAATTGTGTTGCAAAACACTCAAATACACCCTATCTATCAATCGACTGATCTAGCTATTAAATTTAAATGAGCATAAGCAGAAATGGAACTGAATAGAGAAACGGTCTCTCCATGGAGATGGCGTTAATTGGAGACTGTACTTTATATATATATATATATATATATATATATATATATATATATATATATATATATATATATATATATATATATATATATATATATATATATATTTAATTAAGACAACACCCCTTAACAAAAAAACACATTTCCCCAGTTCCTTAGGTACATGTAGGGTAATTCCATGATTATATATATATCTGAACATCAGTAGAGAAAGGTTAGATAGATAGATAGATAGATAGATAGATAGATAGATAGATAGATAGATAGATAGATAGATAGATAGATAGATAGATAGATAGATAGATAGATAGATAGATAGATAGATAGATAGATAGATAGATAGATAGATAGATAGATAGATAGATAGATAGATAGATAGATAGATAGATAGATAGATAGATAGATAGATAGATAGATAGATAGATAGATAGATAGATAGATAGATAGATAGATAGATAGATAGATAGATAGATAGATAGATAGATAGATAGATAGATAGATAGATGGGGTGTGTTTGAGTGTGTGCTGATCAACTTAATTGTGTTGGAAAACAGATGCATTTGAAATGGGAGTGATTGATAAGGTAGTTAGTTTTTCGTATAATGTGAAGTTATAAGAGAGGATGTTGTTTTTAGACGAAAATATGTTGTAATTTGTTTATGGCAAAACTGCATTATGACATCAATATTAATAAAAATTTAAAAGAAATTGAATATCCTTAGATCTTTCCTGATCAAGGTTTGTGCATTAATTTCCCATTTGTAAAGCGAAACTGAACGAAATGTCAGCAACATATCTTCTGGTGTGCTGAAAATATGAAGCAAAATTTACATACTATCTTGGTTTACCAACAAAAATACGTTTGAATGGCATTTAGAAGAAAAGTCCTCTATCATAGGGTGTGCTCATAGAAAATACACATTATTTCCATGGAAAGCTTCAAGAGCAGTTGCTTTACATCAAACACTTAATTTTTGTTCTGGGCCCTGGCTGTAACAAAGCTACATAGATGTCAAAATCATATATATATTAAGTTTTACAAAATATCTTCCTTGAGATGCTCGAACTTCATATAGAAACTGTAGTATTGTACCTGATGTTGATGTCGAGTTTTTTTTTCAAAAACATATTTTAATCAATGTTTGTATGTTTGCTGTTCAGACTTGCATTTTCTTATACCACACCTTACTATTCAGCTAGATGAAAAGCAATCAGTTTAGTTAATCTATTTTCATCAAAAAATTATTTTAAAGGTAAAAACGGATTAAATCAGGTAAATTTGATAAAAATTACAGGCTTGATCAAAGTTAAATTCTTCTGCTCGGCATCAGTAGCGAATGTGTTGGTAATGTAGCCATCACAGGTTCACGTGAAAGCTGTCCTATATTTACAAAAGAAGATCAAATAATCAAGATTTGCCTTTTAATTGTAATTTAAACTGCAGCTTTGTGTGCCAGTTTGTACTACAAACCTTGTTGAAGTGCTGGCTATTTCAAATGTTTGCAGTAGATACATGGTTACTTTTCAATAAATACATAAAGTTAATGACAGCTGGGCTGGGCGTTAGTTTCTAGAAGGGTTATCAATAAGACCATATGGTACGACAATGCCCATTAGCATAGCAACACTGACTCTTGTCATAGGTGATCTGTACCATGAATCTGGAAAGTTTGATGTTTAGTGGCAGAATTGGTGAATAACAGAGTATTTTAAACTCATATGTTATAAAATGTGTGTGTCTGCGACATTCATATATATATATATATATATATCAGTACTGATATAAATACACAGATTTGATTTGAATAGATCACAACGGTAATCTGCAATAAATACAGCTAAGGCACCTAAACATCTGAAAAGATGTAGACAAGGTGATTTTTCAATGAGAATCGCATTGCAATTAATTGACAGTGACTTACACAGGACACATGTGCTGTCATATATACTGAACCCCAATGAAAAGTATCCACATGCCAATTTTGAAGTATTTTATTGTTTATACTTGAAACATTTCATACCTAGACGTGCTTAGAACTTAACAAAGCATTCACTTTTCTGGCGTAAAAATAATGTCACGCTCTACCGACATTAACGTCACTTACAGGCAAAAAATGTCATTAACTGCCCTAATTGAAACACACAAATTTTTCTGTTCAATATGGGATGTGGCCACCTCGAGCATCAACACATGCTATACATCTGCGGCGCATACTGCTGACCAGGGTTTGAATTCTGTGTTGGGGAACATTATTCCATTCTTCCTGCAGAGCTTGGATCAGCTGGTTTCGGGTAGTAGGCCTAGGTGTCCTCCGTTGAATACCTTGGCCTAACTGATCCCACAAATGTTCAATAGGGCTCAGATCGGGTGAGAACGCTGGCCATTCCATGACATTGATGTTGTTCTCATTGAGAAAGTTCATTGTTAATCTTGCAGAGTGTGCACGTGCATTGTCCTGCTGAAAGATCGCCAGATCTTGATGCTGCTCCATAAATGGGACCATGTGCGGCTCCAGCACCTCATCAATGTACCGCCTAGCATTGAGGATCCCTTGAATGACCACTAGGGGTGTCCGGTAGCGGTTGCTGATGCCTGCGCACACCATGACAGAGGGTCCACCCCATCGATCTGCCTGACGGACACAGGCATCTGCATATCTCTCCCCAGTCCGGCGCCACACACGTTCTCTGCCATCTGCTCTGCTGACACTAAAACGGGACTCGTCAGTAAAAAGGACGGTATTCCACTGCTGGCGAGTCCACCTGGAGTGTACTCTACACCACTGCAGTCGTCTTTCTCTTCTGGGTTGGGTCAGCAGGTTACCACTGTAAGGTCTTCTGGCTGTTAGGCCACTGCTCCTCAGTCGCCTCTCCACAGTAGAACTACTGACAGGACGGTGATTCACCCCTTGAGTCTCAAGGGCTGTTTGGGCTGCTGTACGGAAACGGTCTCGCAGGTGCATCAGCCGGATGTGACGGTCTTGGCCAGGTGTTGTCACTCTTTCTCGGCCAGGCCTAGGCCGATCATCTACGGATCCAGTTTCTTGTTGCCGTTCAATTAGTCGTTGGATGGTGCGCCGAGTACACCCCATTCTTTGTGCGATTTGAGTGATTGGGACTCCACCCTCTGCAAGCCCCAAAGCATGGTGTCTTTGACCTTGGCTCAGACGCGGCATGATCGCCTCAACACACCTGAGACCACTGGCTTTTTTCTTGGCTGAACATCCCTTTTTAAAGCCACTGAAAACATCAGGTCATTTTAGCCATCCAATAGGAGTGGTGGTCAGAAGCCATATTCGGTGCACAAAAGTCACATGCATTATGTAACAACCCAGCAAAAGTTAAAAAGTTGTCCTGAATGACCCTGATGTAGGCTCCAAACCATGCATATATGCACACACAGTACTTAGTAACTTACAAAATTAATGTGTTAATTTTTTTATGTGGATACTTTTCATTGGGGTTCAGTATATACATACACTAAAAGTGTATGACCAAAATATTTTACGTGACTGGGTTTGCATGATCAAAATATTTTGTGACTGTCTTGAATATTCCGAGGTCAAACAAGCGAGGTCTGTTACAGAATAGATTCAATGAAACTCAAACTAAAGGGAAAACATGAGGAAATTAGTCTCTAAAAAGATCAATCTCATCACCAAGGTAGAGACGAACCAAGTTTCATAATACAATTATAAACAAATGTGTGCAAAAACATGAAAAACGTAGTTTACATATATCCCAGTCTAATACACCTACAAACTAAGATTTTTAACAAACAGTGGACCGTGGTGCAAATATTATCTTGACTTAATAAAACTGAGTTCCCCAGTCTATTCAACTGCCATTATGTGTAAAGAGTATACACATTTGCGTTAATTTAGCCTGTGTACCCTTATTGGAACCCAACCCGTGTTCTTATGTATTTTGCATGACATGCTAAACCGGGTAACATCGCAGTTTACATTCCATTACTCTATTTATTTCAACATTTTGGCCAAATAAAATGTTTTCAATTATGACGACTAACTCATGAGTATCACGTAAAGATCTTGCAAATCTCATTTAACCATGCCTGCAAGCCTGAAGTATTGAAATATTGACCAAACTAAGTGTTTTAGGCTACTGTGTTTGCACAACCAGTCCTAATACGGATATTGAAGTTTCCGAAAACATATTTAAATGAAATATTAACCATTGGACTTTCACCTTTATTAACCTCACCCTTGCAATCAGCAAGATATGAAGCAATTAGTATACCTTAGTTTCCGCTACAAAATTGATAAAAAGATGACGAAACATTAAATCAAATTTAGCTGATCAAAAGTTACAGGACTTGAACAAAGTAAAAAATTTCTGTGCAGCATCAATACATATGTGTGTTGCTTATACTGTCAATACAAATTCATTTGCCTGCTCGGTATACTTTTTTTCCAAAAGGCGGTGAAATTACCAAGCCATAAGTAATTCTACCATAGATTAGGGGTTTGTGTGTCAAGGTTCACGATATATCTTGTTGAAGGGGTGACTATTGTACACGTTGCTGTAAAATATAGTGTTGATGACTGCTTGGCCGTGTGTGTTTGTGGGATGGGTATCAATTATTCCATGCAGGGGAAAATTGTCAGTTGCCCTAGCTGTACTGACCTTTCTCTTCAAAGATCTGTATCATAAAGAAGGCAAATTCGATGCTTCGTGGCAGTGATGGTTGCATAAAATAGTAACGCAAAACCTTCCAGCATCAACATTGTGTGTCTCATACCTGCAAAATTAGTATATATGCGTATCACCACCAAAATAAGGGTTTCGATGCAGATGTCATGTGAATACCTGAGTGTAAAATGGGACATTGTCCAAACTTCATTAATTCCCTAATGGAAAGGCAGTATTTTATTTGCATGTTCCATTTCATTTGTACTCAATAGCTAACATGTCCAACCAGTATGAAAGGAAATTATATAGATAGGTAGATAGATAGATAGATAGATAGGTAGATAGATTGATAAATAGATAGATAGATAGATATGGAATTACTATGGGTATATTTTGTGTTGACATCAAAAAACAGCCTGCTTTTGAAATTATCAAATTGATTTACTGCAGTAACTTAGTGTAAGGCACATGAAACATCTGTGTAGATATGACAAAGTGTTTTTCCAAGAAAAACCTTACATTGACTAAGTTTATAATGGCGTACAGAGCTACGTGTGCAGTCATATATACAGAATTTTATTTCAACTCTTAGGCCAAAATCTTTTACACGATGAAATTTAATTCCACAATATAGAACATGTACAGTCTGTCAGATAACTGACTCAATCAATTTAAGCTAATGGGAGGCACTATGGGATTACTGGTATCTACAAAATTTGGTCTCATCACCAAGGTATTCACAAGTTCCACAATGTATATAACAGCAAAACAACACGAAAGAGCAGTTAACCCATGATTGGATTTTTAGCGGTGGACAATGGCATATGTCGGACTATGCAATCAGCTTGTACGTAATAAATGGCACTTCCATATACGAGAGGTAAAGCTGCACTGTGTCCCTTTTTGCCTCGGTCATCGCATTAGCGCACTTGTCGTGCGCACACTTGTGTGCTATAAGCAAAGACATTGTCTGTCTTTTGTGAGGTATATTACACAGAATATTTCCAAACTGACGAGCAGTTACCGGAGGGAGATCTCCCACTTATGCAACAAACTAAAAATGATAATTGTGTGCTGCGTGTTCATATGCCACGCAGTGATGCTCCAACTAAGAACTGTAACTGTCGCATGGAGCTCTGCATCCCTCCTGTCGTGGGTTATTGTATACGTTGAACATAATAATCGAGCGTTGTAAACATTTCTTTACCTCTTTGGATGTTTAAAACTTTATCTTGTTTCTATTTCAGCCCTTGACACGCATATTGCATGTTTGATAATAAAATGATCATAAATATGTTTATGGTTTTGTTTTATGTCTTATTTTTAAATCACTAGGTTGCAGACCACAGTTGTGATTGGCTGGTTGCGCATCCTAATGGAGATAGTCCGTAATTGTGAAAATACTATATTTTCAGCATGCTGTAACTTCTGTTTTTAAATAAAGTTAGCTAAGTCAGGTTTGCTGCATCAAAGAGTTGCTTCATTGGTGGTCATATAAGTGCACGGTCTTCTAGGCCAGGTGGGAACTTTATGGTGGGGAGGGACAATGATATGACACTGGCAAGAGCACAGTTCATGCACCTATATAAAGCTGACATCCAGGTGTTGTTTCGTATTTCAATTATCACAAATTAACCAGCTGGGAATTTTATGACAAAAATCCATCCATGTTTTTTTTACATTTTTATCTCTTAAATGCCATTCACGGAATTTCGAAATACCAAAATGCTGATTTTTTAGACTACAAATACTAATATGAAAAATAGAAGGATTTATAAGTGTGGTCTGTGGCCACTAGTCTCACGGAGCATGCCCGATCTAGATGGAATGACGACAGAGCATTTGAAATATGGATAAAGTGACATACTACGGACTCATTTATTACCATTCTGTTCTTTCGTTTATAGTCATACTATTATTCCTTCCGTCTTATAGGAAGCTGTCATTATACCTATTCTTAAAAAATAAAAAAAAAAAAGGTCTGTATGATAATGATCCATATACAGACCCATTACTATGTGCTCTATTAACGCTAAAATAATGGATGTGTATGTGTTGCCACTACTTCCCCCGGAAATCAGTTTCGTTTCAGGCAGCAGAAAGGTACCGACTTTTGTAATGTTTTATTTTTTTATAAGGTCAAAGGGTATGCTGTCTTCGTGTGTT
The DNA here is from genome assembly GCA_964020975.1 of Hermodice carunculata. Classification (NCBI taxonomy): domain Eukaryota; kingdom Metazoa; phylum Annelida; class Polychaeta; order Eunicida; family Amphinomidae; genus Hermodice; species Hermodice carunculata. The sequence goes on along the minus strand of OZ026626.1, from coordinate 17,302,587 downwards.
CCTTAGGTGCCGTCAAATGTATTGATAATATCTGGCATGGTGGTCTATCCTATAAACTTTGGGGTTCTATTGATATTACCAAATGGTTCTTACTGTTCAAGTGGTAACGTAACTTAAAAATATTGTTAAACGGAAAAATGTATTTAGCAACCATTTTCGTGTGATCTGTGGCACACATCAAGGCAGCACCCTGTCTCCAAAGTTCTTTATATTTTATTGATGATCTGCTATGCCAGTTTTAACAGTTTTGCTTGTGCAGATGATATCACTATCATTTCTTTTACAGTTTCTTGTTTACTAGCCCTTATCAACATTTGTCACTACTATTTCAATAAGTGGAATTTCGCTTTTGATCAGTACAAGTCAAAATGGATAATAACCAGGGATCGTAGAGCCCTATAACATTCTACTAACTTTATTTCCTATCAATGGCTCCTGAGCAGCCATCACCTCGCTACCATGGACGAGATAAATATTCTAGGAGTCACTTCCTCTCCCGATGGGTCTTTTGCCTCACATGTTAACAATAGGTGTGTTGCCATCAGGTGGGTGATTTACAGACGGGCATCAGCTGGCATGGGTTGAACTCATGGGCTAAGACTTACCTCTGGAGAACCGTTGGCATCATCTGCTTAACCTACAGTATGAGTGGTCTCTACATATTACCTAGTTTCCTGAAGTACCTTGAGTCGGCGAAGGGTACAACAGTTAAGTGCTGTCTTAAATTAGTTTGGGCAAACGGCATCATCATTCCCTTTTGCTGCAAACCTTAAATATACCTAATGTAACCGAGTCTTTCGTGCAGGACGTCGCCTCTTTCATTAATAAAGTAGCCATGCAGGGTTAAATCTTCCACCTGCACAGTTTTCTTCCCCTTGCTATCCAACTATATAATTCCCGGGAAGCCTATATCCAGGTCAATGGCACACCATGTAATAAAACATAACCTCCCCTTGGATCTCCTTGCATGGCAGTACACTGGCTCGGTACATAATCCCACTGAGCCGCTGATGCCACATGGCGTCACCAACTCACTGAGATACTGCATTGTCCACAATCACTATAAAATACAGGGCTCCATTCGACACTATCTCGAAACGTTACTGACCAGTGCCTTTTGATATTCATTATTCTCTTTTTAACTTTTGTGTTTCGATTTTGAGGCCATGTATCAGATGTTCGGTGTTGTGTATTCTGTGTACTTTGTATACATACGTCTGTCCCATTGCCCTAGTGATTTTTTTTAAAGAAATAAACACACAAACCTTTGCTTTACTTCCTAGCATTACAAGACACTCTCCCGGCATTTTAAAGTGTGCTGATTTAAAGTGTGCTGATTTGCACATGGGTATCATATAAACACTTGCAAATGTCATTACAAGTGTGTAAAAAGGGAAAAGGGGATATCGACGAAACTATGTGACTGTTGTGCTTGCCTCAGGCAGCCCAATAATGCAAAACGACACAATTTATTTGATTCTATATTTCTGTACATCATCAAATTATTTGAAAACAAAACAAACAAACAAACAAACAAAAATGGAGACCCTGTAAAAAAAGTAGTCCACTTTACACTTGTATATTTGTTTCCCATTTGTAAAGTAAAAATTAACAAATTCTCACCAGTATATATTCAGGTGTGGTAAAAAATAAACAAACAAAATGAAATACTTTTCTTCTTTACCCGTAAAACTGACACCAGGAGGGTATGGGGAAAAACGTGCTCCGCCATAGTATACTTATCATGCCAATTGCAAAAGTCCTTCAAGATAAAGTCTGTGAAGCTGGAGATTAACATTAAATATAACGTACGATACATGTAACTGGCTTAAACATAGCTGATCTATTCTGGAAATCATATATTTTTATTTTACAGACTATGTTCTTTGAGATAGTCAAAACTGCTAATGTGGTATAGTATATAATAAGCAAAACTCAACTCTTTATTTTCTTCTGTATCTCATCACAGCATTCAATTTATTTAAATATTGAATCATGTAGAACCTTTAAAAATAATCTGATAAAGTATTCATATCTGTTTGCCACATATATAGTAAAACTGAAAAACAATTCGTCAAGTGTGCTGGCATGTGATAACAAGTTGAAATACTAGCTTCGTTTTCCCGCTAAACTGACGTGAAGATGGCATATAAAAGCATGGTCCTCTGCCATATATAGTTCCTACAGAAAATGAAAACGTGAATTGACATAATGTCAAAAGAGCAGTAGCTTAGCATAAATCATAGCTTCACATGTGGGTCATTCACCAAAACAAAGCTGCAATATTCTCTAACTCCATATATTTTAATTTAATGGGCCATCTTTGTTAGGATGATCGAACTGCAAATAAAAACTGTGGTAATGGTCCTTTTCGAATGTAGGCAAGCATCACAAATGCATCATAGTATCATTTTCAGTCTATTTTTAAATAGAAGTCAAGGCAGGTTTCGTGTATCTCTAAGGCACATCCTTGAAGAAGTTGAGTGTGTTATATTGCCACCTGCATTGTCTCAACTTACACCATCCTGGTTTGATAGAAGCTGTGCATTGAAAGTAGCATATGGTTCACAGAACTAATATTGTTTAAAGCCATGAGTTGTGAGTACCAAAAGAGATAAACAAGTCAAATCACCTTAGCTCCTGTACCACCCCCGTGTGTACGTTGACTTCAGTGGTTGTTTTGATTAGATTTCAGGTTTGACCCACTCTGAATGTAACTCAACTTATCTAAACTTAACTCAATATATCTCATAAATATGGATGGATAGCAATTACTGTCAACAGCTTCCATGACTTAAAACTTATGGTTGTTGATTTAATATAGTGACGACTCGATCTCACATATGCAGCCACATCTACAAGACCAGAATTCTCTGAAAAGTGTTGAACGTCACTCTGACCAATTGATCTTAACCCGCTTACTTAAATATAACAATCACTTTTAAAGGCTGAAGCCGTTCTATTGTCTGCCAAAGTTCAAGTAATATCGGTTAAAAACTACTTCATTGGTGAACGCTAAAACTTTTTATCAAGGTGTGAAATATTTGGCCCGTGTTTGTGCACCTATTTTTGTGTCAGCATTGAATCCTATTCACGTCAGGCACGCCATGCACTATTTAGCAACTCAGATACAAGGTATATACTGTTTACAAGTATTTTACATTTCTTAATTGTCAGGAAAATGCCAATTTCTCCAACAGACAGCAGTGGTAGGCGTTGTCGCAACGAGTTAAGCGCTTAGAGAAGACTTAATATTTCATGTACGATTTCTGAAATGTAATGAACTGTCTGTCTATTTGATATTTAAAAGTGAAAAGCACAGTGAAAAGCAAAAATGAAATCATGAAATGTGAATAGAAGATGATACTTGAATCGGTACTGTGGTCAAAATAAAGTACAAAACAATGTGTTCTGTGCATATATATATATATATATATATATATATATATATATATATATATATATATATATATATATATTGTATTTGTGTCTTTTTGCCCAGAACCACTTCCTAGTAGTCAATATCCTATTCCGCAGTTCGAACTCTTTACTCTCCATAAGCTAACCTGTCCCTGTCTAACCTGTATATATATGGAATTACTATTGTCTATATTGCACACGTTCCTCTGTAAAATTTTGACATAGGCTGTATCAGCCCAAATAGATTAAAGGGTCTTCAGCGGGTAACTACTCAACATGTTTCGGAGCCTTTTACCCGTACACGTCTCTCTGAGTAGCGGCTCCTTGCCTAAGCTAAATATTCAGCAAAGACAACCCACATAATAATGAATAAATATGAACATGGCAATTGATGAATTAGCTAAATATGTGAAGTTTTGTTTGTAAATGCAGAGCTTCATATCAAAGAAGAAAACCTGTCAAACAAACCATAATTACCAAATTTTCATAGTACAGGTTCAGATAAGAACAATTTGACTTACCCCTGAACCAAAATGTACCCTTTCTAGCTGGACAGCTTTTCCTAGTTAAACCATCCGCCAATGTTTAACTGAAGTGGAAACAAGCTGGGGCATTATATTCAGTCCCAGTGATTGTAAAATAAACAGTTGCAGCTAGACCACCTGTACAAACCAAGGAAAATCCTAACAAGGACTGCAACAATGTACATCCTGTACCAGAGATGTAAACAAACTCCATGATGACACCTACTCCTCAAACAATTAAGCTCTATTTAACTGCCAACCCTGAGTCAATGTGTCAACTTAATGTGTCAGGTTTGTGACACTTGAGAAAATGCTGTCAATTTTGAGTAATTTTTTAATAGTGAGTAAATGTGCATTTAGGCATGTCAGAAAAGAATGGAAGTCATTATGATTTATGCCAAAAACATGCTATCAAAACAATTTTTCTTAACAGGATTTTAAGTACAATTAGGCAAACATGCAACTGTCGTAGGCCGCTTCTTGCTACCTGTAGCCCCTGGGGGTTTACTTAACAGAAAACATGTAAGCCTAAAATGTCTGATAGTGAATATTAAAACAGAAAGATGCCAAAAGATAAAGTTAAGTAGCAAAACAGACAAGTCTAAAAACTGTAGATTATTGCAGCCAATATATATATATATATATATATATATATATATATTGTTTTAGTTTTTAAGATGAAATGAGATAAAATTTATTTCACCACCTCATGAATACAGTAGATGACGAGCACAACCCCTGCGACCAACTAATGAGCAAGTGCTGGATTGTAACGGATCTAAAGTTTTGCCTTTTTATTAGGAAAAATACAGCTTTACATGGTTATGATAAGTGTAGGACGCTGACCAGTGAACAAGATGAGTTGGTCCGTAGACCATTTCAATGGCGAAAAGATTGCGTCTACAAATTATGAACCACAAGATGTGGAGCAGCCTCTCAGGCTCTAAAAAGAAGATGGGAATGGGTTAGATCTGAACCCAGGGAACCAGATGTACCAGCGGAGGCCCACGGGTTGGGCCCCCAAACATAAAGCGAGCTAGGCTGTACCAGCTGGGCAGTCACATCCGTATTCTAGGGTAATTATAAGATGTCGCCACCCTGATGGTAGACCATGATCACAGACACCAGGAAATATTTGCCTGGAGCTACATATCAGTATCCTTTTATCAGTAGTCATGATACGACTATGAATCACGATGCTAATAGAAGCATTTGATATATATATATATATATATATATATATATATATATATATATATATATATATATATATATATATATATATATATATATATACGTGTGTGTGTGTGCATATGTGTATATGTGTGTGTGTTTATTCGTACTCTAAGGACACACTGAATGCATGAAATATATACAATGGAAGGGATATAGATTTGTTTATCGTGAATGAAAAGTTAAAAAAGGCTGAACTTCTTGTTGAACAGTTTTCTCCAGAACGGCTTAACAAAATTGCTTGAAATTTTATCGGATATAATTTGACAATGCAAGTTTGCCAAAATAAAGTGGAAATGCTGCATTTTTTTCTTATTTGTTATGTTTTTTTGTGTTGAAAGGCGTTTTTTACTTCTCCATAAGGGCTAAACACAATTGTTTGAAACTTCAGACAATAAAAGGTAGCAAAAATGACATGGACATGTTATTTTATTTAATTTTATTATTTTTTTTAAATTATTTATTTTATCTATTGATGTATTTTTTAATTTATTTATTTACTTATTTATCTATCTATCTATCTATCTATCTATCTATCTATCTATCTATCTATCTATCTATCCATCTATCTATCTATCTATTTATTTATTCTATGTAACATTATATATGATGGACTTATTACCCAGGGGTGTATATATAAGAACGGCTACGGCCATTTGCGCGTAATCAAACACGAGCTAGTAAGCGTTAAGGGGATCGTAACAGTCTCCTTTGGTTCAGAACATGCACACGATCATCATGATTTTCTTCTTTGAACTTTTGTCTGTTAAGGGTATTTTCGATTTATGTTATGATATATCAAACTTTGGTACCACTGTTCATGTATACATGTATAGGTATACAGTACATGTATTGCAATACTATAAAGTACAAGAGGCCCTAATATAGGCTGGTGAGCCTGTTGGCTAATTGTATTTTCTTTTGAAATAAATTATGTTTAAACCAATACTATAAAGGCAGATTCCAGTTAGCAGTGCACACGATCATCATGATCCTCTTGGTTCAGTTCATATTTGTGTCGGTTGTATTTTGATTCGATATAGTTAATGGAGTTGCAGACACCAGAGCAGCAAATTCCAATCGCCAAGACACACCACTTGTACATACCACACAATATCTTGTGAAAGAAAATTCACAAAACGTTTGTGTAGTTGAATTTCTACCAGCTTGTCCATATAAATTATTGGTAGCAGTTCATTGTAGGCTCGATACGGAAGTCGCTACACTAGCTCTCCGTGGCAAAACTCGATGTCCAGCATTCTTGTCACCGAAAGTAATTCCCATACAAGAGGCATACACAGGGATTTAATTGAGAAAACTGCAGAAGAAATCCCTGGCAGTGACAAAAAAGGCATGGTTTAAACACAGTGTTGACGGGGTAATCGCTCCATGGTCACCTCGGGTGCGGACCAGGCAGTATTCTTTTTTCACCTGAGAATATCCACAGTCAAAGTTCTTTTACTTGTAAAATCCTCCCTAGTGACGTGATCCAAGAACTTGAACACGTTCTGGAGTCTCACAAAGCTCATAGATACATTTAAAAAGATAAACCACAAAGATGTGGAGAAAACGTGAATTTGAACCCTATTCGTATCTCCGCCAATTCAGCCATCTTGTGTAATTGACAGCCGTGTTCTCAATCATTGTACGATGAATACTGCACTTCTGTTATACTGCCACACTATAACATGCACACAAGCATACCTGTGTTAGTCTACGAATCTTGTACCTGCCATCAGAACACTAGCATATTAATCCCAATTTTTAATCATTTTCTTTGTAACAAATTCAGATTCCTACTAAGATATAATAGGCCTATAAGTTATTGGATAAAAGACGTGACAGATAAAGCAAATGTGATAGGTGTGCCATTTTTTAACTCATCATATGCAAAAAACGCTATTTCCACATTATACTACCTGTTTATTTTTTTTCTTGTTTTTTGTTTTTCGTATGTTTTTTTTCCAAATCGATGATTAAAAACCACCTATGTGTAAAATCTTTGAGCCACTAAAATTACTATTAAGCACGTGTAATACACTCCAAAACAGAGCCCTCTTCACGGTATCAAACACCATTCACTGGACTTTGTGTTTTATATATATATATATATATATATATATATATGTGTGTGTGTGTGTGTGTGTGTGCGTGTGTGTGTGTGTGTGTGCATTTATCTCAAAGCTCTATCAGATACAGAGTGAATTTCCAAAAACCTACTTTTCTACTATTTAATTTATTTGTACATTTGTAACTCATTGTAATTAGCAATTGTGCTTAATCTGTTATAAAATTAGAGGGTCAAACTACTTTGGTATACATGAGACTAAGATAAAAAGTAACATTTTGTGGAACATATATATGATAGATTATGTATTTTATGAGAATTATATTCCACTACGATTCACATTCTGAAAAAAAAAGTAATTGAAATTGCATCCACGCAGTTTGATCATCTGTGTTAATGGACGGAATAAAAATGAACTGGTTATTTGTATAAAATGTGCACTCTCTGTTCGATTAACCTACTTTTTACTTAATTTTCACTGACACCAGCAGTTTTGGCAGGTCGCTTTATGCCTCCATAGCTTCCTGGATTGTTAAGGTTGTAGCGAAATGCCAGGTTGTGATCCATTCTTCAAAGAGTTATTCCCATTGATTTTCCAAAATTGTATGTCCCGTTTTCATTCTTTCAGTTGGAGACTTGTCAATATGTGGTGATGCCTGCTTCCTGCTAGCCATGCTGCACAAGGAACATAGCAATCGAGGTTCTTTGGTCTTGGATAGCTTTGATTTCCACAGGATGTCAAGGCATTCACTTGCACCAGAAACATCTTGTACATCAGACCTCTTCCTTGTGGAGTTAAATGGTCTATGTGGTTACCCTTCATAAAATAGCCATTCCCTTTCAGTTCTCTACTACAATTGATGCATAGTTCAAGATGTTTTCCACATATTCAACAAACCATTCTTCAATGTACCTTAAACTGTTTGGAACACTGACAATTGCATCTTGGTATAGATTTTTAATTTTGTACCTCTCACCTTTCCAGAAACAGATGTTGCCACTTTTGAAAATACTCAATTTTTCTAGTATGGCACAAAACATAAAAATTGTAGGGTCAAATCACCTTGCATACACAGTCAAACAGTACAGTAAATGTTTGTTTCAATAAAATATTATAGAAACTAATATATCAGCTAAATGATGGTAGTTACAATTTGACCATTTAGTGTGCAATACTTTATTTTGGCTACATCTTCAACATAACATTTAATTATTAATGGACAGGGCAAATATAGAAAGAGCAAAAAATTAAACTACAAAAAGAAATTTTGCTTCACAGCAAATCTGTCTGGGTGCCTTCAAAATGAGAACAGTTTGAACTGCTATACTTTGCCATTGTTCAACATAATCTAAATTTTCTGTATTAGCCTGATTTGTATAAATTAAAATGCTACAACTGTGGTTCTTGCTTCATTGGATGTGACCATGTCACAAACTTATAAACCTACATTTGAATGACACCACTATCTACAGAAGCTTTGAAGCTATTCAAAATTGTTATTTTGTGTATCAGCCTAATTTGCATAAATTTAAATCCTTCAACTTTGGTTTATGGTTCATAGGATGAGGCTTTACCACAGACCTACATATTCAACTTGCAATGGCATCTCTATGTATAATAGTTTTGGAGATACTCAACTCTTCCACTCCCCTAATTAGCTTAATTTGATAATTTGAAATTCTATACTTTTCATTTATTTTCCATTATATTTGCAGGTGTCAAAAACCTGTATATGCACAGTGAATTTTTGTATCTGTCTGCAGTGGATTTCAAGATATGGGGCTTTGAAATATTTTTTATTCCAATTTTGGAATGTATACAGAGATCAGTCTGTTTTACAAGCAAAATTCAAACATGATAAAATCCCACATTTAGTTTCCAATGATTCAGGCAGTGTACACAACATTGTATTTTACCTTAATGTTTGGCTTTGTCTAGGTACTTTCTTTGAAATTTTGATGATCTTGCAGAGTTAAAGAATAGGACTTGGACAATTAAGATGCAGAAAACTTGGAGCACCCATATATGTTTCCATATGATCCATATTTGTATGTATACACACACACACACACACACACACACACACACACACACACACACACATATACATATATTTATATATATATATATATATATATATATATAGAGAGAGAGAGAGAGAGAGAGAGAGAGAGAGAGAGAGAGAGAGAGAGAGAGAGAGAGAGAGAGAGGATTATCTATATGTTTTACTTTTTGCTGACTCAGAACATCTGATAATTAGCTTTGCCGTATTATCCCTTTTAGGAAACCGTGGGCACTTAAGGAATTTAACTTGAGTAAATCCCTACAGTACACCTATATTTGAAATATTAATCAGTATTATGACGAAAATTATAGTAATACTGTGTCCCAGGTCCATAGTAATTATGAAACATGGACAGAAAAACACCTCTTCGTTGCATTTCATGTGTTTTTATTTTTTATTTTTTTATTTTATTTTTTTATTTTTTTTTTTTTGGTTACATTCAGTCACCTTAAGAGGTAAAATTTAAGTTGAAACAATAATTTTGGCTTCTATTTTGGTCACGTTGGATTCTTGGCCAATGAATACAAATAATAAAAAAAAAGAAAAGAAAAGAAAAGAAAAGAAAGAAACCATGGAATATAATTTGGGTAGTTCCCTAGTAGTTTTGCCTTCAAAAGTGGCATTGAAAGGTCAATCTCACATTTTGCTTTATACCTTAGCAATGGTGGATCTTAGGCCCAGAGTTAATATTGAGCATTAATATGAAAGAGGCCAAAATATATCTTATCAGATATATTTTGGCTTCGTCAGTTTGGATCTCCAGTGACCCCGAGAGGTATAATTCATTATTACTATCTTAGGTCACAGGCCATATGGATTTCCACTCTTGTCTAGATCAGAAGTTTCGGGGCAACATTTGCAAAAGTAGTAGATTGCAGTCAGCAGAGCACAGGATCATCTTGATCCCCTTTGTGTGTGTGTGTGTGTGTGTGTGTGTGTGTGTGCATTTCTTTTTTTACCATGGAACAACTGGATCTTGAAGCAGAGTTTGGCACCAACCACCTAGCTGAAAATGGGAAACCCGCAGAGCTACTGCTCCAAATCCTCATCCCTAAAAAATGAATGGTTCAATGGAGGTAGATATGTGTTTTAACAAATGCTATGTATTGAAGACAATGTTTCATACTCCCCTATTAAGATATGTGTTTGCCTAACAATCTTATGGCAGGCCTTCAGATTGCATGATCATTCAATTGGGTGGTCTCTCAAAACATGATTACCCTAGAGCACAAGACCTGGGGAAAACGTTTTTATATTGCTTTCAATGATTAATGCAGAATAACTTGTCCTTCAGTTTTTAAGCACATCAACAATGTCCCACAATCTTGTTTGTTTGTTTGTTTGTTTTCATTACCTTGTCCCTTAAATTTTGGTTAAATATGGTTTTCAAGTATGTTGTCATGTAAGTATATAGACATAGAACAAAGTAGTAGTCTTTATTTTAGGCATCTCAAAAGCTTTTGTTTACTCAGTTATTTGTGCAGATTTCAACATTTGAAACTCAGTGGAAGTGTGTTTTGTTCTTTTCTTTTAATTTTAATTATGTTTTGTTTGACTCATGTTTTAAGGAAACCTGAGCATCAGTAATTTGTTATGAATATTACTCTTAATTGATCAGTGTTTACGGAGCAAACTAGTGAGATTTCACTTGTTGGAACCTTTATTGCCACAACAATGATAATGTGATTGGAATGTCGGGGTGGGGGGGGGGAACCAATTATGCTATGTGCCTATGACTATACCTTTGCATTGTAACCAGGTTTTTAAATCATCCTTTTTAGTTGATGTTGAGGGAATATTATTGCCTATGATGAATGTTATGATGCATTGTCCATTATTATTGTGCTGTTGTGTGGAATATTGGGGAGGAGTTGGTTATTGAACCAGTCCTTAAAACTGTCGCTATCCATCTCTTCTTTTGTTGACTTGGATTGAAAAATGCGGCTTGCACCCTTCACAAATCCACCTTCATGTCCAGCATCAATTACTATCCAACTAAATCCTTTCTCAGTTGCAGCACCCTTGTTTCTACCATGCCTTACTGAGTCCTGAAAATTCCCTGTCATGTGCATGTCCAGCATTTATCCATGTTTCATCTATATAGATAATAGGCCTGCTTTCTTCCCTGTCTACTCTTACACCAAGCAAAAATATCTGTGCCTAGCACTTACAATACCTGGCCTTTGAAACAGTTCAACCCCCCACCCCCCCTCTTTTGCATTTGTATCCAAGTTGTTTCATTTTCTTCCAGATGGCTGTGTGAGAAACTCCGATGTCCATGTCTGTTTCTAAACTATTTTGGAGGTCTTTGATGGTCACCACTTGCTTCGTTTTGAACATTTCTTGATTTTTCTTTGCAAAAAATTAACAGCAAGACCATCCAGCTTTTTAGTTGTAGGCCTACTATTTTGAGCTTTGACCTGGGTTTTGATATTTGCCTAATCAGCTGCAAAATTGTATCATTTTTCCATGTAGTATCTTATTTGCCTTGTTGTCAAACTTAGAGCTTGTGCGGCCCTTTGTATTGGACTTTGAAGAGATTTCAAGAGCCTGACTCGCTCCTTTTCCAGCTGGAAAGATCTTACCCACGTTCCAAATCAGTTTTTCTGCACTTGGGATATTAATTTTTGTTGTATTTATAAGACTCCAGCGACTGGGCGCACGGTCAACAGCGAATTTCCATCAAGGCGTTAAAATAAAAAAAAAAATCATCTGCTCGTAACGTGTACGTTGTACATTTCACCCTAGTTTACCCCTAAAAAAAAGGACTTGCCTTGGCGCGCATACGCTCAAAACGTTTAACAATGGCGGCACCTTTAAATATTTCTTGTGGCTGGTCCAAGGGTGGGTCCACACTCTCATTTAACATGTTTTCTTGCAATGCTTTTCAATGGGAAAACTACTTTTTATATATGAACCTGCATAAAATGTAGCCATCCAGTCAGTTTGAACTGTCGCCACTCGATAACCATATGGTGGTGCACCCTGGTGGGCTCACTGTCAGTTAAAACCTGCCAATCTAACCCCAGGTGCATTGAATTGAATAGGTTGCCACAGTAAACCCTTATTTCTGTCTAGGTGGGACTTTAGGAGGTTTTATATATATATATAGTTATATATATATATATATATATATATATATATATATATATATATATATATATATATATATATATATATATATATATATATATATATATATATATATATATATATATATATATATATATATATATATATATATATATATATATATATATCCCACGTTGGGCCAGGAAAAGAGCCAAGGTAGTCAGCGGAAAAAGGAAATTTTGTCAGATCTGTCTATTCAGCTGGATCCTGAGCCTTTATGATAATGCCCTGTAAATGCAATGCTGATTTAAGAAAATTTAACAAATTGAAAAGCTATTTCTGCACGTACAAGTGGGCTCCTGAATGTTTCAACTTTTATGATTTGAGGGAATGACCATTTGGATGGACTTGGGGGAGGGAGGTTAAGGCAGAACTTTTTGTTGATAATAAAAATAGGCCCTGAAATGTATGAACAAAACTCTAAATATATTCTCGCCTAAATAGTTGAAAAAAGACAAAATTGTGACCCTACAAATATGTTTATATCCCAATATATGTTAACAAACACTTAAAAATCCTGCTTAGACTGGCACGTTTAAAAATAATGTGGCTGCGTGGAATGCAAAAATAAACAATTTCACCAAATAAAAAAAACTATATATGGCCCCCGCTGTATATAAAAATGGTTACTCCCAGCCATGCCAGTTAGAATAATGCGAGAAAATAAAAAAAGAATAAGGGTGAACATTTCAATAGGGTGGAAATTAGCACTTCAGGGAATGAAATTATGTTTTCATTGCAAACTGAATATCTTTTTTTTGGGGGGGGGGGGCGGGAGTAGAAATGATTTCGTAGCAGACGGTCGCAGCGTTAAATGACGTATCAGGTCTGTTAAATGATATAGAATAAAACGTGTGTGCAGCATCAGTGTCCATACCACAACGTCGGAGTTGTTTTAACCTAATTCATTAGTCTATAAAAATACAAAAAAACTGTGTAGTTTTATGGTTATTTACACTTATGTTCGGCCTAGTTGCTAATACCGCAAAAATAAAGACGAATGAGAGCCATAAAAACTTTTATGACGCATCACTTGAATGTCGTAGTTCATGCCTTTATCCGTGTGTCATATAACTCTTGTTAACTTAAATTTCGATGTCCATACTCGTGTGATGGTTTGCGAAATAAACAAAAACAAAAACAAACAAAAAAACTACCCCCCCCCAAAAAAAAAAGAAAAAAAAAAAAGAAAAAAAGAAAAAACAAACAAAAACAAAAACAAAAACACACACAAACCACAGTAGTTTACATTCACGCTTTTACGTCCTGTAGCGTGACACTGTGGACATTCACCTTTTATTAAGAATAAACGAAGCAAAAATACAACACGTTGCGGCATGGACAGGAATGTCGTTGTACGGACACCACACAAGGTATATTTGACCTACATGATTACGCAAGACTACAATTGACCATTTTTTCCACTGTGCACTCACCAACTGTCAGATTTTTCTGTGTTTTAAGCGAACTGTTTGCCACTTGTGTAAACCTAATGACGAATAAAATGCCACAAGTACCTTTATGACGCGTTATTTACATGTCATCGTTCGTATTTTTATCCTTGGATGCCATCACACTTGGTCAGGAAATTAAATTTCGATGTACAGAGTAGTGTTATGGTTTTCTAAAAACAGCAGTAGTAAGAATTTAAACTTTTACGTCTTTACTGGTGACACTGTCGATGTTTATCTTTGACTTAATATGAACGAAGCCAAAATATGGCACGTTGCGGTATGGACCTCCCCGTTACGGTGTGGACAGGAATGTTGCGTAACTGACTCACAAGGTAAATTCGACATACTTGAGAATTGAAGGTTAGAATTAACCTTTTTTTTTTCAGTGTGCAGTTACAAATCGTTCTGTTTGTATTTTAAGCGAATTGTTTGCCTAGTAAAATTTTTTTATTCGTAAAATGGTCATATCAGTCTCCAGGAACCACATAAGTTCACAGCAGTCATATCAGTCTCCAGGAACAACATAAGTTCCTACGCTGAATCAGCAATGTCCATGGATAATGTGCACACGATATAACAGTAAGTTTTAATATGTAACAGCCAGGCTGTGGAAGCTCCCGAAGGCAAAGTACGACTCGCATGGCCTGCTATCGCAGGCATGCTCGTTTTCACTCGACGCTTTGTCGCCCTACTGTGTTTGGTGTCTTTCCAAGCGTGATTCATATTTTGCAATGACTCTGTTTTGTGTAGTTCCCTACAGCCTGATTCATATTTTCCGTGCAGCGAGGCCGGAAACCAACCAAGGCCATAGCCTGGGGCTGGTGAGCGTTTATCTTTGCTTATCAACTGTCATTCCCTGAAGAATGACTAATGATCCGAAAATTTGAGAAAAATATTAATAATTATGTACACGACAATGAACTTGTTCTTTCATTTGGGTTAATCTGTTGCGGAGAATGATTCAGTTTTCATGGGTTCTAGACTACACTTCCGCTTCCTGTTTGCTTCAAAAAACAACTTCCGTGCTGCAAGCAATTCAGACCATCCACTAGCAAGATAAGGGAGCATGAATTAATTTGTTTCCTCTACGCACGTAACGGTTTAGCTCCCTTCGGGAGCTATAAATAGTGTGTAATATGTAACAGCCAGGCTGTGGAAGCTCCCGAAGGCCTATATTGTTGTGCTTGTGTTATCTATGAAAACGACTGGCGGCGAGGCAGGGAACCAGCCAAGGCCATAGCCTGGGGCCGGTGAGCGTTTATCTTTGCTTATCAACTGTCATTCCCTGGAGAAGGACTAATGATCCGAAAATTTGAGAAAAATATTAATAATTATGTACACGACAGTGAACTTGTTCTTTCATTTGGGTTAATCTGTCGCGGAGAATGATTCAGTTTTCATGGGTTCTAGACTACACTTCCGCTTCCTGTTTGCTTCAAAAAACAACTTCCGTGCTGCAAGCAATTCAGGCCATCCACTAGCAAGATAAGGGAGCATGCATTAATTTGTTTCCTTTACGCACGTAACGGTTTAGCTCCCTTCGGGAGCTATTAGATTCAATCATTGAGACAAGTTGATCTCTCTCTGCTGCACCATTGTACATGTAGGCCTACACACACACACACACACACACACACACACACATAGGCCTATATATTTATAGCTCCCGAAGGGAGCTAAACCGTTACGTGCGTACAGGAAACAAATTAATTCATGCTCCCTTATCTTGCTAGTGGATGGCCTGAATTGCTTGCAGCACGGAAGTTGTTTTTTGAAGCAAACAGGAAGCGGAAGTGCAGTCTAGAACCCATAAAAACTGAATCATTCTCCGCGACAGATCAACCCAAATGAAAGAACAAGTTCATTGTCGTGTACATAATTATTAATATTTTTCTCAAATTTTCGGATCATTAGTCCTTCTTCAGGGAATGACAGTTGATAAGCAAAGATAAACACTCACCGGCCCCAGGCTATGGCCTTGGCTGGTTCCCTGCCTCGCTGCACGGAAAATATGAATCAGGCTGTAGGGAACTACACAAAACACAGTCATCGCAAAATATGAATCACGCTTGGAAAGACACCAAACACAGTAGGGCGACAAGGCGTCGAGTGAAAACGAGCATGCCTGCGATAGCAGGCCATGCGAGTCGTACTTTGCCTTCGGGAGCTTCCACAGCCTGGCTGTTACATATTAGCTCCCGAAGGGAGCTAAACCGTTACATGCGTACAGGAAACAAATTAATTCATGCTCCCTTATCTTGCTAGTGGATGGCCTGAATTGCTTGCAGCACGGAAGTTGTTTTTTGAAGCAAACAGGAACCGGAAGTGCAGTCTAGAACCCATGAAAACTGAATCATTCTCCGCGACAGATTAACCCAAATGCAAGAACAAGTTCATTGCCGTGTACATAATTATTAATATTTTTCTCAAATGTTCGGATCATTAATTAGTCCTTCAGGGAATGACAATTGATAAGCAAAGATAAACGCTCACCGGCCCCAGGCTATGGCCTTGGCTGGTTCCCTGCCTCGCCGCTACGTCGTACTTTGCCTTCGGGAGCTTCCACAGCCTGGCTGTTACATATTAGCTCCCGAAGGGAGCTAAACCGTTACGTGCTTACAGGAAACAAATTAATTCATGCTCCCTTATCTTGCTAGTGGATGGCCTGAATTGCTTGCAGCACGGAAGTTGATTTTTGAAGCAAACAAGAAGCGGAAGTGCAGTCTAGAACCCATGAAAACTGAATCATTCTCCGCGAGAGATTAACCCAAATGAAATTACAAGTTCATTGTCGTGTACTTAATTAATATGAATGGGAGTAACCCAGAAAGGGGAGCGAAGCGCAAGTTTGAATCGAATTTGATGTTTTATTTTATTTTATTTTTTATTGGTATATATTTCGAATCTAAGTTGAAACCTGACATCAACTATAGGTATGCACGTCATAAAATGAACTGAAAAAGGTTTGGCCATGTACATGTTTTATTTAACCTCCGTAAAAACGTATATAATCACAAAAATGTACTGAATGTTATACATCATCCAAAAGCCCTGATAACAATTTTTTTAGCTTTCAACTTTTATTTTTTCCAAAAATCATAACTTAGAAAAAAGACCTGGATAAGTGTCATTTTTTTAGGCCCAACCTTTTGGCAAACGTATGTGACGTCCATTTTTGGGTTTTTCACCGCAAGCATTTATATTGTGAATTTTTATGAAAAAATATTTATATGTGCAAATGCGCTTGTTAATGCTGAATCCAGTGGTGGGCTGTTTGCCAGATCGGTCATTATGGTTTTATCACCTTCGCGCGTTCAACGCACTTTAAAAAACGTCATTTTTTGCCCTTTTCATCATAGTTCGGTCAAGTTCCGGCTTCATCCGTTGTCTGCTTATCGCAGTCCTCCTTCTAACGTTTAATTATTTGAGCATCATGGAATTCAGTTTTTGTCACACTTGAAGATAAAAGGTTTGTCATTCAGAATATATATACCGTTTTCATTAACACAATAAAATGCGGTCGCCTACAGTGCAAGAATAGATGCGACACATTAGCAAGATGTAGGCCTACATCCACACGTAAACAAACAAAAAATTGTGCGCTTGCATCGATAAATTGGGAGTCTCTTGAGAAGGTCCTAACTGACTGATTTTTGTCTTACATTAATAAAAAAAAACATACAGAACTTTTATTGTCCTGTTTGTTCAAATATTTGTATAATTTTAGAATTTGTTTGCCTGCCTCGCCATGGGAGTATATTCATGTGAACCACCCATTCATCTCTATTTTCCGAACAAGGCGAAATAGGTCTAAATCTACCAAACCGACAATTTCATGCCATGGTCATGTCTCATAAGAATCATAAGTGTTAATTACTTTGAGGCCTATTTGACGTACCATTAAGATATTCTTCTTCCTTAGTACTTAAGGTTTCTTTTGGTTCCAAATTAACTGTATCTGATGCACAAAGTTCTAAAATTATGTATTTTTAACACGATGCCGCAGACAATGCAAGCCAGCTCATTTTATGACGTGAACATCTATAGTTTAAAATAACCTCACAATCTACTCATTTAAACACTATGGCAAGCCATTTTAACATTTAATCAGAATTAAAGATATCTATAATTCGAATTTTAGATATCCAAAAATAATGATATCTAAAAATAATTTTAGATATCTAAAATTATTTTTAGATATCTAAAATTCATTTTTTTTTATATCTAAAAATCAACATACATCATTCCTGACTTGTTTTAATAATCGACCTCAATTTGGGTGCTCAATAAAAGAACTTTTACCTTAAATTTAGGGCTCTGCCTCTGCCTTTTTTTGTCCGCAATCGTGCAACCCGGTCTGAACGGTGGCGCCGCAGTGTGAGAGTCTGAAGCAAATTGTCGTCTGCTGCGCTGCCAATCATTTGTAAATAGTGACGCAATCTTCATAGGCGGAGACTCGCGCTGCTACGTGACGTCACGCTTTATTGTGTGAGGCATGGAAGCACGGACATGCGATAACTCACACAGTGCCAAGTTTGTAATTTATGGTGCATAGAAAATACATCAATGCATTCAATTTAATTAAGTAATTTGTGCACCCATGATTTTTGCCACGCAATGCATAGAG
This sequence comes from Hermodice carunculata, assembly GCA_964020975.1. Lineage (NCBI taxonomy): Eukaryota > Metazoa > Annelida > Polychaeta > Eunicida > Amphinomidae > Hermodice > Hermodice carunculata. The sequence goes on along the minus strand of OZ026626.1, from coordinate 17,284,063 downwards.
AGTTTAAATTTAAACAGTTTATTCCTATTTAATTCAACCAATCGCCATGAACCATGGACGGCGGCCCTGTTTGAGTGACTTTGGCTGCTAACCAATGGGGACCGATTATTATCTGATTCTGCTGAAGAAAGCCAGTTTACCCATTGGCTTCCGGTCATGGACAAAAAAATCGAGCTGAACAACATGTCGATCGTGGTGGGTCCCATTGCCGTAGAGGGAGCTTCGCTCCCTAATATGAATGGGTGTAACCCAGAAAGGGGAGCGAAGCGCAAGTTTGAATTGAATTTGATGTTTTATCTTATTTTAAATGGGACACAATGAGCAGTCTGATGAATAAGTTTGTTCACATTGCATTCTCCCTAACTTTTGTGTAGGTTTTTCACTTTTTCTTTTTACATACATCATTCCTGACTTGTTTTAATAATCGACTTCAATTTGGGTGCTCAATAAAAGAACTTTTACCTTAAATTTAGGGCTGTGCCTCTGCCTTTTTTTGTCCGCAATCGTGCAACCCGGTCTGAACGGTGGCGCCACAGTGTGAGAGTCTGAAGCAAATTGTCGTCTGCTGCGCTGCCAATCATTTGTAAATACTGACGCAATCTTCATAGGCGGAGACTCGCGCTGCTACGTGACGTCACGCTTTATTGTGTGCGGCATGGAAGCACGGACATGCGATAACTCACACAGTGCCAAGTTTGTAATTTATGGTGCATAGAAAATAAATCAATGCATTCAATTTAATTAAGTAATTTGTGCACCCCTGATTTTTGCCACCCAATGCATAGAGAGTTTAAATTTAAACAGTTTATTCCTATTTAATTCAACCAATCGCCATGAACCATGGACGGCGGCCCTGTTTGAGTGACTTTGGCTGCTAACCAATGGGGACCGATTATTATCTGATTCTGCTGAAGAAAGCCAGTTTACCCATTGGCTTCCGGTCATGGACAAAAAAATCGAGCTGAACAACATGTCGATCGTGGTGGGTCCCATTGCCGTAGAGGGAGCTTCGCTCCCTAATATGAATGGGTGTAACCCAGAAAGGGGAGCGAAGCGCAAGTTTGAATCGAATTTGATGTTTTATTTTATTTTATATTATTTTATTTTTTATTGGTATATATTTCGAATCTAAGTTGAAACCTGATATCAACTATAGGTATGCACGTCATAAAATGAACTGAAAAAGGTTTGGCCATGTACATGTTTTATTTAACCTCCGTAAAAACGTATATAATCACAAAAATGTACTGAATGTTATACATCATCCAAAAGCCCTGATAACATTTTTTTTAGCTTTCAACTTTTATTTTTTCCAAAAATCATAACTTAGAAAAAAGACCTGGATAAGTGTCATTTTTTTAGGCCCAACCTTTTGGCAAACGTATGTGACGTCCATTTTTCGGTTTTTCACTGCAAGCATTTATATTGTGAATTTTTATGAAAAAATATTTATATGTGCAAATGCGCTTGTTAATGCTGAATCCAGTGGTGGGCTGTTTGCCAGATCGGTCATTATGGTTTTATCACCTTCGCGCGTTCAACGCACTTTAAAAAACGTCATTTTTTGCCCTTTTCATCATAGTTCGGTCAAGTTCCGGCTTCATCCGTTGTCTGCTTATCGCAGTCCTCCTTCTAACGTTTAATTATTTGAGCATCATGGAATTCAGTTTTTGTCACACTTGAAGATAAAAGGTTTGTCATTCAGAATATATATACCGTTTTCATTAACACCATAAAATGCGGTCGCCTACAGTGCAAGAATAGATGCGACACATTAGCAAGATGTAGGCCTACATCCACACGTAAACAAACAAACAAAAAATTGTGCGCTTGCATCGATAACTTGGGAGTCTCTTGAGAAGGTCCTAACTGACTGATTTTTGTCTTACATTAATAAAAAAAAACATATAGAACTTTTATTGTCCTGTTTGTTCTAATATTTGTATAATTTTAGAATTAGTCTGATGAATAAGTTTGTTTACATTGCATTCTCCCTAACTTTTGTGTGGGTTTTTCACTTTTTCTTTTTACATACATCATTCCTGACTTGTTTTAATAATCGACTTCAATTTGGGTGCTCAATAAAAGAACTTTTACCTTAAATTTAGGCCTTTGGGGCTCTGCCTCTGCCTTTTTTGTCCGCAATCGTGCAACCCGGTCTGAACGGTGGCGCCGCAGTGTGAGAGTCTGAAGCAAATTGTCGTCTGCTGCGCTGCCAATCATTTGTAAATAGTGACGCAATCTTCATAGGCGGAGACTCGCGCTGCTACGTGACGTCACGCTTTATTGTGTGAGGCATGGAAGCACGGACATGCGATAACTCACACACTCACAGTGCCAAGTTTGTAATTTATGGTGCATAGAAAATAAATCAATGCATTCAATTTAATTAAGTAATTTGTGCACCCCTGATTTTTGCCACGCAATGCATAGAGAGTTTAAATTTAAACAGTTTATTCCTATTTAATTCAACCAATCGCCATGAACCATGGACGGCGGCCCTGTTTGAGTGACTTTGGCTGCTAACCAATGGGGACCGATTATTATCTGATTCTGCTGAAGAAAGCCAGTTTACCCATTGGCTTCCGGTCATGGACAAAAAAATCGAGCTGAACAACATGTCGATCGTGGTGGGTCCCATTGCCGTAGAGGGAGCTTCGCTCCCTAATATGAATGGGTGTAACCCAGAAAGGGGAGCGAAGCGCAAGTTTGAATTGAATTTGATGTTTTATTTTATTTTATTTTTTATTGGTATATATTTCGAATCTAAGTTGAAACCTGACATCAACTATAGGTATGCACGTCATAAAATGAACTGAAAAAGGTTTGGCCATGTACATGTTTTATTTAACCTCCGTAAAAACGTATATAATCACAAAAATAGTGTATAATAGGAAGAACAAATTTAAAGCCCTAATTTCTACAGGAATGCCCTAGAATTCTAGGGCTTTGGGGAAAACCTGACATTTAATTTCTTTTGAGGGAAAGGAGATGTGTGCCTCCTGATGGTCCTGCAAAGTTTGAGTCTATCAGTTTTAGTGCCCTTGGTATAATGCATCCAACTGTCTGGCTGAACTTTGAATGTTGGCATTGTGGTATGTGTTGTTGCCATATACGACTTGCTGGGTATCATTATTGTAATAGATTTGATATTTTTGCCCTGCCTGCTTAGCTGGACCTAGATTCTGCAGTCTCTTGATCAAACAGTACAGCAAAATAAATTTTCTATAATCAACATCATTACATGGCAAGTGAATTTTGAAAATCACTAGGCCCCTAGAAAAAAGTTGGTGCCCATATAACAAGCCACTATGACTAATTTATCATGATGAATGTAATAAGGGATTGCCATTTTTTCTGCTTTGGTCTTTGTTACAAGTTACTTAATTTTGATGTCCCCCCCCCCCCCCCTTGCCTATTCTAACTGGATTGAGACTGTCCATTTAAAAATACTGTTCGTAAGTACATTTTGATGTTGATCTCCAGGCAAGTGCTTTGAAATTTTAATTGCCTTTATATGGATTTCACTTATCCCAGGTTACAAATGGCAGCCCAACAAAGTTGATAAGGAATCAATGAGCCCACTTGTTTGCTGAGCAGGCAATATATTGCCATTACTGGATATTCATTTTAGTACCCTTGCACTAAGAACCACTCCCACTTTTTGGATGAAGTATGAATTCTAGGAACAGCCTCTGGAATGGACCTTTAAAAGCTGTTTTGCACATTGTGAAAAGTACAATTATCATGTGAGTTGGAGTGAATCCAGTTAATTCAGGCAAATCACGTGGAAAAGCTGCATCAAAATAGACATGCACAAAGGGGCTTCAAAATTATAACAAAAGAAAGAAATGAAGGAAAGAAAAAAAGAAAGATGTAATTTTGTTGCAGGATTTGTAACTGAAGGTACATAGTTGTTTGCTTTTATTTGTACTTCCAAATTGTATGCTATTGTGGGAAAGGTTTTAGTCGTGAAACAGCTAAACTAAATCATTGTGTAGGCCTACTATTGGCAAAATGCAAATTATAATGGGACTCAATGAGCAGTCTGATGAATAAGTTTGTTTACATTGCATTCTCCCTAACTTTTGTGTAGGTTTTTCACTTTTTCTTTTTACATACATCATTCCTGACTTGTTTTAATAATCGACTTCAATTTGGGTGCTCAATAAAAGAACTTTTACCTTAAATTTAGGGCTCTGCCTCTGCCTTTTTTGTCCGCAATCGTGCAACCCGGTCTGAACGGTGGCGCCGCAGTGTGAGAGTCTGAAGCAAATTGTCGTCTGCTGCGCTGCCAATCATTTGTAAATAGTGACGCAATCTTCATAGGCGGAGACTCGCGCTGCTACGTGACGTCACGCTTTATTGTGTGAGGCATGGAAGCACGGACATGCGATAACTCACACAGTGCCAAGTTTGTAATTTATGGTGCATAGAAAATAAATCAATGCATTCAATTTAATTAAGTAATTTGTGCACCCCTGATTTTTGCCACGCAATGCATAGAGAGTTTAAATTTAAACAGTTTATTCCTATTTAATTCAACCAATCGCCATGAACCATGGACGGCGGCCCTGTTTGAGTGACTTTGGCTGCTAACCAATGGGGACCGATTATTATCTGATTCTGCTGAAGAAAGCCAGTTTACCCATTGGCTTCCGGTCATGGACAAAAAAAATCGACCTGAACAACATGTCGATCGTGGTGGGTCCCATTGCCGTAGAGGGAGCTTCGCTCCCTAATATGAATGGGTGTAACCCAGAAAGGGGAGCGAAGCGCAAGTTTGAATTGAATTTGATGTTTTATTTTATTTTTAATGGGACTCAATGAGCAGTCTGATGAATAAGTTTGTTTACATTGCATTCTCCCTAACTTTTGTGTAGGTTTTTCACTTTTTCTTTTTACATACATCATTCCTGACTTGTTTTAATAATCGACTTCAATTTGGGTGCTCAATAAAAGAACTTTTACCTTAAATTTAGGGCTCTGCCTCTGCCTTTTTTTGTCCGCAATCGTGCAACCCGGTCTGAACGGTGGCGCCGCAGTGTGAGAGTCTGAAGCAAATTGTCGTCTGCTGCGCTGCCAATCATTTGTAAATAGTGACGCAATCTTCATAGGCGGAGACTCGCTACGTGACGTCACGCTTTATTGTGTGCGGCATGGAAGCACGGACATGCGATAACTCACACAGTGCCAAGTTTGTAATTTATGGTGCATAGAAAATAAATCAATGCATTCGATTTAATTTAGTAATTTGTGCACCCCTGATTTTTGCCACGCAATGCATAGAGAGTTTAGATTTAAACAGTTTATTCCTATTTAATTCAACCAATCGCCATGAACCATGGACGGCGGCCCTGTTTGAGTGACTTTGGCTGCTAACCAATGGGGACCGATTATTATCTGATTCTGCTGAAGAAAGCCAGTTTACCCATTGGCTTCCGGTCATGGACAAAAAAATCGAGCTGAACAACATGTCGATCGTGGTGGGTCCCATTGCCGTAGAGGGAGCTTCGCTCCCTAATATGAATGGGTGTAACCCAGAAAGGGGAGCGAAGCGCAAGTTTGAATTGAATTTGATGTTTTATTTTAGTTTATTTTTTATTGGTATATATTTCGAATCTAAGTTGAAACCTGACATCAACTATAGGTATGCACGTCATAAAATGAACTGAAAAAGGTTTGGCCGTGTACATGTTTTAGTTAACCTCCGTAAAAACGTATATAATCACAAAAAATGTATACGTTTTGACGGAGGTTAAATAAAAATAAAAATAAAGCTTCTCCCTAACTTTTGTGTAGGTTTTTCACTTTTGCTTTTTACATACATCATTCCTGACTTGTTTTAATAATCGACTTCAATTTGGGTGCTCAATAAAAGAACTTTTACCTTAAATTTAGGGCTCTGCCTCTGCCTTTTTTGTCCGCAATCGTGCAACCCGGTCTGAACGGTGGCGCCGCAGTGTGAGAGTCTGAAGCAAATTGTCGTCTGCTGCGCTGCCAATCATTTGTAAATAGTGACGCAATCTTCATAGGCGGAGACTCACGCTGCTACGTGACGTCACGCTTTATTGTGTGAGGCATGGAAGCACGGACATGCGATAACTCACACAGTGCCAAGTTTGTAATTTATGGTGCATAGAAAATAAATCAATGCATTCAATTTAATTAAGTAATTTGTGCACCCCTGATTTTTGCCACGCAATGCATAGAGAGTTTAAATTTAAACAGTTTATTCCTATTTAATTCAACCAATCGCCATGAAGCATGGACGGCGGCCCTGTTTGAGTGACTTTGGCTGCTAACCAATGGGGACCGATTATTATCTGATTCTGCTGAAGAAAGCCAGTTTACCCATTGGCTTCCGGTCATGGACAAAAAAATCGAGCTGAACAACATGTCGATCGTGGTGGGTCCCATTGCCGTAGAGGGAGCTTCGCTCCCTAATATGAATGGGTGTAACCCAGAAAGGGGAGCGAAGCTTTTTTGTCCGCAATCGTGCAACCCGGTCTAAACGGTGGCGCCGCATTGTGAGAGTCTGAAGCAAATTGTCGTCTGCTGCGCTGCCAATCATTTGTAAATAGTGACGCAATCTTCATAGGCGGAGACTCGCGCTGCTACGTGACGTCACGCTTTATTGTGTGAGGCATGGAAGCACGGACATGCAATAACTCACACAGTGCCAAGTTTGTAATTTATGGTGCATAGAAAATAAATCAATGCATTCAATTTAATTAAGTAATTTGTGCGCCCCTGATTTTTGCCACGCAATGCATAGAGAGTTTAAATTTAAACAGTTTATTCCTATTTAATTCAACCAATCGCCATGAACCATGGACGGCGGCCCTGTTTGAGTGACTTTGGCTGCTAACCAATGGGGACCGATTATTATCTGATTCTGCTGAAGAAAGCCAGTTTACCCATTGGCTTCCGGTCATGGACAAAAAAATCGAGCTGAACAACATGTCGATCGTGGTGGGTCCCATTGCCGTAGAGGGAGCTTCGCTCCCTATTAATATTTTTCTCAAATTTTCGGATCATTAGTCCTTCTTCAGGGAATGACAGTTGATAAGCAGAGATAAACGCTCACCGGCCGCAGGCTATGGCCTTGGCTGGTTCCCTGCCTCGCTGCACGGAAAATATGAATCAGGCTGTAGGGAACTACACAAAACACAGTCATCGCAAAATATGAATCACGCTTGGAAAGACACCAAACACAGTAGGGCGACAAAGCGTCGAGTGAAAACGAGCATGCCTGGGATAGCAGGCCATGCGAGTCGTACTTTGCCTTCGGGAGCTTCTCCAGCCTGGCTGTTACATATTAGGTTATAGCATGGTTTGTTGGGGATATGAAGTATATCAACGAGCATATGGTGCCATATAGGAGAACGAATGAGCGAAGATATATATATATATATATATATATATATATATATATATATATATATATATCTTACTTTTGGGTCAAAATTGGTGCTATAATTGGTTAAGATATATTTCATATAGGCCTAGGCCCAGTACCACCTGCAGTGCTATAAGTACCTATACGATCGTATAGGTACCACAGTACCTATAGTCTATACGATCGTATAGGTACTGTGATATCCGGAAGTGACGTAGGCCTGCGTGTGTCGTGCGAAACTGTCGGCTGCTCAGTTACTGAGCTCTGTTTGTGGCAACTGGTCGCAGTGAAGCATATTTCTCATCATCATGGCGAACTATGAAAACCAACATTCTGGCTCATCTGCTGGAGAAATTTTAGAAAATTTAGCATCGGGAGGAGCCAAACTTATCCCTGTCAGTGAAGAGCGGTTCTCTTTGGAGGTGGATACGACTGTGAGTGACTTCATTGAGGACATGTCAAACAAAAACACGCTGAAGAAAACTCGCCATGATGTTGCCCTGTTTAACACATTTCTACAAACAAAACAAGAAAACCGGACAATGGTCGACATTCCACCGGAGGAACTTATTGAATATATGGCAGAGTTTATCATATGTGTCAAGCAAAAAGACAAACGGGATTACGAACCCAATAGTCTGCGAAGCATTTTCGCCAGCTTGGAGCGTTCAGTACGGTTTGTCCATTGCTTCTGATGTTAAGTTTGACAAGGCGAGAAAAGCGCTTCACGCAAAACAAAAACAACTGAAACAGGGATGTGATTTACCCTCCTAAAGGCAGAAATCCTCCCCAAGTGCCTTTCTAAAACCGTTGTTTTTGTGTTTAAAACTCTGTATTTCCTTGTAGTAAGGGTACTTTCAGCCGGTTCATGCAAAATCAGTCCTAGTCTGGGAAAAGCAATCACATGCCTGCTGAAACAGCGTGGTATGGGAAATACTCCAAAAGCACCCAGAAGTATTTCTTTTACAGAGCAAGAAATCCTGTTTGCTACAGGGGCCTTAGGAATGGACAACCCAGAGGCACTGCAGCATACATTTTGGTGGAACAACGCACGCTATTTTGGATTAAGGGGTTGTACCGAGCATCAACAAATGCGCTGGGGAGATGTGACTCTTTGTAAATCAGCTGCTGGAACCGAATACTGTGAATTTAATGAACGTCAAACGAAGACGAGGTCGGGAGAAGATCCGCGAAACATCAGGTCAGTTGCTCCGAAAATGTGGTCGATATCAGACAATATGAATAACCCCCGAGGCCCTGTAGCTGTGTACAAAAAATTTGCTTCACTGCCACCAGAAAGTATGAAAGAATCCGATTCACCATTTTACCTTTCTGTTAAACATTCGAAAAAAGACCCTGCATTGAATGCAATATGGTACAATAATCTCCCCATGGGAATAAACACTCTTAAAAAAGTAATGAAGACAATTTTTGCAAAAGCTGGCCTTACTGCAGATGGTGCTGGAAAAGTAACAAACCACAGTGCCCGGAAAACCATGATACAAACTTTGAAGGACAAAAATGTGCCGGACACAGAAATAATTCAAATCAGTGGTCACAAGAATGTACAGTCACTTAATTCTTACTCTAAGATCAACTTGAAGAAACAGGAAGAAATTTCGTGTTTGATTGGTACTCGTAGTGAGAACAATGACACTTTGACTGATAGGCCTACATTGCAACCTTGCAGCTCAAACGTCAATGATGATGGATATGGCCCATTGACAGAAAACTCGCCTCCTACTAGTCCTGGGCCAATGGCTATGGCCACACCAGTGCATTTTCCTACGGATTATAGGCCTTTTGGTGCTGCATCACCAACAGCAACCGGCGGTGGCATGGGCCTACCCGAATCTACCGAAATGACTGTTGGTAGGCCTAACTTTACACAACGTCAGGAGAAAAATTAATTTAATGATAATTGCCTGACAAGTGCACCCCCAGCGATAGACCTACAATTTTCATTGCCAGCTCATGAGGGTTCACGGGGACGTATACCAGTTGGCCTAGCTGGTCATCCAGCAATGCAACCAATGCAACTGTTTCCCGGCTCCCATGTGTCAGGGGGGACTATAAACATTACAATTAATCCTTTCAATTCTCCTCAACAGAAAACAGCAAAGCGACGCATTATATATGACTCTGACTCTGATTGATTACACCATATAGACAATTAACTGTTGTCAGATGTATCAGGCCTACTATAAAGCTCAATTTTATGCTTTGGTGTGCCTATGCCAACTTTTACGTGTTAATGTGGTTCAAAATATATAGGCCTATTTAAGCTTTCATTTATTTGGACATGTTACAGTTACATGTTAAATTGTTAATACATCTTTTTTGATTGGTCCGAATTGAATAATAAAAGCATTTAGCTCTAATAAAAGGCAGCTGTGCCTGTTGATAGGCCTACCGTCAGTGGGACATTCAGTAATCTTGGGCCTAACTGCTACTTTTGAAAGTATGAAGTAGGCTCAGTAGGGACTATGAAGGCCTATATTCTACAGAATACTGTCTGGACATCTAAGGCCTATGTCAGACGTAGGCCTACATATAGGGCCTAACATACAACTTATCCAAATTGACAAATGCTTATGGGCCTACATTTATGTTCAATACTTGTTACTTGATATTGATGATTATAAAATGATCTTTATAAAGCTGATCTTATTGACTTGATTATTCTGTCCATATTTCCGATTTTTATCAGGCTGCGAAATTAAGGAGAGTATTTATTTAATTTGTTTTAAAATGAAAGAAGAAACCTTAAAAGTGAAATTTCTTAATTTCAAAGCCTGTTAGTACATGTATCACAATAAAGGGTTTTCTCAGAACTGTCACATTTATAATTTATAGATAGTCCATCCTAAAATTGTATTTAATTCAATGTGTGAGGATACCCTGAACTGTGATTATCCACATCATTGCAGCAAGTTCCTATTTTGACCCAAAAGTAAGATAAATATATGATAGCATGGTTTGTTGGGGATATGAAGTATATGAACTCGCATATGGTACCATATGCTCGTTGATATACTTCATATCCCCAACAAACCATGCTATAACCTATAAATATAAATTCAAATGTTACCTCAGATATAATGGTAAAAAAGTTCTCAGATCATCAACCAATTTTTGTCTGCCTAGAAACGTTGAAAAAAACAGAAAAATATGCTAAATCCATAAAGATAAATAAAAACAAGGAATCGCTGATATGACAATTTTTTATAATGAACTCGAAAATATGAATATTCTGGATAGAATAGATTGAAATCCCACTACCGATCCAAATGAAAATTTTGAAATACTCAGCACTGTGGTTGAAGAAGCCAGGAAGAAACATCTCGAGTTTAAATTAGTTAAATTTAATAAACATAAACACAAAAAACAAAAATGGATTACAACAGGAATTTTGAGATCGATTAAATAGAGAGACAGTCTGTATAAAAGACTAAAGTCTACACAGCAAGATACACCGTTATTTGCTACTCTTAAAACAAATGTAAGTACCTACAATAAAATATTGAGAAACGCTATCCGCAGAGCCAAAAAAGATTATTATGAAACTTGTTTCAAAAACTACGAGCATGATATAAAGAAGACTTTGGCAACAATAAAGGAAATTTTGTCTAAAACTAAAATAAAGAAAAATTCCTGAATCATTCTCTCATAATGGGCAATAAACGATAAGTCCACAATTGCCAACACATTAAGCAATATTTCATAGATATTGGTCCAAACTTGGCTACTGAAATACATCATTCTGAAATGAGAAACTATAAACAATATCTTAAGCAACCAGTAAATTCCACTTTTAATTTCCTTGAAGTGGATACTGACAGCATTTCAAAAGTAATTGATAAATTACGTTCTAAAACAAGCTGTGGTATCGATGAAATATCTATGAAAATACTTGAATTCATACAAAATCTCATCGCTGAATCTCTTCGCATTGTAATCAATCAGTCTCTAAATACAGGCATATTTCCTGATAAATTAAAGATAGCAAAAGTGATCCCAATTTATAAGAAAGATGATGAATCCTTGTTCTCAAATTACCGACCGATATCAGTTCTACCTGCCTTCTCAAAAGTCTTCGAAAAGATAATTTTTAACCAGGTATATGATTATTTTCAGAATAATGAGCTCTTTTATGGTAGCCAATATGGTTTCCGTGCTAGGCATTCCACAGAATTTGCTGGCATAGAGCTTTTTGATAAAATAATACAACAAATGGATAATAACCAACTCCCAATTAGTATCTTCATAGACTTGTCTAAAGCACTTGATACTTTAGATCATCAAATTCTACTTGTAAAGTTAAAATACTATGGAATTAAAGGTCTCTCCTTAAAGTTGTTTGAAAGTTATTTAAGTAGCCGTAAGCAATATGTAGAATTTGATGACACAAGGTAGGATCTGCTGCAAATTACTACTGGCGTAGTACAAGGTTCTATTATAGGACCTCTCTTCTTTATTATTTGCATCAATGATTTAGCACACGCAAGTAAAATATTTGACCTAATAATGTACGTAGATGACTCTACTCTTTCTACAACCCTAAATGTTTTCAACGCAAACGCGAACATGGACATAGACAACAACATAAACTTTAAACTTATGAAAATAACAGACTGGTTAAATGCAAACAGATTATCATTAAATGCAACAAAAACAAAATTTATGACATTTCATCAAATGAAGAAAAAATTTAAAATGCCTAACATCAAAAGGCATAATGTGCCTTTAGAACATGTTGACTCTTTCAACTTTCTTGGCATCACAATCGATAAACATCTAAATTGGAATACCCATGTTGATAAAGTAGCTAGCAGAATTTCAAGATATCTTGGTATTCTTAATAAATTTAAAAATTATCTCCCACTAAGTGCCAAATTAAAAATTTACAACTCACTAGTATTATCCCACATTAACTATGGAAACTTAATTTGGGGTTGTAAGTATTCCAAGATTCAGAAACTACAAAAATTAGCCATAAGAATTATATCATGTAAAAAATACAATGCCCACACAGATCCACTATTTAAAAGCCTTAAATTACTCAAACTAGCATACATTTACACCTTATCTAAATTTAAAGTCTATCATAAATATATAAACGTGGAACTACCAGAAAATCTACAAAGTTTGCCCTTCCAAACAAGTCAAGATATACATAGATATAATACAAGACAAGCTGGTAACATTTATATGCCTAGATACAAGCACAGGTATGCGAAAGACTGGGTATGTTGTGATGTGCCTGAGACTATCAACAAATCTCCAGCCAATTTACGTGAAAAACTATATATGCAAAGTTATAATGGACTAATAAATTACATAAAAAAAATATATTGAAAATTATACGGAAAATTGCATAATTGAGAACTGCTACATTTGATCCCGAGAAGGTTTACGTTGAAGATCATTTTAGAATTATTACTGCCTTCACCAGAGTGTATGTGTAAGTACTTCATATTATTATAATCTATTATTTCTTCGTGGCTGAACATTTTGTTTTTTTCCCTTCATTCTGCAAATACAGTCGCCATGAAATATTTAGTTAATTTGTACAGGGTGGCCCCATGAGAGCGACAGTTGTCTCTGACAGATGCAAGAGTGCGTTGCGGTACGGAAAATGCAATTTTGTCAATCAGTGACAGAGCTAAACGCACGGAGTCTATCGCACCCAACGTCGAATAGTCGGAATAAGGGTAAATAAAATGCACAGGTTAATTAGCTGCTAGACCAATTCTTGATTTTAATACGACTTCCTTGTTTAATCTATATCTTATTTTTTTTTAAGTTTGTTCATCATTGCAGTCAATAGGCCTATAGGCCTAGGCCTACTAGCTATAGAGCTGGTGACAGGCAAAATGTTCACCGTAATTTGGGTATCCAGAATTAATCATTTTGATGAGATGCACGTGATAATCACAACACATATATTTAGATCGTAGGGATATTAGGGACCAGAACTGAAAATACCTAATTTTGTTTAATTTTACCGTTGGTTAGGCTTTGTAACATCAATTTGTACCCTATTTGAATTTTGTCCTATAACAATAAAATAAAGAAAAACAAGTAACCCTCTTTAATCATACCTTTGGGAGCAATGTTAAGGTCCGTAGGGACATGAGAAACAGAAATTTAACATCAATGCCCTTTGGAAGAAAATGATGTCATGGTTAAAAAAACTGGCTTTGCTACCCAAACATAGCCTCATACTCATACGCCTGACATATTTTTGAAAGATGGCAGCCAGACCGGGTCTACGTTATTTATTCGAAGCTGGAATCTTGCTTTTCTCTATTGCCTTATTGGTATTAATGATAAAAGCTGGCCATTGCGCTCGAGCTTTTGCGTTTCTTAAAAACGCAAATTATGGTCCACTTTCTAGGACAAACGGAAAAACACACAATATACTGCGCACGCGTACAACTAGAAAAGGCTTCACAACGATGACGCATGTAAAATTCAGGGGAAGGATGCAAAATTGAGTTCCTCTCTGAATGTGAGTACTTTATGGGAGTTAAATTTTGATTTCAGCTTTGAATCCATATTTTGATGCAACAAGGACAATGTTTTATAATGCAAAAAAGCATGATGGGGTTTGATCTTACGGTTACCACAATGAAATTTGGTCGGAAAAACTATAGGCCTAACGTCTCTGTCAGTGACCCTGGTCCCTGCTTCTTTGAATCTTGGTTTGAAGGGATTTCATGAGTTTTACCACGTGGCACTCGTCTGTAGCTTGTTGCTAACCATCAAGCCAAGGTACAGTGCACTTTTTCACTCTGTGTATTCTAAATCACTCTCTGTCATGAACATATACATGATGTATGTACTGTACTGTAGCCAGCACCGTGTGCCCCATGCACCCGTCACAGGCACATCACGATAAGCCTGATCAGGCAAATATGGCGACATTCCAGTGGAGGCAGAAAGCGGCGCCCGCCATTGCTGGCGGAATCTTGCATTGTCCCGTAGACAGGGTACTACATACGACGGCCTTTGATAAACCAGTCACGGGGTACAGACAGAAGGAAAAACGACCCAAATAACATCTGTTGGCAAGAATATCATGTCTGTGAAAGGGGCTCTTCACAGGTGATGGGGGACAAAAATGTGGCTCTAAGTAAACATTGTTTTCAAAAACGCAACATTGAAGGAAAAAAAACCGCTCAAGGTCGATAATTACGGCCTACTCAACCTATGGTATTCCTACTGTCACTAGACTGAGACAGTGCTCGGTGCAAGCTTTATGATGTCTAGGCCTAACATGCTTCGATGGTGAAGACCTTTAGCCCACAAATAGGCTTATACATGTTTACAGTATAGGGTTCTGGTGAATAAGCTTATGGTCTGGAGCTGCCATAAAAGTTTGTGTTGGTTCCCCACTAATGACCTGGTTTTATATAAAAGCCAATAAAGCCTTAGAAAACTTTCTTCTAAATTCCAAATTTTGTGAATATGGTTTTTTTCTCACACAAAGTACCGGTAATGTGTTATACAAATAATGCAGGGGAGCCCATGTGTTAATATTGAACGTTATCAGTCCAAGGAGATCAATAACACACTGAGGTGTCAGCTGAGTGTGCTTTTGACCTCCAAGGACTGATGACCTTGAATAACACAGGGTTTTTCCCAATCCCAGTTTTGGAGAGCAGAAAGGTGATGAACCTGGTGGCAATGTAGAATTTCTTGTTCTAGGACAGATATTGACCAAATGTTGCATAAATATTACTAAGATAGCTTACTTTTTAATGAAAAGGAGAAAGGTGGCAAAAAGGTGAAAGGTGGGCCACCTTTGAGCTAATAATGTGGGGGAAAACACTGTAACACATGGGCTCCCCTTCATTATTTGCTTTATAATATAAGCAACCATATAGTAGATCTATAATTGAAAAAAAAAAAAACAATGATAGATAGGCTTTAACACCAGTAAGAACAAATTTAAAGACCATAAGAAAAAGGTCTGAAGTGATAAAAATAATAACAGGCACTGGTTAGGCCTACAAGCCTCCTTGCACTTTGCTAAAGGTGCACTAGACCGTGTCATTTGCCCTATGCCAGTAGGCTCAATGCAAAAGGTCATTGCTTACCACGCCACCTAATGGTATAGAAGGAAATGTGTAACGTGTGTTTAACTGTTATTGATCATGAACACAATCTGTTATTTATCTTTAACACATGGCCTGCAAAGACCCCATGGCCAATCAGTGCTCATGTTTTAATCTAATTATAATAAGTTTATATTATAAAGTGATTTACAAATGAGCAGTTTTTCAGTGAATGGTACAAAGGAGAACTTTTCCCATGGAATATTGGACTTCATAGTTTTCAAATGGTACTTGGGCTTACAGATTTGGGTTTGTTAAGTTTCTATTTATGTTGAATAGAGTTCCATCTCTGCGTTGTTATTACCTTGGGCACTGCATTAACATGAAGGCCCTGTACCAGTGCTGGGACAATAATACAATTGTTGATTAGACAGTCATATTACCCAGTATAATCGGATATAATCGATATGAAAGTTACAGGCATCAAATTTACCATTTGAAGCCTATTGATACGACTTCCATTCACTCAATGACTGATTTGCACTCTTTTGCTTTTGAATAATACTCAATATTAAGGCCAACAAAAACACCTGTGTTTCTCCTAACCCAGCCAATCCTGTCACAAACCTGCCAACGCACCAAATGTGCTTTGAAAAAAAAAAGAAGAAAAAAAAAAAAACATGTACCAACTGGCCCATCTGTGAACCCGCCGACCAATTATATAGTACTATGTGGTACTTCTAGGGCTTTAACTGATCTATAGGATTTATCTTTGAAACAACTGTAATGAGAGAAAATATCTTGCAAACTCGACAACACAAAGGAATTTTCAATATGTGCAATTAACAATGATTTTATTATCAAAACTCAACAGAGAAAAGATTGTTATGGGCGATAATGGTGTTTTTTAGCAACCGAGGTTTCAAAAGCTTCACTACAGCTTCAAACTTTTGTTTTGCCATATACAGTACTCCATTTTGTATGTGCATTGAACATATTTTCATTAAATCCATTCTAATGTATAATCCAGAAGCTCCAACAGTGTGGTTGTATCTCCTCACATATTTATGATCATTCATAGCTTGAATTGGCCGCATGTTTCATTCAGTAATTCCTCAAAATGACACTAGATGGCACACTTATCAGCAAGTCTTGACAAGCACCACATGCGTTCATGCTATATTAAATTGGTTTATTAATTGATAAAGTACAATAACAAACAAAAAATACTTTTTTGAGGAATTTGATAGCTTGGGAAGAAGAATCTGACATGTGTTCATGCTGTATTGAATAGATTTATTAAATGATAAAGTATAATAACAAAGAAAAATACTTGCTTGAGCAATTTGGTAGCTTGGGAATATGAAGAAAGTTGAATGACACATTTTAATGAAAAACAGGTGCCAGATTATCTTTGATAATTGTGTGGATATAACAGGCCTATCATAAGCATCACAAAATCATACGCTTCACAATGATAAATTGATTTCAAAATCAAACATTTTAGATTAAAAAGTGTTAAACTTGCATGGAATATAACCAAACAGGCTTTCTTGGGTCTAATTTCATGCAACATGTCAATTGTCAGACTGTTAAATTGTGAATTTCTTTCACACATTACAGATATATATACAAAAAATTACACTGAAAGAACAGCAAATAAATAAAACTGAAAAGGAATAAATATGGGTTATTCTCAGCTACTCTGCAATGAATTTGTGACATTGTACCCAAATTTTGACCTATTCATTTCCTGTGTATTGTTGGTTTGAAATGAAGATAGACACTTCACCTTCGACGTTCCACTCATAAAAAGATCGTTTAGTTGAATGAAAGATTATCATCAGCATCTTACTGAAGGATATCCAAATATTGTGGACGTTATTTGTCAAGTTTCAGATACGTTTTTAGCTCTGCTGACCAAAGGTCGCAAAACTGCGACCGGTCATGTCTGTCCGTCGAGCCAACCGTAAACTTTTGCTCGTTAACGCGATACCATCCACAGTTTTCAAGTAAGCCAAATATAACTTTCAGGACTTATAGGATGTGTGAAAATCTAGGCCAAGTTTGATGTTGGTGGCGCCACCTACATTATTATGTAATATAGGAGTCCAAAAGTGAAAATCTTGTGAACACTCGAGATAACATCTTTATTTTTGGCGGATCTTCACCAGATTTAGTGGGATTGTGAAGGAGATCAAAGTCTAAGTTGCTAATGATACTTGTGGCGCCACCTATAATTTGACAGAAATTATGAGCCAAAATGTGTTTTAAGATGTAAAATTCTATATTTGGCAAAGTAGTTGGATTTGCCAAATTTACATGTAAATGATATATAGACCAAGGCGAAAGGTGGAATGCTATGTAATATCTCACCTTGACCTATTTTTGTGAGGTCACCATGCCTGTAAAGTTGAAAAGGTGATTTTGTAATGGCCGGGTGTAGCTTGGAATCAGTGGCAAAGAGAATTGAGCCTCCAGATCAAAATTGCACTTGATTACATAATACATAAAACTGTACTTGGTGACCTGCTTTTTGGGTCACTTTAACCCAGTAATATGGAGTTTGGCGCTTGTCCAATTTTATTGTTTTTCCTCAATAAGTTGAAAAGTTATTACCCGATTTGAACAAACAGACCATATTTGGAAAGCTGGATTTTGAATACTTATTTAGAAAATAACAAGTTTATAATCCAAGTTGAAGGTCAAGGTCAAATGGCCAATTTGAATATAGGGGTCATTTTGTGAATGCTCTTCACCCCATAATTCTTTAGATAGGCATATGTAACCTCTAGGAGTTATACAGTGTATAAAAATCTTTGTCGCTATTAATGTGGGTGGTGCCACCTATATTATTATGCAGGGATTTACCTGGGGTTATATTTTTGCGAGTCCCAGGGACCCTTTGCCAATAATTTTGGGGGTCCTTGACAAGAAAATGGGAGTCACATACAATATTTTGAAAAAGCTGCTGTTGCACTGATTTGCTTTTTATTAACACTATTTTGAAGTTGCTAATGCATTGAATTGGGATTTAATAATGATTTTTAACATATAAAGGCAACAATATTACTACATTACCTTTCATGATGTCAGTAATAATTAAATTATACAGGAGGATGAAAATGTTTCATTAAAAAAAAATAGAAAATAAATACTATAATTCTTCATTAGTTGGACAGGTGCTGTAGTGTATTGTGGCCTTGAACCAGTCTCTTACCATGCATAAAGTACCTTTTCCTAAGGTGGATTTCATATCTTGGTGAAATTGCTTCCAATTGGGGTTATCCCTCATACTTGACAACAAGCGAAGCTGCTGGCTGTGTGTGGCTTGTGTGTGGTACACCGTCACAGTCCAGCAGGCCACGTGTTCCCCACATATATCCCAGGGCCAACTGCTCAATTATGAAGATGCCTCTGGGGAGTATTGATAAGTGACGTCAAAAACACATGCGCAGTAGTTGCCTAGCACAAGGGAATCTACTTTGAATGTCTTTTTTAGGCGGCAGCCTAGCAAAAACCCACATGAAACATCGTGAGTTATCCAAGTCGAAATGATGGATAGTCATTGCAAATTGTGACCGCTAATTTAAGCAATAATCTACCGATAATGAACTCAGGTTTTGTGCCTCCCCTGGGACGCAATGGCTAAATTCTAGCGGGTCCAGTGTCCCGTTATTTGTGTGGGGGACGCAAAATATTGCGTGCGGTAAATCCCTGTATTATGTAATATACAGCTCAAAATGTAAAAATCGTGTAACCGCGGCACTGTCCACAGTTCTCAAGTTAGCCCAATATAACTTTCAGAACTTATAGAGGGATTAACGTTTTGGTTTGTTTTTTTGTTTTTATTGGTGGTGCCAAGTACGATATTATGCAATATAGGGGTCAAAATATGAAAAACTTGTGAACACTCTAGCATCTTTAATTTTTTGGTACATTTTTCACCAAATTTGGTGGGATTGTGGGTGAAGTCAAAGTCTGAGTTGTCAAAGATTCTAGTGGCGCCACCTAAAGTTGTGTTCACGGACAAGATCCCTGTGAAATAAAACATTTTCCCATGCCTTTTCTGCGCTGCAAACACGAAAATGTCATGACATAATTGCGTTTTGTCATATTTACATGTATTTACTCGCGCCGTGTTGAGCTGCTATTTCATTTGCGCTTCAGCGCACTGACGTTTAATTTATTCACATTTTGCTTAACAGCGCGAAAAGGAACCAAGCGCGACTAGCGGTCATTTAGCCCTATGCCATTGATTCTCAGAAGCACGATTGTGCTTGAGAGTACGTGATTGCACATTTAAGTGTAACATGCAAAAAACAAAACAAAAAAAATACGAGAGGAAATTTGTGTTCCCGACATGTCGGTTTATACTGGCACGGGTGTTCATCAGTTTTTCAGTAAAGTCAACTCAAACACGACATTTTTATTTCAACTTGTCTGGAGGGGAAGCAGCACATGCAGGCTGCATGGCCCCGGTTGGTCGGGGACAATATTTCGCTGGGTTCCAGGTGAATTTGACGTCCCTTAGCGCCTGTTGTGGTATATGCCGCTCCCCATACATCCAAGGAATGATGAAAAATTTTTGCATTCAAATATATAGCGGTAGGATTAATTGATCGGAACTGAAATTTTGGCAAAACAAAATTTCCCTCTGTGCACGTCAAGTCTGGAGCACATCGCTTTGCCGTCCTTGACACAAGACTTACTGCAAAAATTCCTTCCATACCTCTCGTCACTGTTAGGGATCCTTTCATAAGATCTTTTTGCGTCTTAATCGGATAAAAGTATCACAATTTTGCATTGTAATTGCACAGAAATGACCAGTTTTACGAACTAGTAGAGCATTGTCAAGCCGCCATACTTCCTTGCAGGCCCAGATTGACCTGGGCGGATGTCAAAGGGGGGATCAGAAATCCGCTTTTCGTATTGGCCCATGTGATCAAACATCAAATATTTATATTCAAAAGGGGCACATGATAATATAAGCTACGTCATCATTAGCCATTAGAAAGAGGTTTCAGTACGATGGGACTCTTGGCATTGTGTTTTTGCAGCCAATTGGTAGCACGTGCATGGTAGTGTAATACTTCCACTCACTTCACAACAGCACGCTTACGTGCGCTTGACAGCAAAATCATCTGCAAACAAACACGTAACGTACGTTCCACTCGTTTTCATTTGACCATATACCTCAATCTTGACATAAGTGACGTACATCCGAGAATAAAACCTAATGGAACATAATGTGCATAAGTAAACCACAAACAGTAGACCTAAGCGCAATTTTTCACGAACGCAAATACGTTTATATAAAATTTGTAATGGGAAAATGTGGAAAATATGCGGTACTTTCCATGCGTAATCGGGGAAGAGGCGCGCTTGGAGGGAACCTATCCCTGAACACAGTCTAATTTGAAATGGTATGTCTATGTATAATAGTTTTGGAGATATTCAACTTTGAAAGTTTTCAAAGTCCCTTATTAGCATAATTTGAAATTCTACAACTAATACTGTCCATTATATTGGCAGGTGTCATAAACCTTTATATGCTCATAGAAAGATTGAGTATCTGCAATGGTTTGGAAGATATGGAGTTTTTAAAATTTTAATTTTCCCTAATTTGCATACTTTTGAAAAAATAGTGCGGGCGGGCGGGGGGGAGCCCTTCTGGGCAGTATATATGAGTATGTGTTCATGTATGTACACAGGGCTAGAAATAGGGCTTATCCGCTTGTCCGTACTAAGTGAAACTTGTGACGGACAAGTAAAGTTGGCAATGCACTTGTGCAAAATTTACATACAGTTCAATTAGAATAAGATTCCACTTGGTTGGCAGACAAGTGAAAATTTTTCCTTATTTCTAGCACTGAGTACATGTATACCTATTATAATTCAAAGGGAGGTGTATACATGCAATACAAAACTCTCTTTCTTCCTTTATTACATGAACAAATTTTTACAGAAGCTGTCAAAAAACGACATGTACATATACCTATGAACTGATACATTAAAATTCCCCAACTTTTGTTTGCATGTTATTGGATTTCCCAGTTGTCTCAAACCTATATTTGTTATTTAGAACTTTGTGTCTATCTATAATATTTTTGAAGATATAGAACTTTTTAAAATTTTAATTGCCCCTCATTTGCAAAATTTTAACCATCATGACTATTCCACACCAAATGGCAACATTTCATTGGTAGGTCAGTCACCATGTGAAGTTAGGTGGTTTTCCGAAATAATAGTGTCTGAGAAAAACTCCGGACAAATTTGGATGCCATGGATGCGAGGAAAAACAGTATGTCTGGGTTAGCACCCGAACATAAACAATATGTCTTGCTTGGCACCTAGACATAAATAAAGAACTTAGGACACACTTTAATTTGGCAGCTCAAAGCTAAACCACCCTGACCTCAGTTCCATTTCTATTTCAGAATGTTCACTTTGACTTCAGGGTGGGCCTATGGTGCAAACAGGTGTTGTTGCCACTTGGGTAATTTAAATCATGTCTGTGTTCCAACACAAACGTACTGTTTTCCCAGAAATTCTTTCTTTCTTCTTTCTGTGTTTACCAGCAAATTTGTCTGCCCTTTTTCTCTGAGACGTTTATAGATAGAAACTCTAAACAAGGGGCAATTATACTTCTATAGATGAAGTCTTGCCTTTTTATAAGGAGATGTCATGATTTTTAAATTATGCTAATCAGGGCTAATTGAAGTTTTAAATCTTCAATATATTATATTCTGTAAAGTACGTGTGGGTCTGAGGGTATACATTGATTTCAGGAATAGTGAAATGCTTTCACCTATAAGAGTTAACTAGGTATGATAAAAGTTTATTTTGCATGAACTTGAAGCTTCAAACATGACATCACAGTTACCATATAAAATACATGCACTTTAATAATGTATATTGGTGTGACTTAAATAAGCATGTGCCATTTAGTGGCCAACAATGTACTCCAGTAGTCTTTCTAGGCTTCCTATTAAAATAATTACAAACTTAGGTCAAGTTGGTAACAACACACAACAAACAGAGGTCCCAATTGGGCTGCTCAAGGCTAAACCACTGTTACGACAGTTTGTTTTCTACTTCAGAATGCTCTCTTTGACAACAGGGTGGGCCTGTAGTGCAAACAAGTGTTGATGCCACTTGAGTAGTTTAATTATGTCTCCCTGTCCAACAGGGGGACATATTGTTTTTGCGTCCGTTTCTTCCGCTTCTTCTTGTTCTTCCTTTGCTTCTTGTTCTTCAACACATTGTTGTGTGCGTTGCGGACGCAATAACTCGAGAAAGATTTGACTTGGGAAGTTGAAATTTTTTTGTGAAGATGTTCCTGTATAAAACCTTGCCTGGGATTGCAGATGGGTGACCTTGACCTATTTTTTCACATGGGCATGTCATGTGAAATTGACGCGGACGCAATAACTCCACAAGGATTTGACTTAAGAGGTTGAAATTTTGCATGATTATGCACCATAATATGAACTAGGTTGGGATTGTAGATGGGTGCCCTTGACCTATTTTCAAGGTTACATGGCCATTTATAAAAATCATTGCAGATGCACTTGAGAAAGATCTGATATTTTGTGTGATTATGTTTCTATGTAAGATTTTTGTAAGACTTTGCTTGTAACTGCAGATGTATGAGTGACCTATTTTTCAAAGTCACGTGGGCATGTCATATTAAATTGATGCAGACGCAATAACTCCGCAAGGATTTGACTTAAGAGTGTGAAATTGTGCATGATTGTGTACCATAATATGAACTAAGTTGGGATTGTAGATGGGTGACCTTGACTTACTTTCAAGATCACATGGCCACTTTAAAAAATTTAAGATGCACTCCAGAAAGATTTGATTTAAAGAAGTTGATATTTTTTGTGATTATGTTTCTATGTAAGATTTTTGTAAGACTTTGCTTGTAACTGCAGATGTATGACCTTGACCTATTTTCAAAGTCACGAGGACATGTCATGTAAAATTGACATAGACGCAATAACTCCGCAAGGATTTGACTGAAGAGGTTGAAATTTTGCATGATAATGTACCATAATATGACCTAGGTTGGGATTGCAGATGGGTGACCTTGACCTATTTTTCAAGGTCACATTGGCATGTCCTGTGAAATTGACTGAGACGCAACAACTCCGCAAGGATTTGACCTACATTTTCAAGGTCCCAAGGCCACTTTTTAAAAATCATTGCAGATGCACTCGTGAAAGATTTGACTTCAAGAGATTGAAATTTTGTATGATTATGTTTCTATCTGAGACTTTTGGTAGACCTTGCTTGTAACTGCAGATGTATGACCTTGACCTATTTATCAAGGCCACATGGGCATTTCGTCTAAAGTCAATGTGGACGTGATAACTCACGGAAGATTTGACGTAGGAAGTTGAAATTTTTATGTGAAGATGTGCCTATATATGATCTTGCTTGGGATTGCAGATGGGTGACCTTGACATGTTTTTCAAGATTATGTGGGCATGTCATCTAAAATTGACACGCATGAAACAACTTGGCAAGGATTTGACTTAGGAGGTTGGAATTTTGCATGTTTATGTACCATAATACCAACTAGGTTGGGATCGTAGATGCGTGACCTTGACCTGTTTTCACGGTCACATGGCCACTTTGTAAAATTCATTGCAGATGCACTCGAGAAAGATTTGTCTTAAAGAGGTTGACATTTTGTGTGATTATGTTTCTATGCAAAACTCTTGTAAGACCTTGCTTGTAACTGCAAGTGCATGATCTTGACCTATTTCTCGAAATCACGTGGGCATTTTGTCAAAAATCAACGTTTTGAAATGTCAATAAACAGTGTACCTTCACCTTATCTGTAGATCATTGGAATCATTATTCCTATCTATAAACAAAGGGTGACAATAGTAAGGGGGCACGGGGAGACATTTGATTTTCTGTTGGAAAATCAGCCTGTTCTAGTTATGTTATGAAGTTTTTTACCCTAGCGGGCTGTTTGCAGTTTTTGTCTTATTCTCTGACCATGCAGGAAACTTCACACACAATTGATAGTGTTAGTGCGTGCAAGTAAAAATGATGGCAAGATGGTTACATGTGGAAGTGTTTTATCTGTGTTTAATTTTGATTTCAGCTTTTAGTTGATATTGTGATGAGATAAGGACATAAATACTTAAGTACCAGAGACGTCACCATCCTATAGGTCTGGGGTTTGTATCCTCTGTAGGGGGCAGTGAAGTAATCGTTCTGTTGTCTTTGGAGTAGAGTACTTAGTTCCGACTTATATATCTCCACTCCAGTCTGTCACTCCATTTAGTGTCGTCCAGGCTTTATTATCATTGTAATGATGATGGGGAGAGAACTTGTCACCTGTCGACAGAATTATGTCTCCCCGTGCAACGAGGGGACAAATTATTCTTGTGACCGTTTTTTCTTCTTCTTCATGTTCTTCTTCAATACATTGTTGCCTGCGTTGCGGACGCGATAACTCAAGAAAGATTTGACTTGGGAAGTTTAAATTTGTTAAGATGTTCCTTTAAAAAACCTTGCTTGGGATTGCAGATGGGTGACCTTGACATATTTTTCAAGGTCACATGGGCATGTCATCTAAAATTGACGCGGACGCAACAACTCTGCAAGGATGTACCATAATAACAACTAGGTTGGGATCGAAGAAAAAGGGTGACAAAAGTGAGGGTGCACAGGCAGACATTTGATTTTCTGTCGGAAAATCAGCCTGTTCTACTTAACTTATAATTCTCACCCATGATCTGCTGATCGGTCCTCCAGTTGTCTAGGCTTCGTATTCTCATTATTGGGAGTAAAGCTGTCACTTTACAGACAGAATATTTCTCACCTAATTTATTCATTCCAGGCTGCCTGTTACCTACAAACTGAAGCCAAGTCAGCAATAACAGACACAGGTCTAAAATCCAACAGATTGAAACACCCTGACTTGAGTTAATTTGTTTCTCAGAGTGCTCACTCTGACTTAAGGTTGGGCCATCATGTGGCTGAAGCGGTCATCTTAATCACAGACATTTCTCGCTCAGTTAAAGATTGTACAATATCATTCAATCCATGCAAGCATCCTGTTACATCTTTATCATCCAATACCTATATTATATTTTGTATTTGACCTGATTAGTTTACTGGTCACTGAAATTTTCTGATTGAAAATAAGCCATAGGCTAATTGTTGGAAAATCTTGGCCCCCAATTCCCCCTACCTCCCCCCCCCCCCAAAAAAAAAAAAATACATATATGCCTGTGCTTGAGGTGATGCAAAGTGGCATATCGCAATGGTAACTTCGCGATCTGTTTACATTTATAAGGATCATTGCACCATTTATTGTGATACCTATGAATGTGAAAATCTGTAGAGCAATCAATTTTACAATTTATTAGGCTCCATTTTAGACCAAATGAATGCACAAAATATGGAAGGCTTTACAAGCATGAATATTAATGCATGAACGTGTGGCATACAGGCCTACGTTGGGCAGACCAATGGAATTAAGCAACACCTATAAACACCTGCTAAGACCACATTCAAGTTTAGAGTGTCACCTGCTCGGTTACTTTTCAAAAAAGGCCTACATCCAATTTAATCCACAGCTGATTTACTAAAACTGGTGAGTTGATTTCAACTACTGTATTCAAATAAAGTCTGATTATTTGGAAAGAAACAAATATAGAGCAGATCATTGGCACAACTCAAGAAATGAAACCGAAACTGAAGCCACATCTGGGTATTCCAGTTTCCATTGCAACAACACGTTGTAGGCCTATACCCCTATCTGCAAGGTCACATGATATAATGTTGACTGCAAGTGAACAGAGAGCAAATGTGCCAAAGCTCATGCAGAAGGTTGCAGACCATGGTTGTCATTGGCTGGTTGCCCATCCCAACAGAGATAATCCATAATTATGAAAATACCATTTTTTTTCTGTTTAAATAAAGTAAGCTAGGTCAGGTTTGCTGCATCACAGAGTTGCTTCATTGGTGGTCATATAGATGCACTGTCTTCCAGGCCAGGTGGGAACTTTATGGTGTGGAAGGACAGTGATGTAACCCTGGCAAGAGCACAATTCATGCACCTGTATAAAGCTGACATCCAGGTGGTGTTTCGTATTTCAATTATAACAAATTATGGAGCTGGGAATTATATGACAAAAATCTATCCGCGTTTTTCTGACATTTTTATCTGTTAAATGCCGTTCACAGAATTTTAAAGTACAAAAATGCTGATTTTTTAGACTGAAAAATGCTGATTTTTTAGACTGAAAAATGCTAATATGAAAAATAGAAGGATTTATAACTGTGGTCTGTGGCCAGGCAAGACGAGAACGGCATGATGGAATCTTGGCCCAGCCATCCTGTCCCTTCTCCAGCTACATAGGCCCAGCCCCAAGTTATATGGAAAGAAAATTGCAATTCATTTTCATTGAGTTTGTATATTAAGTCTTTTTCTGTTAAAAAGACTTCTCTCAAAACTATCCATCAGCCAAGACGTGAGAAAAGCTAGAGTTTATCAACAACAAAGAACAAAACATGTAGACATTTATTTGTTAAAATATAGCCAAGAGACAAAAACTTTTAAGTGAAATTCTCATCTGATTTATGTTTTATTTCTTCTCAAACTCCAGTCTGATTTCAGACCTGTATAAAATGTGCTGGCTAAAAGAAAATAATTTGTGCTAATGCTTTTTGTCACCATTTAGCCAAAGTGGCTGAAAGATTTTGAATTTATGCATGCAAAAATATAAAGAAAATTGGACATAAGTTCACATTAATTAAGAAATGTGTATGGTTTTTAATTACATATTTTATTAACAATTAGTGCATTGACAGTATTGTAACTTGTAGCCCAGTTTGCATGCCAGGAAAGTAGGGGAAAAATTAGTTACCTTGAATATACAATGTAGTATGAAGAGGGCTGAGCCATTAATTTGTGTGGTGTGTCTTATGTCAATGAATATTCTTGTTTTTAGCCCAAAATGATATATGGCACAAAAAAATTACTAGCCTTAACCATCCCCACCGGGGTAGTGCCGCTAAAATTTGCTTATCAAAAATTTCTGCTGTTTAGCCAGACTGGGTAAAGCGATTAATATTTTTAACAAGCGTACAGGTTTTTTTTTCCAAAAACTTAAAAAAAGGGAAAAGGTACTCGAGTTAATTGTATCTGGAATTTCAAATTGTATCTATTTCCAAGTATTCTTATTATTAGCCTTAATAACAGGCATAAGATGACATACCGTATTCATTCCAATTAGCGCACTGTGCGCTTAAAAAAAATTTACATCAAAATCCCACCCAGAAAAATTGATCATAAGTGCGCACCCCCCCCCCCCCCTTTTTCCCGTGGCAAGTCTTCCAAAGAGTTGGAACAGTCATCATATTCACATCAGTAAAATCGCCGGTAAAATTATCAATATAAATTTTGTAGTCTCACCTAAACACCAGATGATGATAGCATTCACATCAAACTTTATTTCTGTCAATAGAGAACAAAAAATTTGGTAAACAGAGGTGACATTCAGCCAACTGAATGCCTGGCTCTGCCTCCAAGGAGAGCAAGCCAGCATGGCTTCCTAAACAGTCCTGAAGTGGCGACTGAACATGTGCAACATGACAGGAAGTGCTCAGCAAAGAGGGAGTTGTTATTTTCAAAGTACACACGGAGATGTAGATAAGGTGGAGAGCATTGAAAAAACACAACAAACAAACCATTATGCTTTTTGTTTTTTGTGATAGAGAATTGTACTTGATTGGAAAACGATTGATTTTATAGCTAGTCATGCATGATGATAAAAGTTACATTGAAAACCACACCAGTTTCACAGTAAGTAAGTAACTTGGGAATCATTCAGTAAAAGTGGGGGTGTGCGCTAATTGGAATGAATACGGTAAATTTGGCATATCTAGAAAACAATCATTCTTCAAATACATGGGAGCTCGAATATCTCTTACTACAACCATTAGGGGATATACCACATATCAAATGTGGGTCTTAACCTCAAGGTTAGTTAATTTAGGTAATTAGGTCAGTGAAGTATAGTTTTTTCGCTAAATCTTTTTTTTCATTTTTTTTTTTCAGGTGCATGAACATGGAAGCTGGATTATTTTATGTGTGCAGTTTTGCATTTTCTTTGTATGGTTTCCTTTGTTGTGCCTCATTTTTCGTTCCCGAGGAATTTAGATTTTTGTTCAATTGTTTTGTGTTTTTTTGTTGGCTTTTGTTTTCACTTATGTTTGTGATTTTCATTTGCATCAGAGGAACTGATGATCCAGAAGACCATATTTAAAGGTGGGTGATTTTTTACATCAGCTGACTTGTTAGTTAGCTGAGGTTTTAAGATGGTAATCCGTCCAAGGTTGAGAGGACTGGTTTAAAACCACAGTTGTAGGGCTGATGATTTTCCATTTTTGGTTCAAGGTTTTTCCGTTTTTGCCCTATCGTCATTTGTATGTTTTCCGTTTTTTCCCAAAGGCCTTTACGGTTGTCAGAGCGACCACTTTTGGGCTTCACGGCAGCCATCTTTCCTATTGAAACTGGAGTTCACACGAGAGTCACGAGTTGCGAGATTAATGGCGGTGGTAAAAGCGTATTTGTAACAGGGACATGGTTTAGAGCTTTAATTTTAGTATTTTAAAAGACAAAATGTGCAGATTTTTCTACATTTTGTTGCTTTAATTGATTTGTTTCTTTTACTGTGAAATTTTTACCGATTTCCGTTAAATTCCGCGTGAAAATTACTTTTCCGTTTTTTGTTACTCATACCGCGATTCCGTTGGTTTTTCCGTGAAAATGGAAAATCGTCAGCCCTACAGTTGCCTTTTGTGGGTGACTGCCTGTCTCAAGTCAGGAGTGAAATTTGTTTTAAGTTTCACATTGCAGGGCTCGACAATTTTTTTAAAAATCACTTGTCCGCAGGGCAAGTAATTTTCAAAACCCACTTGTCCGCATACAAAATCCACTTGTCCTGATAAAACTTCTATAAACATCGTTTTTTTCAAACACAATGCTAAGGCCTACACAAACCATTTACCCTAAAATATATTTGCCGCGTATTGTCGCTTGCAAACTCGCACAAAAATGTCAAATTTTACAACGATTCAAGCTGCAACTGTTCGACAGTGAAACTGGCAAAACATTAAAAATACAAATTAAAAAAGTAAGCTATTTGCATGGGGTGACTAACGATGAAAAATGCATTGTAATTTCTGGGACGATAGGAGTCCGTATCCTGGTTAAACTTAAATAACGATTAAAATAGTTGCATTGGTTTCAGGATCCTTTCTCGCTGCCTCTGATGCCGTGATGGGATGCATATCGTTTGCGTACCTACCATGAACGCTATCGGTACATCGTGGTAAATTTGCGTATACAGTATTGGCAAGTTCCTCGCAATAAACGGTGTTCTTAAATCAAATTCAAAAAGAAAATTCTAATATTTCAAATCAGAAATCGAGCGTGCGCACCGTCAACATCTTTCCTGCAGCTGTACACAAACAGCTGCTTTGGCCATGTGGCCTGACGCACAACACATCACCCGATTGGTCAATTGAGTCACATGCAAAAATGAGCCAATCGCGGCTCGTGCTGCAGTGTTTTCATCATGGCTTCCGCCTAGTGAACATGTGTGAATATGCCGTAATTTACGGAGGGAACACACAAACGGGAAGCTTTTTTTTTTTTTTAATTGCAGCATGCGAAAATAAAGATTCCAGTGTTTATAGCAACAATTATTTGGAGTCACAGGCAAATACGCAAAGGTAGGGGGATAGAGAAAAATGCCGAATGTGTGACAGATCAGTCAGCATGATGCTCCGTTCACCGTAGATTACTCCACGCGGTCACTTGCGTGTGACTGGCAGATGTGTGTTTTGTTTGGCCGGGAAGTCAACTTGCGGCACCATTACATGATCTCTCCAACACTTTTAGAGCCCACCGATAAATTGTCTTTGATGCTAATTTGCTCAAGAATTCGCCATGCAAGTTTAAAAAATTTTTGATGTTCCTTTGTCATCGTTCGGGCAGATAAGACTGACGGTGAGGTGCTGTGACCTTGCCCCGATACGGGCAAAAGCCAATACGCCCCAATGCATGACTGCTGGTACCTTTGATCTCGTCGTCGTATGCACGCAACGGTCAAAATACCTGCTTGTTTTGACAGAAATCAAGTTGGTAATCAAGTCCTGTTGAATACACCTGCTGACCATGTAATTGTTTAAACCTGGATTGTTTACTTTAGGCCAGGGGATTATCATCACCTATTGCGCATTGGCGTCCCCACGCACATGCTTGCATTGGTGTTTATGTTCTGTTCACACGGACCACAGTAATCGCCAACACACACAGTCGCGAAGGCTCTGACTGCTCATCATTATGTTGCCGTGCATGCAAACAGACGTAATTTCAGTCCAGTTAAAAAAAGAAAAAATTAGCTTGTCCGCAGGACAAGTTGAATTTGAAAGTCACTTGTCCGAGAAGAGCTTTAGCTTGTCCCGGAACGTCGGATCATAGGAATTGTCGAACCCTGCATTGATATTGAAAGATGAATGTTGATGCTTTCGTAACTCTGGAATCTCTTTGCTGTCATTGTTGGGTTTGATATTTATGAATATGGGTCATGTTTTCTACTTAAGTGTATCATACTAGAGACATCCATCTTGAATAATTTACATTTTTGACTTCTCTGAAACAGTTGGCCAGATCCATGTCCTACTTGGTTGGGCTGTGCCTTCGGTCGGTCTGTTCCAAGTTTGTTCAAATGGTCATGCTAAAGTGATTTTTTTTTTGTGGGCAAATCTTAAAAAATCTTCTTAGAAAAAACTGCTGATTCAATTGTATTGACATCACACAGAAACACCCCTAGGGACTCCTAGTACTTAATTTGTTCAACAAGTGGCCCTGCATTTTTTTTCTATTTTTTCATGATTTTTTGGTTGTTTTTTCGACCTCCTTTCTAGAACCATCACTACGATTAAGCTGAAATTTGGTGGATATGTTCCGCGTGAAAGGTTCAAACAAGGGTTTTACTGGGTAGCACTGCTGTGGATTTCTAATTTTAAATAATTTTTTCAGTGTGGGTACATATAGGTAAATTCACTTTTCCTATTGATTAAGTAAGTGGGCATTCTTATGCTGATTCACATTTTTGACATCTACTCTGAAACTGTCACTCAAATTCTCTTCAAACTTGGTTTCAGTGTACCTTGGGTGGGTCTCTACCAAGTTTGTTCAAATGATCAGGCTCCAGTGATTTTTTGGGAAACACTCCTATTGACCTTAAGGTCTTAATTTGTTTACCAGGTGATGCTGAATTTTTTTTTTAGGTCAGCTGACTTGTCAGTAGCTAAGCTTACATGTATCTTATGGTCCTCCCTCCATTGTCTATCACCCACGCTCCTGCATCAACAAGCCACATTTTCAACTTCTTCTCCATAGCCACAGAGCAGATTGACTTCATACTTGGTGGAGGTGTACTTTGAGTGGGTCTGTACCAGTAATGGAAAATCACATTTTTTTTACATGCTCTCAGGTCTCAGGACTCGGGACAGTTTTATTCGACCAAAAAGTTACAGGAATAAAATATAATAATCAATGAACATATTGTGTGGTCAGGGAGACTCCCATTAAGACAGAGACAACTGTCGCTCTCATGGGGCCACCCTGTACAAATTAACTAAGCATTTCATTGCGACTGTATTTGCAGAATGAAGGGAAATAAAACAAAATGTTCAGCCAAGAAGATATAATAAATTATGATAATATGAAGTACTTACACATACACTCTGGTCAAGGCAATAAGAATTCTAAATAATCTTCAACGTTAACCTTCTCGGGAACAAATGTAGCAGTTCTCAATTATGCAATTTTATTGATAATTTTCAATATAGTATTTTTTTATGTAATTTGCTAGTCCATTATAACTGTGCATATATTTTTTTTTCACGTAAATTGGCTGGAGATTTGTTGATAGTCTCAGGCACATCACAACGTAACCAGTCTTTAGCATAACTGTGCTTGTATCTAGGTTTATAAATGTTATTATATATTTGGACCGTCGGCGCTTTTGATGTTCCCCAGAAAATATCCACCGATACCCAGTGGAGCTACAGTGTATTAGCAACGTCCCTTCCCTGAATAAGTGCCAGGGTAAGTGAATAACTGAAGGGGCGTGGCTAATACACTGCGCTCACCTGCGATGGGGATCTGTAAGCGTCCACGTTCCAACTGAAAAAAGTAACAAAAATACAAGTTTCAAACAATTGCATTTTATACACAATCGATAAACAAAATACAATCTTCTGGCCGTAAACCCACTGTAGCTTCGGCAACATATCAACACGAAAGGCTCGAAAGGCCTAGAATTGTCAAGCATATTAATTTTAACGAAAAAGAAAATCCAATTGTAGCGAGTCTTTCCTGGTCACGTAGTTTCGGGGTTTCTTGAAAATTGTAGCATAAAAAGCGCACAGAGTTGTAGAATAGTCACTTACTTTACTTTTCCAATTTTAACTGAAAATCAGCCTCGGTGACGTCACCGTCGTCAGCCATTTCCACTTGTTCCAGGAAATCCAATGTTTGGCTCAGGCTCATCTCATTCATAAATAGTCCATTTCGGCCATATTTGCCACTTGGGACAGTTTCAGGTCGTCAATGTCCTCATCCCAGAAAGCCATATTAGCGTTTTTAGGCCTTCTCTCCAAAACGTGGGAACGAAGGCTACGCCACTCTCACACTCGATCAAGCCCTTTCTGCCAACTGGGCAGAAATCTCGTTAGCCAATAGGATCACTGATTTCCAGTCAACCAATCACATTACGAATAGTATGATTGCCAGTAAAGTATATAATAAATCATTTACTTGATGGACACTTGCGCGTATCAGTGTATACACAGAGGGGGTGTTTCCAATGGATGTGAGGAAAGGAGCTTGCGCTTGCTCCTTTCCTCACATCCATTGGAAACGCCCCTCCGTGTATACACTGATACACGCTCGTGACCATCAAGTAACGATCACTTACCAGCTTGTCTTGTATTATATCTGTGGCCAAAGACAAATAAATAGAGTGTTTGAGGTTACATGCCAAAAATAAATAGGGTCGGTAGGTAGGCTTTTTTTTTTTTCTCTGAAAACAAGAAAAGTGACTTAAAATGGATAAATTGTGCATTTCATGAAGAAAATCTGCCTAGATTTTTTAAATTTTTTTTTTGAAAAATCAATAAAAAGTTTTAGGGTAGGAGGGGTAGGGGGTTTGGGCAAGGGTCGGTAGGGAAACCCCAAACACAGACTTTTTTTTTTTTTGGCCTATGTATATCTTGGCTTGTTTGGAAGGGCAAACTTTGTAGATTTTCTGGCAGTTCCATGTTTATATATTTATGATAAAATTTAAATTAAGATAAGGTAAAAATGTCTGCTAGTTTGAGTAATTTAAGGCTTTTAAATAGTGGATCTGTAATGGCATTGTATTTTTTCTCACCAAAATCTTCATCCCCTGGTATACACTAGAGTGGGACTTTAACATTATGGGTTGAATGTCAATGTCAGCCGATGATGGGCTGTTCACCTGTAGCACTTTTGTTATATAATGCCGGCAGAAAGTCTTGCTCCAAACTCTGGGGGGTCATCAGTGGAACCACATGCAGGTACCACTTTTCAAAGTGTAATAAACATTATAAGTGTGACACCATAACCAGTTTAGGGCCAATGGGGGCCACAGGTAGGTACAAGAAGCAGATTGAATAACTGACATCAAACTTCCTAACAGTGTTCCCTACGGTTGTCCCTTGTACAAGTTGTACCTGAGGAGGACCACGCAGAGGGGCCACCAGAGGAAACGGTGCAAAACTTTCTGGCAGCACTGTACCCCACCCCCCCCTCCAAGCCGGAGGAGAGAGGGGTATACTGGTTTCACCATGTCCATCCACTCTTCTGTCTGTTGACGTAAGTTTGTCCGGACTCTATTTCCTTTAATAGTGCTCCAACTTTCTTCACACTTTGTATATGGTTATTCTCGGTCACTAAAGGGTGTGTCATGAAACAACTATGACCTTCAGTTATATATAGACCTCACAGTCAAGGTCACAGCAGGCAGCTGTAGACATAATCTTGTCTGGACTCGAACTCCTTCATTAATGCAGGGATCTTCTTGAAACTTTGTATGGTTAGTCACTTTTACTAAAGGGTGTGTCAGGAAACAACAGTGACTTTGAGCTATGTAGGTCAAGGTCACAGCAGGCACCTGTACCTTGTACAACATGCTTTATGTTATACTAAGTAATTATTAGAAAATGATATAGTGTCCATTAAATTTGGTTGTCCAAAGTCAGTACTTTTATTCATGACATGCAAGTAAAATTCTTCACTGATTTCTTCGGTGGTTCCTAACATGCAAGTCAGCAAAACACTAGACTGTCATCATCTTTGTTTTTTACCCCTCGGCCTATAAGGCTGGAGGGGTGGTGTCGTCACCTACGCGTCCATCCGTCCACTGTGCCTTGTTAACGCCATATTTCCAAAAATACTCATTTTACAGAGACCAAATTTTTATCAGCAGGGGTTATTGAGATGCTTCAGGTGCCTATTGAAAAATAGGTCACTAAGTCTCATTTTAGGTCACAGTACTACATTGCCAAAAAAAAAAAAAAAAAAAACGGCGTCAACACAATATCTAAAAAAACATTGAATGTAACTTCTTCAATTATTTATGATAGTTGGACCTAAAGATGCCCCCAGATGCCTACTGAAAACTAGGTCACTGGGTCACATATTTATGTCACAATGCTGCATTGAAGAAAAATGGCCAAACCATGATATCTTCAAATATTAAATTACTCATCGTAGCTGTACCAGTTATTTATGACAGTTGGTCCTAAGGATGCCTCAGACACCTAGTAAAAACTAGGTCACTGGGTCACATATTTAGGTCACAGTGCTGCATTGAAGAAAACTGGCCTAGCCATGCCATATCTCCAGAAATACTCACTTTACAGAAACCAAATTTTTATCACAGAAGGCCATTAAGGTGCTTCAGGTGCCTATTAAAAAGTAGGTCACATATTTAGGTCACAGTGCTACACTGAAGGAAAAAACACTTAGCATAATATCTAAAACTATATTGAATATAGCTTCATCACTTATTTATGACAGTTGGTCCTAAGGATGCCTCAGGTGCCTGTTGAAAACTAGGTCACTCGGTGACATATTTAGGTCACAGTACTACATTGAAGAAAAATGTCCTTGCCATGATATCTCTGCCCATTGCATTTGCACCAAAGCTTTGTCATTATGTTAAACAAAAGTAACCTGACCTGCTGCAGGGATATTGTCGTCACAGACGTGTCCCTTCGTCTGTCTCTCCCTCCGCCCTGGACGAAGGGTTTGCGGTCACTGATCGGCTTCTAGTGTATTATACATGTGTGGTGATAGTACATATATGAAAATGTTAGTCGGGTGCAGAAAATGTTTTACTGAAAATGTTTGTGTTGTATGGTCAACTTTTTCCTTTGAAAGTGAATTAGTTCCTTTGTCGTGCATGTATGGTGGTAAGGTTTTGAGCAAAATGGTAAAAGAATACCAGGGTTTCTGCCAGAGTGAAATTTTAGGGTACTCAGTCACTCATATTTCCAAGTGAAAAGTCTGACAATGAAGATTTATGGGGTATTTTGGGGATACTTTATGCTGAAATTGTCCTTTTTTACCAAAATTTTAGGGTAAGCAAAAGTACCCTTGAATTTATTAGGGTATGCTATTTTACTTGTTTTACCCTCTGGCGGAAACCCTGAATACATATTGTTGCAGGGTATGCTGTGCTTACTACAGAAGCGTTCACGAAAGGAAGCTTCTTGCTTGAATACTCTGGCGTACTTAGAACAGAACATGAAGGAGAAGAGGTCCTATCCATGTAGCAGCAATGGTCCAGGATCATGTATCCACTTTTTTTGTCATAATGACCAGACATTGTGGTAAGATGGTATTCTCTTTTCATTATATAGGCAAGTAAAGGTTGAAATATTTTACATTCACTTTATTAAATTGACCTCTGTGGATGAGGAAGATACAGTTTGTCTGGCTATCTGTAATTGTTTCTTAATTGCCTCCCTTGCAGGTAATTTGTTCCTCCTTTTAGTCATTGGAACCAGGTTTTAGAAATTGTAGTGCATTGTAAGGAACATAAACAAAAAACAATGTCTTGAATAAAGAAAACAGTCTCTGTGTTGCAGCAAAAAAAATCTTCATTGTGAACCTTTTAATGGTAATTTAAATTAACAGCTTACTCAAATCCTCTAGGTGTATATAAATTTACAATTTCTGTATGTTTTGGCTGCAGATGCTTTATTAACATCAGATTCCCCCATATGTCCCAAGCTCATGACTTATTGAACTTGACAGTCTGTTGATATCCAAGGCCCTGTTACCATGAGCCTAGTTCTGGCTCAACTTGAACTCCTAGCAGTGAGATGCCAGTATCAGGTATCGCACACAGTGTGCCACCCGGCAGGTTTTTTTTTTTTTTTTTACCTCAGCTGTAGCTGAGGCTATAGGATGGTCCTCCATCTGTCGTCAGCAATTTCCATTGTTGACTTCTTCATTAAAACTGTTGGCTAGATCCATGTCATACTTGGTAGGGATGTGCAGTGGGTTTAAGTCTGCACAAAGTTTGTTCAAATGATCATGATCCAGTGATTTTTGGATTTTTTATGAATTTTTAGCTCTGCTGACCTAAGGTTGCAGAGCTTATAGCATCACTCAAGCATGTTGGTCCCTCCATCAATCTCTCTGTCCTTAAACTTTTGAGTTGTGAGAGTGATAACTTTGCAAGTTTTGATGTTATCCCAGTGCAACTGTCTGGACATATAGGTTTTATGAAAATTTATGTTCCTTTTGATATTGCTGGCACCACCTACAATATTATGTGATGTAGAGGTCAAAATGTGAAAATCATGTGAACACTTTAACCCTTAAAGGGTCAGGTTATTTTTTGTACCAGTAAAAATAAAGGTAA
This sequence comes from Hermodice carunculata, assembly GCA_964020975.1. Lineage (NCBI taxonomy): Eukaryota > Metazoa > Annelida > Polychaeta > Eunicida > Amphinomidae > Hermodice > Hermodice carunculata. The sequence goes on along the minus strand of OZ026626.1, from coordinate 17,246,588 downwards.
CAATTTTCATTGAACACAGTGCAGTAGGAACAGTTTTCTTTGTAGCATACCAAAAGGATATATCATTGTGATACCTGGAATGCGAAGTTTCATTATGTGCAGTAAATTGCTAATAGTCACGTGACTGGTTGCCATGGCAACCACTTAAATCGCTAATAAATGGCAAAAAAATCATTTAAAATCTGCTAGATAAGAGAACAAAGTATCTCCTCATTTTATGTGAAGCACCCTTTTCTCCACATATGCATGGTATTTGGATAACTAGACGAATAAACTTTCAGTAAGCTTTGAAAATAAAACATAGATCACATGACCTGTTTCCATAGCAACTGTTAAAATAATGCTTGTACTTGGCTAAAAACCGGAAAAACTGCATTTTTACACAAATCTGCAGAACCGGTAACAGGAAGTTACTTTGCATAACAAAATAAGTCACCATAACTATTCATAGATTATATTCCAGGTTCAATATTGTGTAAGAAAATGACTGAAATAACACAACACTTCAGTATTGTAATGGAAAATTTGTGGTCCCCCCCCCCCCATTTTAATATGTTTCCATGGAAACAAAGCTTGATTGGATCCACAATCATGTGTGCCAGGCCTTGTCATACTGATATGTAATTTGCAAATATGGAGGACACCATGCATGTATACAGTGTACATGCAATTATAGTCATCAATTCCAGTGCAAAAGGCAAAGTAGGCCCTCCCTATTGGCTGCCTATCACAGTCTTTGAGACTGACAACAATATTTATCATGTATCTGCAACCATGCTCCTCTCCACCCACCCCCCCCCCCCCCCCCCCGGTGTAAATTGAGTGCATGCAGAGAAACAGTTTAGGTTTGAATGCAAGGTTCCATAACTGAGCCAAGGCAAAAGGTCTTGTTCATAAAGTTTATTGATAAACACAGGTTTGACAGGGAAACATATTAGGGGATACTTTGGAAGAGCAGGCATTGCATAACTCAGTGATTGAGTGAATGATCGGCTGCAACGAGCTGAATGACTCTGACTGGCTGTGGGAGCCACAGCGGAACCACATGGTCCGTTGATACGCTTGAATTCTGTGGGCTCCAGCCTCATTATAAATAAAATACTTACATCGTCACACCCAACATCGACTTCACTGTCCCCTCCTCTACATAATCCCTCCCTGCCCACTCCTGACTAAGTTTAATAGCCTGGGCACTTTTTATAATTGAGGGACACCTGCAGCTGAATTGGTGCTTGATGCTGCCCTCTTTGTGACGTCACGCACCTCAAGGGAATCACCGGGGGAACCCCTTAATGACAAGCAGAGACGCTAGAGAGAGTGGTATACATAAATAGATCGATGTGCTTCTTGCGGGAAACACAACAGCTGTCTGTGTACAGTTTGGTGATGATTTAGGAGTTGTTTACACAAGTAAGGCTAAGCTAGTGTGAGCCCAGCATAAAATCACGTGATTACCGGTCGTTAACGACCGGTCTGACCGTTTAAGGGTTAATAGCCTCTTTAATTTTTGGTGGATCTTCACCAAATTTGGTGGGATTGTGGGGAGGTCAATATCTAAGTTACTAATGATGCTAGTAACGTCATGCACCTATAATTTGACATAAATTATGAGCCAAAATTTCCATATTTGGAAAAGTAATTCAATTACACTTGCCAAATTTATAAGATATATAGACCATGTCCAGTGCTAGAATGTTATTTTAATATGAGTGACCTTGACTTATTTTTGTGAGGTTACCATGCCTGTAAAGCTGAAAGAGGTGATTTTTGTAACTACAGGGCGTGGCTTGGACATCAATGGCAAAGATCCTCCAGATCAAAATTGCACTTGGTTACATTGTACATAAAACTGTACTTGGTGACCTACTTTTTTGGTCACCATGACACAGTTATTATGGAGTTTGGTGCTTGTCCAAATTTATTGTTTTTCTTCAACAACTTGAAACGTTATGCCCCGATTTGAACAAACAGACCATGTATGGAAACTGAATGTGGGACGCATATTTTGAACACTAACAGTTTTTTAATCTGAATTAAAGGTCTAGGTCAAATGGCCAGTTTGAATATCGGGGTTTTCTCATGAATGCGCTCCACCGCACAATTTATGAGTTAAGCCTTGATCTAATTTTGTGAGTTCACTATGCCTGTAAAGTTGAAAGAGGTGATTTTGTAATTGCAGGCTTTAGCTTGGACACCAATAGCAATGTCAGCACAGCACCAAGCCCATGAGCCTCTTGTATTACATAACCTGGGTGACCTTGATCATCTGTCCAAAGGTCACTGAGGACATGAAATAAAGGACTCACTGATCATTGTCTTGGCACGTGCAACAATATCCATCACAGGAATTGCACAAATAGGCTATGATTACGTGTGGAGTGAAGTGCCATCTGGTGGACAGTTTATACACTAAATGCACATAAGTTTTATATGTTCAGAAGCCACTTGAGGACTCACAACTTTGAAATGAAGATGCAGGTTCAATATAGCCATGGTGCCTGTAGAACATTATAGGCACATTGGCCTCTTGTTTTGTTCTTTTTGTGGGAAAATCTAAAAAAAAAAAAAATTCATCAAAAAAACTGCTCACACAATTGCTTTGATATCACATAGGAACTTTCCTGGGACTCCTAGTACCTAATTTGTGCACCAGCTGGTGCTGCCATTTTTTTTTTTTTTTTTTTTTTTGGTATGATTTTGTGTGTGTTTTCGCTATTTTTAACTTCTCCAGAAAAGCCAACCAGATTAATTTTTTTTTTTTGGTGTGAATACGACCTAATTACGTTCCCAAAGTTGCTGCCATAAAACATGCACATGGGGCCAGCCTTAAAAATATTTCTGTTTCGTATAGCGCGCCCGGTGTGCGCAAAACGTTGCGGTTGGAATATTTTTTTCAACAGTGCAGAAATTTTTTTTTTTCAGGCTTGATTTAAAGCTACTCACACGCCCCGTGTGGCAGTTCTATAAACGCATATCGTTTGCGTACCTACCATGAATGCTATCGGTACATCGTAGTAAATTTGCGTATACAGTATTGGCAAGTTCCTTGCAATAAAAGGTGTTCCTAAATCAAATTCAAATGAAAATTTTAATATTTCAAATCAGAAATCGAGTGTGCGCTCATCGTTCCTGCAACTGTACACAAACAGCTGCTTTGGCCATGTGGTCTGGCTTGATTTAACGCTACTCGCACGCGCGGTGTGGCAGTTCTGTAAATGCATATCATTTGCGGACCTACCATGAATGCTATCGGTACATCGTAGTAAATTTGTGTATACAGTATTGGCAAATTCCTTGCAATGAAAGATGTTCCTAAATCAAATTCAAATGAAAATTTTAACATTTGAAATCAGAAAGCGAGTGTGAAGCACATCGTTCCTGCAACTGTACACAAACAGCTGCTTTGGCCATGTGGTCTGACGCACAACACATCACCCGATTGGTAAATTGAGTCACATGCAAAAATGAGCCAATCGCGGCTTGTGCTTCAGTGTTTTCATCATGGCTTCCCCCCCATCAAACATGTGTGAATCTGCCGTAATTTACGGAGGGAAAACACAAACGGGAAGCTTTGTTTTTATTGCAGCATGCGAAAATAAAGATTCCAGTGTTAATTGCAACAATTATTTGGAGTCACAGGCAAATACGCAAAGGTAGGGGATAGCGGGAATAGCCGAATGTGTCCCAAATCAGTCCGTGAGACTGGTTCAGTTCACCGCAGATCGACTCCACGCTGTCACTTGCGTGTGACTGGAAGTCATTTCAAGGCACCTATTTTTTCCAACACTGTTAGAACACACCGATAAATGGCATTTGATGTTAATTTGCAGATGAATTAGCCATGCAAATTTTTTATGTATATTGACGCTGCTTTGACATCGTTGCCGTTGGGGCAGATCACACTGACGGTGTCGGTGAGTAGTGTGACCCCCCTCAGCAAACCAATAATTACTGCAGGTACCTTTGCTATCGTAACGTAATCGTATGTATTGACTATTGTACGACAGTGAAAATGTTTACTTGTGTTGACAGAGATAAAGTTCTGAAGAATACAACTGCGGACCAAGTAATTGTTTAACTTAGAATGTTTATCAATTAGCGATTATTATCACCTATCGGCGCCCCACGCAAGTGCTGCGAAAGCTCTGATTTTTTAAGTGATTAGACCCCCGTAGCCAGCCTTGCAAACAACTGCAACTTGTAACTGTGTCATGAAAATTTGAGGAATAGAGTTCCCAGCGAAAAAAAAGTTAGTTGCCCGACCGGGCAAGAACCTATTAATTTTAACTTGCCCGAGATTAAATCTGACTTGACCATGGAGCAATAAAACTCTTAATCCACGTCCCTGCACATAAACACAAAAGAAGTGATTTTGACTTTATTTCACAAAATCAATACATACAAAAAACCGTGTGATTTACATAACAATAAAAGCATTGATTTTGCTGGGGTAGCCCCTAAAACCTACTGGTTTATTTCCAAGGGGGCCCCATAAAAAGTCTGCCTTTACAGTACATTGGCAAATAACACTGATGTAAACATAGTTTCACAATAAGTTAATATATATAAAGGTATGCATAAAACTCAGTTTACATGTGACTAAATGAAATTAAACTAAAATAAGCTAAAATACCTTAAAAACCATAGCTATGCAGAATATATATATATATATACACACACACACACACACACACATATACACATACACATACATACACACACATACATACAGACACAGATTGTGAAAGGCGTTCCTCAAGGTAGTATCTTGGGTCCGCTTTTATTCCTCGCCTACGTTAACGTAGTTCATGATTTGTAATATTTACTCTGAACCCTCATCATACACCCCTCCCCTCCCCTGCTGTTGTCAAGTGAAAATTAAAACTACACATTTGTATTTGATATCTTACTCTTTGTCTGCTGTGATATTTTAAAAAAAGGGCAACTTTATAATTACGCTAATCCATTGTTTCTTGAAGCCCTGTACATGTACATGTACATGTTTAAAATAGCAAAAGACCCACCCCAATTCAAGCCAAGCCGAGGTGTATTTAGAGTAGGGCTTCTCTGTCTCCGCGCCAGAAAACCAGCCTGAAGCATATATTGTCCCGCTACAACCTCATGTGTGGCAGAGTCTCTTGCTTTAATGCAGATTTAATAAAAAATTTTCAATCTGGAATCTTGTTTATCTTGTATCAATACTAAGTCCATCAGTCATGATGCCCATATTGCAGTAATACATAGTAGGTATGTGTAGTTAAAAAAAAAAAAAAAAAAAAAAAAAAAAATCCTCCCTGCCTCATCAAATTTTTCAAGGCCCTGTTATACGAAACAGAAATATTTTTAAGGCTGGCCTGGGGAACAATAAGTTTGGTTGAGCAGTGAGCTACACATATGTCCTAAGCACATTTATAATGTGGTAAAAAGGCGTCTTCATTCTCATTCTGGGCTATTTTTGGAGTGATACCCCAGGAATATTTTTTTCTTAGGCAACATAAGAGAGCTTGTTATAGAAAGAGGAAAATCTGAGGATTCTATCAGTATAAAACATAATCAGCGGACGATGCAAACATTGTGACCCCAAAGGTGCAAAGTTACTAAGTTTTGGTGTACAGTTGTATCATTCAAAATGTCCCCAAAGACAGGCAGCACTTTGATTTTTATCCATTTGATAAGAATATACAATTTTCTTACTGCAAAATTGAAATAGCCATCCGCAAATATTGAAATTTGTCTTCAATAAAATCATATGCTTGCAGGTAAATAAACATTGTGGGCCAGCGGGAAGCTGATAACGGATGGCTTGCGTTACATGCAGCTCGAAACGACAACGTAATTGACATTGTTCGAATCCATGTTGAGTGTGCACAACAACGGTGTGCTAAGGGTTAATAAATTACTGTCATTGGTACCTCACTGGGCAAGCCACAGTCCTGTGCATTTAGTATCGCTTGTATACATGCATATATATATAGTTCTCATATGCTTAATGAACGGACATTTGTTTCTAGCTTAACTCAGTTGTTAAGTTCACACAAAGGATTGTGTGGACCCCAATATATCAAGGTTTGCCCTTGTTTGTGTGAGTCCAGACACAATTATGAAGACTGTACCATGTTGTAGAAGTACTGTAAAAGTTAAAAGTATGCACACTGTAAAAGTTTTCAGTCTTTGTTGAACATGTTGATTGTGTTGTGTGTTGTATACTAGCCCATGCATGCTTAGTCTTAAACTTTCCCTCATACAGATATTTTTCACCAGTGGGATAAAGTTCTTTATGGGGGAAATACTGGCTAGCAAACAGGTTAGTTTGCGGGAACTACCGAGGCATCCCATTGAAATAACATGAGAAGCTTTTTGCTTCCCTGTAAAGATCTCTGCACTTTTGACCAATCAGATCGTCCCTAGCAAATAATCTTCAGCACTGAAAACTGGAATGCTTGACATGCACGGCAATCATGATGGCAGCCATGTAGCAGGAACAGTTTGGGCATTTGGGCAGTTTGGTGAGCAGAATTTGTAGATTTTGAGACTAAAGTCAAGAATAAACCAACTTTCTGATGCATATATCAGGGAATTCCGACTTGAGGGAAATATGGGATACAAAGGTCATTCCAGGTTTAATCTGTATCATTCCCTGTATAGTTCCCTCAGGGTCTCGGTGGGATACAGCCCTAAGGGGAACCATACAGGGATTAAACCATGGAATAATCTATAATGATGTATATCATATTATGTATATTAATTTTATTCATATAATATATATATATATATGTATGTATATATATATATATATATATATATATATATATATATATATATATATATATATATATATATATATATATATATATATATATATGTATATGTATATATATGTATATATATATATATGTATATATATATATATGTATATATATATATATATATATATATATATATATATATATATATATATATATATACATATATGTGTCTATTTTATGTAGCATTGATGCATCAGAGGAACAGGGTGCTGGTGGTACATGCAGATATGTGAATGATTTGGAGAACGGTGAAAGCTGCAAGATGAAAAAAATTCTGCACCAAGGGAAACCACATTTATGCTTATTCGCATTGAAGAACATCCCAGTTGATGTGGAACTACGTTATGACTTTGGGGTTACAATGTGCGAGCTCTTCTGGCGACAGGTACAAAGATTTTTTTTTTTTGTGTTAGTTTGCATATGCATTTAGCTATTGATGGAAAGGCCTCATTCAAATGTTTGTGGATAACTGGTAACACTACAGTACTCCCTGTCATAAGCTAGGCTACCACCAGGGTCTGAAAGCATAGAAGCTAGTAAGGGCTTGCAGCTGCAGCTTAAAGGTTAAGTTCTTCTATGCTTGTTTATCAAAAATTTTGGTTAAATGATATTGGAAAGCTTATGAAAATAGTCTAGTCCATTTATACGGATGTATTCCAAGAAGTAGAATTTTTGGTAGGTGCATATGACTTACAGTGTACTTTTTTTACATAGATGACTTACCCTGTCGCTAAAAAGGTACCAGATAGTGGTGGTCCGATATGAAAATCTGTATGATATCTAATATTTTGGTATCTTCCAATACCCAATATCCGATATTGGAGATATAACAAGGTAACAAACTAAAATTAAAGCTGAATTACAGTCATGTATTTAATTCAACAAACGTACTATGCACATTGCATGTTTATTCATTTTTGCCCTCAGGGTATGTTCTACTGTTCATCTATTTTCATAGAAAGTCATGGAATTAACTCATTGCATACTATGGTCACAGGCCTTGGTCAGGGGTTCTGGCACTGCCTGGCAAGTCATGCTGCAGCTGCCCTTGCGGCAGCTGCAGCATGACATGCCAGGCAGTGCCAGAACCACTGACTTAAGACTATAGGCATGTTGGTACTTGAATGAAAGATCTTTTCATGAAAAATTTAAATATACAAATGCCGTCTTAAGTCTAAGTAACTATATGGAAATATCAGGGACTGGTATGGAATGTGTTTAGTAAAATGTGTAAGTGACACACTACACAGCTGGTTAGTGCTGTAACTTGGGTTACCGTGGAGTGAATGTGGTCTGGGTTGCAGCAAAAACATATTTCCCTGCCATTGGTAGAACTCTACACTAGGTAAAAGTCTTCCTCTATCAAAGAAATGGAGAAGGTAATTTAGAAACTGAAACTTGCATGTAACAGTAAAATATGCATTTTTGAATGTGAAAATAAAATATTCCAATTTTCTAAAAGAAAAAAAAATAAATAAAATATGCAGCAACCAGGTAATGTGCCAATTAATATAAGAAATAGATGTAATAATTACATTCTTAAAGTAAATAAAATACTTTGTGGCCATACCAGATATCAAATGATATACGAATATCGAACTGTCCCTTGTACCAAGTTTGTTTTATTTACATAATTTATCCAAGGAGGTTCAGTGTAAACAACTTTTATCTAAGAAAACCAACATGGATACTTGTCAAGTTTATGAAAAAACCAACTTAAAGAGTACCTGGGTTCATAGAGGGCTTGCGAAACCTTGAATTTTATTGCAGTGTGTTCCAATCATTGAGTATGCTTGATTTCATTTTTGATATCTTAAAAAGTTCAAACTTTTTAGTTTTATTGCAAAAACTAAAATGTAAAATGAAGAAGAAAACAATCAGGGAATTTGCAGTCTGACAATTAAATTGTTCTATCTATGATCAAAATTTGTTTTTGGCATTAAAGTACAATGTACTGTATACTTGGTATATCTTCTATAAAGGTTATAACATTATGGCCACTTGCTATGGCTGCAATTTTTGCTCCAAAATGTGGGATGCCAGCTTAATTTGTAAGAGAAAATAAGTGTCCATAAAGGTTATACAGTGTAGCATCATTATGAGTATGGCTACTAGCTACAGTGCCAGCAGAAAGTCTTGCTCCAAAACTCTGGGGGGTCACCAGTGGAGCCACTTGCAGGTACCACTTTTCAAAGTGTAATAAACATAAGTCTGACACCATAACCAGTTTAGGGCCAATGGGGGCCACAGGTAGGTACAAGAAGCACACTAAGTAACTAACATCAAACTCCCTAACAGTGTTCTCTGCAGGAGTCTCTTGTACAAGTTGTACCTGAGGAGGACCATGCTGAGGGGCCACCAGAGGAGATGGTGCAAAACTTTCTGGCGGCACTGTATGGTCGTAATTTGTGCTCCAAAATGTGGGATGCCAGCTTGGAATTTGTAAGAAAAAAGAAGGTTTGAAAAAGTTTTGAATTTGTATTTCCCACTGCTGTATATATACCCTGCCAGTAATCACAAGGAACAAAATACATAATACAGTTGAGTTGTTGAAATTGATACCATGGACTTTGACAAAGCTGTATGAACATTTATCACTCTTTGTACTTGCATATTTTTTTTTTACTTTTACTTTTAGGAAAATGTAACTTGGCTGGATCTGCACAATCCTCCAGGTTTGCAAGAATTACATTTCGTCTGCATAACTTTGTTGTCATTTTATGTTTACTAACAAATTTTAAGTTTCTCTCCAGCTGTGTCAAGTTGTAAAGCGAAGCTTTATATTTTGCTGCTTACAGGTACAGTAGTCCCTCTTGTGAGAGACTGCCCCTAGTGCCACCCAAAAGGCGGTCACATAAAGCAGGTGGTCCCTCAAAGGAGGTATAAATAACATGAAAAGTATTACAGAAAACCTGACAACTGTGGTCTCTCGAAGGAGGTGGTCTCCCAAAGGTGTGGTCTTTCAAAGGAGGGACTACTGTATACCACAGTTGCACCTGGTATTAAAGTTCCCTTCTGCTAGACAAAAGTAACCTAGCTTGTACAGCACATGGTTATTGAAACTATGAGCAAGTCTGAAAAATAGGCATTATTTAGTTAACCCTTTCCCCCTTGAATTAAGACAGAGTCAACAGCTTTCCTTGGCATGGGGTGGGCACTAAGTGCCCAACCCATGCCAAGGAAAGCTGTTGACCTGGGGCATGTGATCTTGATAAGTCTCATGTACATTTTTCAGTCAAATTGTTTTTCATAACTGTTGAAATTAGTTGAAAACACTAAAGCAGACGACATTTGAACACCAGCCGGTTTTGGCCGGTTTGAGGGGAAAAGGGCTAAAGCAGGAGCAACTTCAGGTGAGACTTGATGCTTTTTTTTTTGAAGCTCAGCTGGACATTTATGCATTTGTCTGTCTGCACAGTATACTCTGTTACCAACTAACTCTCTGGGGACCCAGCCAGGAAAAAAGTTACAGTAGTAAGGGGGTTGGTGTATGGTAGGGTACATGTCTTCAACCATGCAAATGTACACTTATTCTTAGTATCACTCAGAATCCCTTCTTTTAACACATTTGTTTTCATGAATGCCATCACCGGGTTTTTCCCAGTTTTGGAGAGCATAAAGGTGGTGAACCTGATGGCAACCTAAAATTTCTTGTTCCAGGACAGATATTGACCAAATGTTGCATAGATATTATTAAAATAACCTACTTTGAAATGAAAAAGGAGAAAGGTGGTAAAAAAGTGAAAGATGGTGAAGAAAAGATGAAAGGTGGGCCACCTTTGAGCTTATATTGTGGGGAAAACATTACATCAAGCAATTGAATGATGTACAGTAAGAAGCAAATATTTAATTGCTATTATTCCATGCTTTTAATAGAACTCAATTTTGTCAGGTTGATATTGACACAGATGTTCTTTTGATACATTCCATGGTAGAATTCTGATTAGACTTTGCAATCATTGTGACCTATTTGCTGTCCATTTGATCTTTAAATTTGTTATCATGAAATATTCAAAATGCACATATGCCCCCAAGTGCTAATTTGTGCAGTACTCGCTTATGTTGGAGCTGCATGTTGGCATTTTGCATATACCAGTTTCTAACCTTTATAATGAATGTATCAATTATCAGTCATTTATCACCTCTTTGGTGACAAGACAAGTTAATTTTGATGTAAATTGTGACACATTTTTATGTGCAAACTTATTGTTTTTCGTTCCTGAAAGTGAATATTTTCATGGTTTTCCAGCTTCTACAACTAGAGAGTTACCAGACTATTTGGCCCTGGGGAGACCCTGTTTGAAAATGATTAGGCTGGATGAATTATCCTCCAATTTCATGCAATAATGCATTATTGAAACAAGCTGATCATATTTCGAAGCAACAGTGATCTATTTAGAAGTTCCCATGAAATGTTTACTGTTCATTTGATCTTTCATCCTGTGATCTACTCAAAATGTCGGGCAGAGTTTCTGTCGAATTTGGTGAGGGGAGACATATCCCAGTGATTGTGCACAATTGCAGTGTTCTAGTTTGGTAAGCACTTCTATAAAAACCCACCAGTACCTTAAATTTGGACCTGTATCCACCACCGGGGCAACCCTCTCCACTAAGCTTCTTCTTTGACGCAGTGGGGCACTTGGCACTCAGCTAGCCTACTGTTTACCCTGAATTCACTGCGACAGGGCGACTTCACTATCTGATACAAAACCCGTACGTATTCTGGGGCCTACAACTGGTAATTGTTTGTCGTCGTATTTACATTTTCAGGTAAAGCTCCCTCTGGAAAAGTCCCATTATATATTGTACATTACAATAACGGCACATTGGCCTGCTTTTCTGTTAACTTGCAACAAGGTTACAGTTGATTAGAATGACCGCTTTTTTACAGGTGGTTTGTGGGGTGATTTTGCTTGTCATTGGTTGCATGTTGCAGCTGGTCTAGGGCTGTCCAACTGGAGCATTGGAACAAAATTTTGCATCACAGTTCTTGAAAAATGCTGTAGAATTCTTCAAAATAAGTGTTTCTCATGTAAAGAAGTTGATGAAATGCTCCAGGGATTCTAAATTTGCTGCTACAGATATGTGGCCATTCGCAGCAGGTCATTGAATGTTGCAAAAGTGCCCGTGCCAAGGAAAACTGGCCATTTTGACCAGGTGGGGACCGGGGTCCGTAATTGCAGGTACTAATACTGTACCATGATGAATTGGGATGACCGAGGGGGGGGGGGGCTTCAGGCATTAGCTTGTTTTATTGTTGATGATGCAAGCTAGACATGAGTATAATGCACTACTTTTAACAGGGATGAGCCTGTTCAGGGGATTTCAGGGAATTTTGTGTCATAGACTTACAGAAATTCCTGGGTTTCTGGTTGAACTTCTGAAGAAAGTTACATTTTTCGCCCACTCAAATGTTGTTTTCCACTGAGGATGAGTACTTTATACGATACTTTCAAGGAATTTTTTCCTTGGTCAGGTTCATGTCTGTTTTAAATATAAATTATGAACTATATAAAAAAAAAAATAAAAAAAATTTCTCTTTCAAAAAAAAATTATTTTTTTTTAATGTTGTGGTATTATATCAGAAGGAGGAGACGGGAAGGAAATTACAGATTGTTCAGCAGTGGAGTTAGAGATTGAGGTGAAAAAGAAGAGAGAGAAAACTGATGTTCATATGGTGCCAACGGCTGCAGCAGAGAGCACCAGCAAAGAAGCAGAGACAAGCAGTGAAGACAGTCCAACCCCTCAAGACTCCAGTGCAGGTAAACTCTTGAAATTTGCGTTTCTTTGTAAAGATACTGATATTTGTGATGAAAAAGAATTTGTTTAAAAAAAAAAAAAAGACTGAAAGAATCATGATAATATGCTTTCTTAAATATATTTACTTGTACTTGTTACAATATTCTGCTTCGAGACAGCCAGTTGCAGTCACTCATTATACATGTATTCAATTCAGGAAGGGTTATGTAATATATTCACCTGGTCTCGCCATATATCAATCTGGAGTGTATATGTTCCAATAATCACAATTGTTTTGCTTTCCATATTTGATCCTCTTACTGGGTTAATTAAGAAGTATATGTTAATTGTTTTTAGCTGTGACTGGCTCAGCTTCACAGCCAGAAGCTGCCAATCCTGCAACCACAGAGAAGTCTGTACCACCTCTGGTCAACAAGACAGGCCACCAAGAAGGTTCTGCTACCATCCAGACTCTGCTATTGACTGCTTCACCCTCTGGGTACTGTACATTCTCAGAAGTTGGGGATGACCAGGAGGGTCCAAAGCTTGCCAAGTCGGAGCCAACCTCCAAAAAGAAGAAAGTTGGTAAGTGAAGTTAAGGTGGCCATGATATATCTCCAGTAAATAATCCAGTTGCGTATGTGATACCATTCAAATGCGTCGTGTGGGGCCATTTTGGAAAGTGATTTTAAGAGCAGTAAATGATGGAATGGACCAGATTAAGTAGCAGTAAACACAGGAATGGCCTGGAGTGGACCAGAAATACCAGATTCTGAATATTTATTTTGGTCAAAAAATGATTGTGTTAACATGTTTTGATTGTGCAAGTTGGTAAAAAAAAAAATCATGTTAAGTATAATCTGCTGAAATATATTGTCATGCTTAAAAGTGATCTTAAACCTTGAATCTAGTTTTCAGGGGTTAATTGCTGCATCATTACAGATGCATTGCATACAGATCAGATTTTGAACAAAATGGCAGCCTCCTTGACATCTTTTGATGTAACTAACACATCTGACATTTCAGATGAATGTACATGTAGGGTGTTCTTGGATCTAATCTGATGGGCTTATCAAAATGTTTTTATTCCTAGTATTTAGCTCAGCTGACTTGTCAGTCAGCTGAGCTTATACTATGGTCCATCATCCATACATCTACAATTCACATTTTTATCTGTGGCAAAGCCACAGATATTACAATCAGTTTTGGTGGCCATCTTTGTTTACGTGTTGCTTGGCAATGCTAAAAAAAATTTGGGATATCCAAGTTTCTGAACGGGGATTTGAGGTTTAGGGCCCAATTGTTGAGGTTGCGGGTCTGAAGAGCTTGAAAAGAATCATTTGTAAGTCCTCAATTAATTCAATTTAGTTGAAAACTTGATGCAAAGTTGATATATGGGTCAAGGGCTGCTCTCAGAAGTCTGAAAATATCCACTTGTTGCTCATTAGGGGATCGTTTCACCCGAAAAAACGTGCATCTGTGTCGTGAAGAAAATTTAGCTGCAGGTTGTTTGTTAATTTTTGGGGTACATCTTTTAATAAGAGGCTTTTTCTTATCTGTGTGTACACGAGTGTTCTAATATAAATGCGTAATTATCCAACCTTGATGCCAATACAACCCTGCCACCGGAGACAAAAGGAACTTTCCCAAGACCAAGCGATCACCCCTGGGCGTGGCGTATGCAGTCAGAATTCCATGTGTGAGCACATCGCTCCACGTGTTGGTCGATGTTCCGCTGGTGTTTACATCAGCCCTAACGAAAGAAAGTGCGTAATAATATTGACTTTTGGTTAAATTTTTGGGTACATCTTTTTACGAGAGGCTAATTTCGTATTTGTGTTTACACATGACTTCTAAGAGAAGTGCATTATTGCCCAACCTAAGTGCGAGTACGACCGTGCCACCGGAGAGGAGGGAACTTTCCCCAAGACCACGCGATCATCTATTGGCTGTTGCGTGTGCAGTTCAGTCGTGTGCCACCTTGGGAAACAATCGCATTTTAGCATTACCGCAAGGCCTTTGTGTACCAATATTTGCTGGTAAACGAAAAAAAAAAAATATCTATAACTTTGCTTTTAGCCAAGTTTACAGTTTCAAGGCAGACTTTGTTCGAAAACTTTGGCACATGTTACCGCAGTAGAGAACGGGAAGGGAGCTTGCGCTTCCCTGAAGGCTGAATAAATTAACCCAAATTCTCGAGTTTACACATCCAGGTATACAAATGGAGATGTACAGTCATCTGTCTGCACGAGGGCTGATCTGGTGATTGTTGTGTGGAACTCTTTGGATTGAATAGACAAGAAAGAAAGACCAAAGTTTAATATAGAAGGCATATCAGAGCACTGTCCGCATAGAGTGACAGAATTTGTTGCATTCTAGCAACGGATAGAGTGTTCAAACAATCGCAATTTCACCGCAACCCAAATGAAGCCCCAGCATACAGGATGCAAAGGGAGAGCCGATCAGTATTTCTGCGTGCCATGGGGCTCCCTTTGGGATGTAGGATATTAAATCAATTTAATGGAATTGAAATGAAAAGTACATGTACATAAGAATACTTGAGGCCCTTCACCCCCCATGTCAAAAGATTGTGAAATTAAACGCTGAATTATAGCACTGCAGGCTTTAGATATTATAATGAATTTGTAAAGAAAATTAGCATATTTCTCCATTTACTACTCTGGCAGATTGCCATATTGACATGCACAAGTTCCAACATGTATCATTTTTCATCTTTAGCTGTCTTTTACCCACCACACGTCATCCTACGAGGAAAGGATGCCAGACAAAGATATATGTGAAGCGATTCTGTAATATATTTGAAGTGTGAAAGTTTAGTTTTATTTCATTAAAATGCAAGGGAGGCCGACACTCGAAAATATACTTTTAAGTCAATCAACCAATACAATATACAAATTGCAATGTATTTAAATATATTGAAAGCTAATTGCCTCGTTGAAAATTTTGTTTGCATCATCAAAAAGATGCAGCGCCAGTGTAATGCTTGTCAAGAATAATATTTTATGAATTTTTGTGTTATAGCTATTTTCGACTTCTTCTCTAGAACCGTCACTCAGATTAAGCTGAACCATGGTGGATATATTCCTTGTAGAAGGGTCAAGCGAAGTTGTTTACTATGTGGGATTGCTGCAGATTCCTTTTAACAATTTTTTCAATTCGGCTCTTTTTCGGTAAATGCACCTTTCCTATTGATTACTATTGTCAGTGGGCATTGTAATGCCAATTTACATTTTCAACTTCTTCTCCAAAACTGTCATCCAGATTTACTTCAAACTTGGTGGGGATGTACCTTGGTCGGGTGTCTACCAGGTTGGTTCCAAAGGTCGTGTTCCAATGATTTTTCAATTTTTGTAGGATTTTTTTTCAAAATTTTGTACAAAAGTTTTAATAGGAAAGTTTAACATGGGAATTCCTTGTAATGGTTATAACTTCAATAATTTTGGCCAGATTTACTTCAAACTTGGTGGGGATGTGCCTTGGGTGGATGTGTACCAAGTTTTTTCAAATGGTCACGCTCTGTTGATTTTTGGATTTTTTTGTTCTTTTTTGGGACAAGTCTTAAAAACTCTTCTCCTCTGAAACCGCACACCCGATTGCTTTGATATTGTACATAGACACTCCCAGGGACACATAGTTTCCAATTTGTTCACCAGGTGGCGCTGCAATTTTTTTTCTATTTTTTTATGAATTGTTTGTATAGTTTTGCAATTTTTCACTTGTTCTCAGAACCGTCACTCAGATTAAGCTGAAATATGATGGATATGTTGTTGTGGAAAGGTCAAACAAAGTTGTTTACTAGGTTGCACTGCTTTGGATTCCTGATTTTTAAGGATTTTTTTCAATTACGGCACTTACCAGTCAATGCAGCTTTCCTAGTGATTACTATGTAAGTCAATGGGCATTCGAATGCTAATTTGCAGGATAATGTTTCTCTTTGAAGGTCATGCTTAGACAGTACATGAATGACCTTGACCTCGTTTCTGGGGTCACTGTGCAACATACGTGGATTTTACTCTTCATTATAACTTGAGAACTGCTTGAACCTTGATGTTGCACATGTTAGTGTTCTTCTATAAAGGTCAGACCTACTCAGAACATGGGTGACCTTTATCCTTTCCCAAGTTCACAGAGCTGCAAGTGTGATGAATGTCTAGGTCAGCTGAGCATGGGCTTTCTCACCCAGCCCGCTTGTTTGGATTTTTGTTTTGTTTTTGTTTTTTTGGGGGGGGGGGGGGGGAGGGCAAATCTTAAAAAAATCTTCTCCAAAACTGCTCATCCAGTTGCTTTGATATCACACAGGAACCCTCCTAGGGACTCGTAGCTTTTAATTGTTCACCAGGTGGCGCTGCATTTTTTTTCTATTTATTTTTTAATGGTTTTTTTTTATTGTTTTCACTATTTTCGACTTCTCCAGAACCGTCACTCAGATTAAGCTGAAACTTTGTGGGTATGTTCCATGTGAAATTGTGAAATAAAGGTTGTTCACTAGGTGGCATTGCTATGGATTCCTGATTTTGAACGATGTTTTCAATTCGGGTACGTATTGGTTAAAGCACATTTCCTATTGTCAGATCACTATGCAAGTCAATGGGTATTCTAGTGCTTTTTCACGTTTTGTACTTATCTGAAGAAACTGTCTGTCAGATTCACCTCAAACTTGGTGGCAGTGTACCTGGGTCGTCACCTTCTAGTGAATTTTTTATGATATTTAGCTCAGCTGACCTGCTAGTCATCTGTCGGCAGAGCATTAGGCCCGTGGGCCTGTCAGAAAAATATCTTGATATGTTGGTCCTAAAAAGTGATCTCAATTTGGCCTGGTCTCTCAAGCCAGCTGTCACTGTATTCCCTTCTTTGGCAACAAATTATGAAAGGTACTACAACAAAAACTTTAGAAAATGGAGAATATTCTGGAAGCACATCACATGCACACACAATTATGTGTCTACCAAAAATACCAATCAACCAACTGGCCAGTTTGCCGCCACAGATTACATTTTAGGCCCATGGCCTTGTTAGGTTTTCCAAAACCATCAGCTAGATTCACATCAAACTTGGAGGGGACGTAGCTTCGGTGGATCTCTGCCAAGATTATTCAAATGGTCACGCTTCAGTGATTTTGGATCTTTTAATGAACTTTTTGACCGTTTGGGGGGAAAATCTTTAAAAATCTCCAAAACCACTCACTCAGTTGCTTTGATATCACACATGAACATTCCTAGGGACTCCTAATTCTTAATTTGCTCGTCAGGTGGTGCTGCAATTTTTTTTTTTTTAATAGATTTTTTAAATGATTTTTGGTGTGTTTAGGCTATTTTTGACTTCTCCAGAACCGTTACTCAGATTAAGCTGAAAGTTGGTGGATATTTTCTTTGTGGAAGAGTCAAAAAAATTGTTCACTAGATTTTAATGCTGTCGATTCCTGATTTTTAACTTTTTTTTTTTTTCAATTTGGGTACTTGTAGATAAATGCACCTTTCCTATTGATCACTTAGTAAGTCAGTGGGTATTCTAATGGTTCTTGACATTTTTGACTTCTCCGAAACTGTGGGTCTGAATGACTTCAAACTTTGTAGCAATGCACCTTGGGTGAGTCTCTACTAAATTGGTCAAAAAGTCACACTACATGCCGTGATTTTTAGCTCAGCTGACTTATCTGTCAGCTGAGCTTATCTTATGGTCCTCCATCCGTCAACAATTCAAATTTTCAAGTTCTTCTCCGAAAACGTCAGCCAGATCCGATTTAATCTTGGTGGGGATATGGCTTGGGTCAGTTTCTACCAAGTTTGTTCAAATGGCTACGGTTCACTGTTTTTTTTATTTTTTATGAATTTTTTTGTTCATTTTTGGGAAAAATCTTTAAAAATATGCTTATCCGAAACTGCTTGGCCAATTGCTTTGAAATTGCATAGGGTCATTTCTGGGGACTCCCAGACCTTAAGTTACTCAATGGGTCGTGCTGCAATGTTTTTCTCTTTTTTTTTCTGTTTGTTAGTTCTTGTGCGTTTTGCCTATTTTTGAATTCTTCAAAACCCTGTCTCAGATTGTGCTGAAACTTGGTAGAAATCTTCCTTGTGGAAGGGTCACACAAGATTTTTCAGTAGGGAGCGCTACTGTGGATCCCTGATTTTGTAACAAATTTTTCAATTTTGGTACTTACTGGTCAATGCATACATTCCTATTTATCACTGTGCAAGTCAATGGGAATGGCAATGGTTATTCAGATTTTTAACCTGATCTCCAAAACCACCATCCAGATTCACATCAAACCTGATGGGGATGTGCCTTGGCTGTATCTGTACCAACCTCGTTCAAATGGTCATGATCCAGTAAATTTTCTATTTTTTACGATTTTGGTGTTGCTTTTACATGCCTATGATTGCCATGCAAGTCAATGGGGATTGCAATGTTAATTGAGATTTTTTTACTTTTTCTCCAAAACCATCAGCCAGATCCACTTCAAATTTGGTGGGGATATGCCTTGGGTAGGTCTCTACTAATTTGTTCAAATGGTCACAGTCCAGTGATTTTTTTGATTTTTTATGTTTTTTGTTTGTTTGTTTATTTTTCGGGGGAATTTTAACAAATCTTCTTGTCTGAAATTGTTTCGCCAATTGCTTTGAAATTGCATGCGGGCACTTCTGGGGACCCCCAGGCCTTAAGATATTAAATAGGTGGCACTGTGATTTTTTTTCTATTTTCTTATGAATTTTTGTGCGTTTTTGATTTCTCCAAAACACTGTCTCAGACAAAATCAGAGTATATGATAGACCGTTCAAGTAGATTTTGCCATCTGAATCGCAAGACTTTTGTGGTAGATACAGGATTGATATATTTCAGTTCTTATTCAACTGAAACATCAGTTTGATGTGGAGCTCAGGTAGAACATGGGTGACCTTGATCCTATCCCAAGTTCACAGCCACAAGTGTGATGGATATCTAGGTCAGCTGAGCATGGGCTGTTCACACAGCCCTCTTGTTTATGGGTGGTCTAATATCCTTATAATATGGCTCAGTCCTCTTTGCAAAATTCCTTAATAACTTGTGCACAGAAGGTAAAATCTTGACTGGTTGTGATGAATCATAAAAATCACTCTGCCATTGTTGATAAGTGTCAATAAGCGCATTACATATTAAGATAACCAACTGATGGTTAACAGCTTGCAATATAAAATTGAATGCTGCACATGGTGACTACCTGTGCATTGTGAACACATTGACTGTTCTTTGTGTCATGGTTATAGTGGGCATAAAAGGTTAAACGTAAAGACAAAAAAAAAAAAAAAAAGAAATACAGGCATAGTCCAAATTTTAATTTAACAGGGATAAACCTGTAAAGAGCACAAATGCCCATGCTTGCATGGTCACAAAATACTCATGAATACATGTGTAGCATTTATGACTGTGTGTAAAACAATTGGGATTGTGTGCTTTTTTATGCCCCCACTGGGGGGCATATAGATTTGCCCATGTCTGTCCTAGATATGACCAAATGCCTAATAAATACAACACTAACTAAAGAACATCAGCCAAACTATGTCAAGATGGAGCTTGACATGACAAAGTGTAATTCTCAAAGTGTTTGGAGTGGTAAGAGGGAAAGTACAAGGGATAAAGTAAACTTAACCGACCTAGAGAATTTTCACTAGTCCGTCTTAAGTGGGAAAACCATGATCATACTCACATTTCGCAGGATTTCTTTCTTTTCAATCTTCATCCAGTGTAGTGGAAGAGGTGGCTTCCAGCTAATACCTTCGTACACTTTACCTCATAACACCTCTAGTCAACTTTATGGTGCTAAAAATTATATTGCTATTTACCGGTTTATACCAGTGTCGGTATGGTGGAATAGTGTATGAAGCTTTTAAGTTTCAAAGGACACGTCCGTCCGTTTGTCCGTCTGACATTAAAATTGACACATTTGCGTCGCGCATATCTCCAAAAGTATTTGAGGTGCAACCATGAAACTTTGTGGAAACCTCTATCAATATATGAAAGCATGCACCTGGGGTTTTGTTTGTCTCTTGTGTTCCTTAAACAGTCTAATTAATCATTCATTAACATAGGGATAATGTTGATTCGACATTAGACTATACTGTCTCGCTTGTTCCACATGTAACTTGAAATATTTATTAAAGGTATTTGAGCTTCAACCATGCAACTTTGTGGAAACATCTATCAGTATATGAAGGTGTGCACCTTGTTTTTTTTTTCTCTCGTGGATTAATTATCTAAATAATCATTGATCAACTTGGGGAAAATGTTGATTTGACATTAGACTTGTCACATTTGTGTTGCATGGGACTCAAAAAGTATTTGAGTTACATCTATGAAACTTGGTGGGAACATAAAATAAAATATGAAGATGTGCACCTGCGGTTTTGTATGCCTCTTGGATTCATTATCCCACATTAGTTAATCATTCATGAAAATGTTGATATAACTTTGGGCTTATCAGGTTTGTGTCAACCATATCTGAAGAAACTTTTTTTTTTGCATATAGCTGTGGAGCCTGATAGAATAATTAATCAATATATGAAGATATGCATGTTTGTTTTTGTGTCTCTTGGGTTAATTAATCTCTGTTAATTTTTCATAACTGTGTGAAAATGTCAATTCAGTGAAAAGTTGGCTCATGCCAAACTTGTTTATGTATTTCACAAAATGTGTAAGGTTCAGGTATGAAACTTGATGGTAGGAACATTAACCCTTCCCCCCTTGAATTAAGACTGAGTCAACAGCTTTCCTTGGTATGGGTTGGGCACTAAGTGCCCAACCCATGCCAAGGAAAGCTGTTGACCTGGGGCATATGATCTTGATAAGTCTCATGTACATTTCTCAGTCAAATTACTTTTCATAACTGTTGAAATTAGTTGAAAGCACTGAAGCAGACGACATTTGACCACCAGCCGGTTTTGGCCGGTTTGAGGGGGAAAGGGTCAATATGTGGAGATGTGACCCTTGAGTTTTGCTTGCCTCTTGGCTTAATTATCCTTTGTTGATATCATTAATTAACTTGGTGAAAATGACAATTCCAGGAAAATGAGTGTTGGTTCTTGTCAAACTGCTGCCATGTGCTGTGTGGCTCATAAAATATTTCAGGTATAGCTGTGAAATTTGATAGGAATATCATCAATGTATGCAAAGTGATGTGTGTATAATTATTATCCATGTGAAAGCTTCGCAACATATTTGAAGTATTACACCAATTGCATGCTACTCTTTCCAATGCCGATGGGGGCAATGACAGGTGGGGGCATCTGTGTCCTTTGGACACTTTTCTAGCTTTTTCAGAGGAACTTGCTTGTATCCATGATATCTTGTGTCAGGAATCATTTGGATAGAGACAGCAGTTTTCATTCACAAACATTTGAATGTTTATGTAGAAGATTTCATTTTCAGATGAAGATGCAACATCTTTGGAGCCTTTGGGTGATGAATTTTGTACCAATAATCTAATGGTAAGTCGTTGTTTTTATGACATTGACCTGTTTCTACCAGATTTTTGTAGTTTTTCTTTCATTTGAAAAGTGGACTAACATGACTGCACAACTCATACTTTTATTTTTAGCATGGATGATTATCATCCCATGCTTGCTTAAAGGGTGTAGGAACTACTTCTGGATTCATCAAATCATCTATTATGGATGCTTACAACTTTATTTCTTGTTTGATTCACCATTTTCTGGTGCAATCAATTAAAGTGATGGCTAAGCTTTCCTCTGCAGATAAGGGACAATTGTGATTAATAATTGATTGCTTGAAAGATTATTTGGATTATTAATTGAAGCTTGTCAGCTAGGGAAATTTGTTAGTTTAAAGGATATCTAGGGGAGGTTTTGCCCATGCATACATGTTAGCAGTGAAGATCTGAAGTAATGTATGAGTTGAAATATTTTGTAAAAATATTTTACTTTTCCGTATGCACTGACATTTGTGGTTTTGACGCAGTAAGGACTCGTGAGTTGATCAGCTGGGAAAGAGAATAGTATTTGAATATTCTTTTCAGTGTTCATATTATTTTAAATGCTTTCTCTGTTACCTAGTTTGGTTTGTCAAATACAGCTCATCCATGCCCAGGACCCTTAGGTCCTCAAACTTGTTTGGTGCCCATTCAACTTTGTTTAACAACTGGTGAATTGTAGCTAATTTGCTGTGAAACATGAACCATGCTTTTTTACCAATGCAGGGTGAACAAATTCCTGGTATCCTTTTGCCCGGGATAAGTTAAATCATTTTGAGGACAAGTTACTTCCAAATTTCACCTGCCATATCAACAAGTACATTGATTTGCAAAATCCACAGTATGTTAAATTTAAAAATTTTGCTGACACAACAAATGCATAAACTCACTATGACATGCATGATTTCCATTACCTCATTCCACACTATGGTGACAGGCCTTGGTCAGTGGTTCTGGCACTGCCTGGAAAGTCATGCGGCAGCTGCCCTTGCAGCAGCTGCAGGATGACTTGCCAGGCAGTGCCAGAACCGCTGACTTAAGACTATTGGCATGTTGGTACTTGAACAAAAGCTCTATTCATGATGCAAGTGTCATCGAAAATCTAGGTAAATATACGGAAAAATCGGGGACTGGTATGGAATGAGTTACAATATGCATGTTCTTTCGAACCAAAACTTAGCTACACTTCATCAGTATGAGGGAGGACAAGTAGAAATTTTGTGTCCCTTGTCCTGCAGACGAGTAATTTCAAAACAATTTTTTCTTGCCCTGCAGTGCTTGTAAACTCAGACAAAATAATAACACATACATGCACTGGCTTCTCCAGCTAAATCTGGCAGGTGATGAGGGGAGGGGATTAGTTAAGTATTTATCAATATTAACCCTTTTCCCCTTAAACCTGCCAAAAGTGGCTAATGGTCAAATGTCGTCTGCTTCAGTGTTTTCAACTAATTTCAACAGACTGAGTAATGAAAAACAGTTTTGACTGAGAATTGTCGATGCGCCTTATCAAGATCACATGCCCCAGGTCAACAACTTTCCTTGGCATGAGTTGGGCACTTAGTGCCCAACTCATGCCAAGGAAAGTTGTTGACTCAAGTGTCAATTCAAGGGGGAAATGGTTAAGTGAGAGAAGAAAAAAAACAGTGTTTACAGTCAGAACCAAACATGTAAACACCCATAGAATTAGAATTTAAAATGTGTTTTCTGTGCTGAAGTAGACTTGTTCAATGCAAAATCCCTAAATAAAATGCACTTATATCGTCTCTTATATGCATGTGTTTGTAGCATAATGTAAAACTGATGCAAAAATTGAAAGTTGGCTGTGTGACTGATGCTTGAATCTGAATTTTGGCTAAATTACCATGAGTTATTCAAAGTTTCATACCAGAAACACTGAAATGCCTAAGGAAATACTTTTCTTTCGTATAAGTATGTGTATGTGGTTCTTCACTAGTTCTTGCCATCAGAATAAAGCATGTGCAGTTCAAAGAGAAAAAAAAAACAAGTGCGTGTCATTGTTTTACATATAAGTAATGACATGTTTTCTTGAGTCAGTGGTCAAAATTTTACAAATTCAAGAACTAACACAGGCAAGACTTTTTCTGCTTTTTAGCTCTGCTGATCAAAGGTCGCAGAGCTTATGCAACCACTCATGTCTGTCCGCCTGTCCATCCGTAAACTTTTGGTCCTTGGCACGAAACCGTCCACAGTTTTCAAGTTAGGCCAATATAACTTTCAGGACTAGTAGGGTGAATGAAAATCTGGGCCCCTTTTGATATCAGTGGCGCCTCCTACATTATTATGTGATATAGGGGTCGAAATGTGAAAATCTTGTGAGCACTCTAGCATCTTTAATTTTTGGCGGACCTTCACCAAATTTGGTGGGATTGTGAGGGAGGTCAAAGTCTTAAGCTGCTAAAGATACTAGTGGAGCCACCTATAATTTGACAAATTGTGAGCCAAAATGTGTTTTAGGATGTAAAATTCCATATTTGAAAAAGTAATTAGATTACACTTGCCAAACTTAGAGGCTATATAGACAATGTCTAAAGCTAGAATTGTATATAATATCAGTAACCTTGACCTATTTTTGTGAGGTCACCTTGCCTGTAAAGTTGATTAGCCTGTTGCTTATTTTTGTTCAGAAAATTTTAGTGATCACTATGCTCATCGGGTCAAATGCAGAATATAAATTAAGGTATAAGCTTGTTTATAACCAAGATGTGACCAACTGACAAATGTTTCCACATAGCTCATATAATTTTTTCCCCTGGAAAGAATAACTTGTCATTACGGATACACATTGCATATGAATTACTGAAACCAAAAAGTTTTTGACTGTAAGATGTCTCAATGCATTAGTTTTACGCCCTGGCTGCTTACACTGATGTGGGTCATACATGCAGATAAACTATTCTACACACTGTCAACTCGCTGTCCACGTGGTCTGTACGCCGCTTCTACGGAGCCTGTGCACACTCTATACACTGCATATACACACCCTCCACGCAGTGTGTTTGCACAGAAAATAATGTCAACACACCTCTAATACCTTGGCTTTACACATTTTGCGTAGAACTGTTAACTTTTAGATGAGCGGAACTGTACACACACATATATACATGTACATGTATGTGTGTGTGTGTATATATATATATATATATATATATATATATATATATATATATATATTTATAGACATGTATACATGTGTATACATACACATACATACACACACACACAACATTCGAAGTCAACCACAATGATTTTGTCTCCTTTGCTATTAATGGCAATGCATGTACAGCTTCAGAAAACCTGTCTAGGATCAACTTTATTTGATAGCCTTTTCATTTTTCATTTCTTTGGACAGAGTGACAAGAGTTAACTGGTTGTAAATTACAGGCTGTCCACCTGGGGATCCAGGAAGACCTGCATCTGTCATCTTTAGTATACCAATCAGCAAGGAACCTTCCAATGTAGCCACAGACACATATCCATCAATGCTGCATAAGACACTACCACTGGACAACAAGGCCAGAGATTTTATCTTCGAGCTAACATTGCAACCAGGATTATCTACAGCTACAGCACATTTTACAATCGCTTTACCTTGAAGTCATGTGGCAGGCCAAGTACACCTGCATAACCAAGACCAGCCATCTTACTACATGTTGGACCCAGAAGACGATTTGTGCGAGGGTTCCATATATTTTCTTCCCTGTATGCCAGTCAACAGCAGTTTGTACACTCCTGGCAGAATGTGTGGTTACATGGGGCATGAATTGTATTGAAGCATATAGCACATTTCAATAACTCACTGGTCTCCAAGGCATCAAAGGCTGTACCAAAGCTCTGTATTCTCTCCTATCTGTTTTGTGATGCAGGTGGATCCATTGGACTTGCACTTTATTCCCACAGGCATGCAAAAGAAACATTCATTTGTAACAGGACTGGACAGTAAGCTTTTGGACTCACTTGCCCAGGAGCCAGTAAATTTTCAGATGTACTGGCCTTTCAAAAGAAACATGCAGCAGTAGCCAAGCTTTCTTCATTTTCCAAGTTCAGGAAGTAATAAGAATTTTAGACTTATTCACGGTATGTATGTCAACAATCTCTCCCCCTCATAACAAGAATGCATGTGAAAAAAAAATACTCTGCTGTTCGAATACCTATTAACAATTTTATTGGTCAGAAGTCAGGTAGCTGGTTTATCATTTTGAAAAATACACTAGACTTCCTGTCAGATTTTTTTGTCACTGCTGGAACTCCACCAGATTCTGTGTATGGGATAGGGTAGTGCTTGGATGGATTGCCCAAGCAATCCTGAAATACCGGGCAGAGATCCATAGGTAACCTTGACCCTAAAGGGTCACGGGTTAAACACTTGGAAGAGATTGCATATGGTTAACCCTGGCAGAGGGTATTGCTTGGTTATGTTATAAATCTGAGCCCCAAGGTTCACTCTTAAAATCTTCTTGACAACCCTTGTATCTCTATACTCCCTGATAATGTGGTTTTGTTGTTTTTAGAGCTAACTTAAAGTGACTCGAGCAGCAACTTTGATATTTTGTGCTTCTCTTTGGCATTGGGTGCTGCTCTTAACTTGTACAAGGTGGGAGGTTCAGACTGCAAGGGAAGAATGACAGAATCACTTTCTAAAAGTGAATCCACATCGTCGATTTCCAGTTCATTGCAGTATTTTATTTTACTCTTTGATTCTGGTGGCGAGTTTGAACTTACAGGCAAGACGTAACCAGAATTTGTCTCTTGTATTTCTAGCACATCATCTTGCTCGCATTCTGTGGAACCCTCGCTTTCTTCATGTGTATCTGGTACAAAGTACATGTAATGGTGTAGGTATAGGTTTTACATTTCAGTAAGCAGTTTTATCTGCTGCTGTGTGGTAGCTGTATTTATTTTGTGTGAAAACAAAAATATGTGTTTTAGCAACATCGTGGTTTGTGTATTGATTTGGTTACAAAAAATATATAAAGTTTTTTCAAAGACATTTTAAACATGTATTGAATGCTTATTTCAACAGTTATTTGGACTTTTTCTCATGTTTATATAAAAAATAATGGTCCAGACATTTAGGGCAACTTGTCCTGTCCCTTCTAATGGGATTTCCAAATGTTATGCCAAGTTTTATGTTTGTAGGCCTTGATTAAGTTGAACATGTTAATGTGTACATCAAAGTAAGGACATACCCATAGGCTTACTTTATTTATCATTTAAAAAAACGCTAGCTTAATGTATAGATAAGTCTGTTCTATAGATATAACATTGTGGCCAGGTATACCATTAAGGCCTAAAAAAACTGTCAAGAGCATTTAGTTACATGTGCATCTCTAGCTTATTATGTAATGTTATAATAGATTTATATTATTAATAGACCTTATGGCTGAGTTTGAGAATAACAACTTTATCATTATATTATTTTTTAATGTAAGGGGCCAATCTATTTTTGATGATAAGAGTCCCACACATGCCCTAGTTCAACACTATTATTGGTTTGATGCCAAAGTGTGGTCAAGCTCAGCTAAAAGGAAAACGAACTGAGAGGACATCAGTTTGCACTTAAACAGCCTGCCTGTTAATTGTATAAATTTGGTAATCAGATCTGTTCTGTTACTATTGTCTGCAGCTATGTACACTGGCAAAAGCTTGGCATATTGGCAGCTCAAGTGAATGGTGTCATTATAGTAGAAACACATGAGCAGCAAAGTTTACATAACAATATTGTTGATCTTTGTCTAATGGTGAAAAATGTTGACCATCACTTGTATAACCAGAGACATTTTCTTTAGCCTCTCTGGGTTTGTCTACCAGGTGGCTATGTTCAGAAAGTATATGACTTGTAACTTGTCACATCATCTGCAGGCTGCTGCTATCTTGCTTTTTTTTGTCACCCGGGTGTCTTTGATATGAGGAAGAAATCGAGATGATATGACGCATTGAAATTAAACTGGAACAACTATACTGTAACATAATTTGCAATATCAGTCAACTAGTCCATACTCCTTGAATTCAATGTGTTGTGGAAACAAATTATTGTGATGGATTATTAAAAAAATTTATGATTTTTTTTTGGGGGGGGGGGGGGGGGTACTTTTTGGCAAAATCTAAATCTTAGAAAAACCGCTTGGTCATTTTTTTCAAAATTGTAAAGGGACACTTCTTGGTTCCCCTAGACCTTAATTTGTGCAACAGGTGTTACTGCTATTTTATCTTTTTTTCTTTTTGACTATTTTCAACTTCTTCAACATCATCACTCACATTATACTGCCTAGTACTTGCATGGAACATACTATGTGATCAGTTTTACTCCATAGGTGTAATCTTTCAGAAAATACATGGTTTCTATAAACACTTGACTACACAGGGATACATTGGACACAAAATGTCAGTTTCTGTTATAACTACGTGTATTGTAAAATGCACCAACCCCTCAAGAATAGAAAAGTACTGGTATTGCTAATTGGTTTAAGAAATCCATGGTGTTTGAAAAAAATGACAAAGTAACAAGATTCAGTATTATCACTTAACAATGGGAAATAATTGGAGTATCTAGTTTTGCTACAGTGAAAAACTTTATTTTGTAAGATGAGGATGTTGATACTTGATTTAGTACCTGTGTAACATAAAAAAATAAGGCATGTTAAGGTCTGCCATAGTTTTAATATGAGAAACAAAGTAATTCACTCTACATTTACAACAAAATAATGACTGAGTGTAGCTTATAGGTCTGCTACAATGAATAATTATACATTGGGCATGTTGGTAATTGAACACATTAAGCTGGGACACGTGTTCACAGTTTACATGTAGACGTAGAACAGAGGAATAATTCACTGTAGACACATACAGTGGAAAGTAATGATGGGCAGCTAGGTCTGCTACAGTGAATAATTGTACACGTTGGTGCGGGGCCAGTGGAAAATTGCAGTATTTTCTCGTTAGTACACAAGGTACTCTTTTGTTGGGCAAGGGAGGGGCTAAAAGCTACTGTATGCTATTTTGAAATACATCAAAATGTTGATATTTTTTTACTTGCCAAAAGATGTTAAAAAATTGTATTTTAATACAGTTATATTTACATGAGAAGCCATTTAAACATTACGTGGACAAATTACAGCCAGAATTAGTGGCTAACAATATCATTTTGCATGTTGATTTGAAAAATCAACCTTTTTAAAGTAATAATTTCCAAGGGTTGGGCTGCGGATGGTGTAGGGTTTTTGAATTACTACTTTGTGTACTAATGTGAAAATGTTTACTCTGATTGGCCCATAACCAAACGCTGAGCTTGGACAATGATTCAAGGTTTACATGTATGTGTATACTGTTGGCAAAATTTAAGCATATTCAGACAACCAGTTTTGTGTGTGTCAATAGGCATAAATTTTGTCCAACATAGTAGTACACACGAGTAAGTCACTATAGAGACTTACAATGGAAAATCATGATGGAGTGTGTTTTTGCTTGATTTGGTACCTGTGTAACAATCATTTTAGAAAAGAAGGCCTATTAAGGTGTGCTATGTTTTTTTAATGAAAATCAGGCCTAGGAAGGTGCGCTACATTTTTTGTCGATGAAAAACAAAGTAATTTACTAGATACTCTCTCACAATGGAAAATAATGATTGAATATAGCTTATAGGTCTATTACAAAGAATAATTGTTCATTGGACATGTTGGTAGCTAAACAGTAAGCTGGGAAAAGTGTTGACTGGAGTGAACAGCTTGCTTTTCTTGAATGGACTTGCTTTGTTTTGCCACAAATAGCTGTGACCTGCTGCCTGCTTTGAAGTCAATTGAGTGTAAGTTCTTCAGACTGCTTCATCCCTAAGCAAAAGCACAGTGCCACACAAAAAGAAATTTGCACATAAGTGACTGTTAAGAAGCTTCATATTCTCGGGGTTGCCAAGTTTGCGACTCTGGTACCAGTTCTACAAATTTTTAATCCTACAAAAACTGAAAAAGGGCCATTCTCTGTACTTTTTTAAATTCCCTACTTTTTTGTATGTATTTTGAACAAAAAGGACCCAGATTTCAGGAAGATGAACAAGTTCAACTTGATATTTTTCAAAATGTCTATAGAGGGGGCAACCCCCCCTGCCCCCCCAAGACCTCCCAATTCCACATCATGCCGCTCTCTGGACAAATCTACTTAATTTTTATATCCGGGCTTGGAAACCCTGTATTCTATGTAACTTGGTACAAATTTTGTCCATAAAATGTTCTTAAAAATCTAACACTGTGCTTTTAGTGGTAATTTATAGTGTTGAGCAAGATGTGCTGAGAAACAAAATTTTAAATTGCAAGAACTGGTATTAACAGGTTCCACATGATCCATATAATTTTACACACTATTCTATTTTCTTAATAAAACATTTAAAAAATCCAATGACTTGTATTTACTTTGAAGAGTTCATGGGTGGTCCAGCGCTAAATGTAACTTAAAAAGTGAAATGTGTTCAACTAATGCTTGCAATTCAGAAAGTACTGGAGCAGTTTGCAATAAGAATACAGTGGCACTACAGAATTGTAGTCTTCGCCAAATAATTTTATAGACTGCAGCAACACTTTGGAAAAATAAGCCCCAGAAGAGCAGATTTATTTATTTTGCTTCCCTTGCATGTGGATAATGTTATGAAAAACAAAGTGAGGTCTTGGCACCCCTAAATGTACAAAGATGAGAAAACAACGTCTTAATGATGCCTGTTCAAATATCACGTGGTTGGCCAACAATTCTTGTTTTATTGAAGACCAGTTCTGTGTCATAGCGAGGCCATAGAAGTGTAAAAATATGATTTACGTTATGAAAACTAGCATATGATAGGTCTGCATTGAAGAGTTCCAAAACCATGCCATTCAAATGCCAAATGGAGTGAAGTCAAACTGCATATGAACATTTCACCCACAGAAAACAAAACAAAAAATATTAGGTGAAGTTTATTCCTCAAGTTAACAAATGATTGCAATGTAATCATGGGCAATCATATGGCCTACTCTGGTCGGCAGCTTTCCTTGGTGTGCCTTGGACCAAAACGCCTTTTGTGTAAGCATCAAAGTCCAAATGCATTGAAAATGCCATGAAATTTAGATATAGTACTTAATATGTATCTTAATATGCCTGCAATTTGACTTGTATTTGGAGTAAACTCTAAGGTGGTAGAAAAACCTACTTGGTGCAACTTTTTTGTTTTGTTTTGTTTTTTTTGAGGGGGGGGGGGGGGGTTATGCATATGTGTGGGACAAAAACTATGAAAATGTGTTGTAAATTCTTTGGTTTTTAGCTGAGCCAAGCTTATAGGGTGGTATGTTGTCTGTCTGTCCACACTTCACATTTTCAACTCCAAAACCGCTGGCCAAACTTACCTCAAACTTGGTGGGGATGTACCTTGGGTGGGTCTCTACATGGATTTGGATTTTTTAAGATTTTGCTTTTGTTCATTTTTGGCCTAATCTTAAAAAAGTCTCCAAAATCAATTGATTCAAAATTGCATAGAAACACTTGAGGGCATGGTAGCTGGAGTTGCACAGTACCTGGGTGACCTTGACCACATTCTCAAAGGTCACAGGGTCACTTAGATGTAGTTAACTCAACATATGATAGCTTGAGAACTACATTGTATTTCAGCGTGAATTTTCATGTTTAGCTCAGCTGACTTGTCAGCCAGCTGAGCTTATCTTGTGGTCCTCCGTCCGTCCGTCCATCCATCGTCCGTCAACAATTCATATTTTCGACTTCTCCAAAACCGTCAGCCAGATCCACTTCAAACTTGGTGGGGACGTGTCTTGGCAGGGTGTCTACCAAGTTTGTTCAAATGGTCATATTTCAGTGATTTTTTTTGTTCTTTTTTGGGCAAATCTTAAAAAAAAATCCTCTCTCAAACGGCTCACCCAATTGCTTTAATATCACACAGGAGCACTCCCTGGGACTCTTAATTCTTAATTTGTTCACCATTTTTTGTGAATTTTTGTGTGTTATAGCTATTTTTGACTTCTCAAGAATTGTCACTCAGATTAAGCTGAAACATGGTGGATATGTTCCCTGTAGAAGGGTCAAACAAAGTTGTTCACTATGTGGGAATGCTGCAGATTCCTGATTTTTAACATTTTTTTTCAATTCGGGTACTTATCGGTCAATGCAGCTTTCCTATTGATTACTATGGAAGTGAATGAGCAATCTAATGTTTCGACATTTTCGACTTCTCCAAAACCGTCGTCCAGATTAACTTCAAACTTGGTGGGGATGTACCTTGAGTGGGTTTCTACCAGGTTTATTCAAATGGTCATGCTCCAGTGATATTTTTATTTTGAATGAATTTTATGCTCAGCTGAGTTGTCATTCAGCTAAGCTTTTGTGAGGGTCCGTTGTCCATCGTCCATCCACCGTCCGTCTGTCCACAATTCACATTTTCGACTTCTTCTCAACAACTGTCAGCCAGATCCACTTCAAACTTGGTGGAGATGTGCCCTGGGTCAGTCTCTACCAAGTTTGTTCAAGTGGTCACGGTCCAGTGATTTTTGGAATTCTAATGAATTTTTCGTTCTTTTTTTGGCAAATCTTAAAAAATCTTCTCCAAAACTGCTCACCCAATTGCTTTGATATTCACACAGGAACACTCCCTGGGACTCCTAGTTCTTAATTTGTTCACCAGGTGGCACTGGAATTTTTTCTTATTTTTTATGAGTTTTTGTGTGTTATTTTCAACTTCTCCAGAACCATCACTCAGATTAAGCTGAAACATGGTGGATATGTTCCTTGAAGAAGGGTCAAACAAAGTTGTTCACTATGTCGGAATGCTGCGGATTCTTGATTTTTAATGATTTTTTCAATTCGCGTACTTATCTGTTAATGCAGCTTTCCTATTGATTATTGTGGAGGTCAATATACATTCTAATGCTAATTCACATTTTTTGATTTCTCCAAAAAAACCGTCATCCGGATTAACTTCAAACTTGGTGTCGAAGTACCTTAGGTGGGTTTCTACCAGGTTAGTTGAAATGGTCATGCTCCAGTGATTTTTGGATTTTAAATGAATTTTTTTGTTCTTTTTTTGGACAAATGTTAAAAATCTTCTTCGAAGAAACCGCTTACACCGAAGACACCGAAGGACTCCTAGTTCCGAATTTGTTCACCAGGTGGCGCTGCAAATTTTTTCTAATTTTTTATGATTTTTGTGTGATAGCTATTCTCCAATTCATCGCCAGAACCGTCACTTAGATTAAGCTTTAACGTGGTAGATATGTTCTTTGTGGAAGGGTCAAACAATGTCGTTCACTATGTGGGAATGTTATGGATTTCTGATGTTTGATTGTTTTTTCAAATCGGCTACTTTTCGGTAAGTGCACCTTTCCTATTGATTACCATGTAAGTCATTGGGCATTCTAATGCTGATTTACATTTTCAACTTCTTCTCCAAAATCGTCATCCAGATTTACTTCAAACTTGGTGGGGATGTATCTTGGGTGGGTGTCTACCAGGTTTGTTCCAATGGTCATGTTCCAATGAATTTTGGATTTTTTATGATTTTTTATTTCAAAAATCTTTACAAAAGTTTTGATAGGAAAGTTTATCATGGGAATTTCTTGAAATGGTTTAACTTAAATAATTTTGGCCAGATT
Organism: Hermodice carunculata; assembly: GCA_964020975.1. Taxonomy (NCBI): domain Eukaryota; kingdom Metazoa; phylum Annelida; class Polychaeta; order Eunicida; family Amphinomidae; genus Hermodice; species Hermodice carunculata. The sequence goes on along the minus strand of OZ026626.1, from coordinate 17,212,926 downwards.
TACTTCATGTTGGGGATGTGCTTTGGGTGGATCTCTACCAAGTTTGTTAAAATGGTCATGCTCTATTTGATTTTTGGATTTTTTATGTTCTTTTTGGGGGCAAGCCTTTAAAACTCTTCTCCTCTGAAACCTCTCCCCCAATTGTTTGATATCGTGCATAGACACTCCCAGGGACACCTAGTTCCCAATTTGTTCACCATGTGGCGCTGCATTTTTTTTTTTTTTTTTTTTTTTTTTTTTTTTAATTTTTAGTACGGTTTTGCTATTTTTCACTTGTTCTCAGAACCGTCACTCAGATTAAGCTGAAATGTGATGGAAATGTTCTTGTGGAAGGGTCAAACAAAGTTGTTTACTAGGAGGCACTGCTTTAGATTTTCAATTCAGGTACTTATCAGTCAATGCAGCTTCTCCTGGTGATTACTATGTAAGTCAATGGGCATTATAATGCTAACTCACAGGACAACTGACACCAAATTTACTGTTTACTTGATAACTTGAGATCTGTTTTGAGTTAGTACCGTGATGCTGCACATGTTAATCTTTCTGTATGAAGGTCATGCTTAGACAGTACATGAATGACCTTGACCTCGTTTCTGGGGTCACAGTGCAACATACATGAATTTTACTCTTCATTGTAACTTGAAAGCTACTTGAACCTTGATGTTGCACACGTTAGTGTTCTTGTATAAAGGTCAGACGTATTCAGAACATGGTGACCTTGATCCTTTCCCATGATCATAGAGCTGCAAGTGTGATGAATGACAAGATCAGCTGAGCATGGGCTGTTTACACAGACTTCTTGTTTATGATTTTTTTTCCAAAATCTTTCCAAAAATTTTAATAGGACAGTTTAACATGAGAATTTCTTGTAAAGGTTATAAGTTATAATAATTTTGGCTAGATTTACTACAAACTTGGTGGGGATGTGCCTTGGGTGGATCTCTACCAAGTTTGTTCAAAGGGTCTGCCCTATTGATTCTTGGATTTTTTATGATTTGTTTTGTTTGTTTTTTTTTGGGGGGGGGGCAAACTTTAAAAACTCGTCTCCTCTAAAACAGCTCACCCACTTGCTTTGATATGTACTTAAACGCTCCCAGGGACACCTATTTCCTAATTTGTTCATCAGGTGGCACTGCAATTCTTTCTATTTTTTTAATAAATTTTTTGTATGGTTTTGCTGTTTTTCACTTGTTCTCAGAACTGTCACTCAGATTAAGCTGAAATATGATGGATATGTTCTTGTGGAAGGGTCAACCAAAAATATTTACAAGGTGGCACTGCTTTCGATTCCTGATTTTCAAGGATTTTTTTTTTTTTTTCAATTCTGGTACTTATCTGTCAATCAATGCAGCTTTCCTACTGATTCCTATGTAAGTCAATGGGCATTCTAATGCTAACTCACAGGACAACTGACACGAAATTCACTATTTAAATGATAACTTGAGATCTTTTTTAAGTTAGTACTGTGATGCTGCACATGTCAATGTTTCTGTATGAAGGTCATGCTTAGACAGTATATGAATTACCTTGACTTCGTTTCTGGGGTCACAGTGCAACATACATGAATTTTACTCTTCATTATAACTCGAGCACTACTTGAACCTTGATGTTGCGTATGTTAGTTTTCTTCTAAAAATGTCATGCTTGCTCTGAAGATGGGTGACCTTGATCCTTTCCCAAGTTCATGGAGCTGCAAGTGTGATGAATGTCAAGATCAGCTGAGCATGGGCTGTTCGCACAGCCCTATTGTTCACATGGTTATGATCCTCTTTGCTGTTATTGTTGGTTTTGGAAATTATGAATATGGGTCATGCTTTTCTGTACTATTTGATGGCCACAGACTGTACATGGGTGGCCTTAACCTCATTCCCATGGTCACAGGACAGTTGACATGAAATTTACTGTTCACCTGATAACTTAAGATCTGGTGGGAGTTGTGGAGGTCATGCTTAGACTGTACATGAGTGACCTTGACTTCATTTCTGAGGTCACAGGGCAACATATATGAATTTTACGCTTTACTATAACTTGGTAACTACTTGAAATGAGAAAGTGATTTATTCTATGTTTGGCAGTGAGTTATCATTTTCTGGAGTGAAATCCAGAAATAGTAACTCACGGTAGGTCACATGACCTAAACATTGTTACAAGTGAATCGTGACGCGCCTGCGTCAGTGACGTAATGCATTGACATTTAGACAAAATCAAACGTCCGCGAGCTGTGCTTAATCATACGTCACGGGTGACGTTGAATAACTGCGATGAACGTAAACAAACACGGCACACCAGATTTGACATTTCCAAGTGAAAAGTCTCTGCTTCAAAATGGCGACACCTAAGCAACAAGAGCGAGAATTTTTGCGGTAAATTCTCGATTAAACATAGAATAAATAAAATCTTACATGGCAGTGAGTGAGTGACGATTTTTCTCTCACTCGGGATCGTTGTTGGTGGGGAAAAACACTCGTGACCTGCGGTCACTCGTGATTTTTCCCACCAACAACGATCCCTCGTGAGAGAAAAATCGTAACTCACTCACTGCCATGTAAGATTCTATATGTTTCACATGTTAATGATCTTCCATAAAGGTCAGACTTACTCAGTACATGGGCGATCTTGATCCTGTCTCAAGTTCACAGAGCCACAAGTGTGATGAATCGCTAGGTCAGCTGAGCCTGAGCTGTGCACACAGCCCCCTTGTTTCATAATTTATTCACATAAAAGTCTCCAGAGCATGATATTTTAATAAATAATGTTCTATTATATATCAAAATGTTTCAAAATTACCACTCATTCATAAAATATACAAATGATTTGCCTGTGATTCACTCTATTCATTAAGCAGAAGGATAAGTTACCCCATCCCTGTTTGATATTTTTTTTTTTTTGATTTTTTATTTTTTTTTAAATTTATTGATTGATTGTTTGATTGATTTATCTATTTTTTTATTTATCTATTTGGTTTTTTCATTCATTCATTCATTCATTCATTCATTCATTCATTCATTTATTTAATTAATATTTTTGCACTTTTTCCCCTAACAGGAAATGAGAACGAAATTGAGTCTACACGTTTTGATTAAATTTCACGAAACTTCATGTGGACCTGGGTCAGGTTAACCAAATCTATCATATAGCTAAACTAAGCCATTTGTTCAATTATTTACATAGATTAATATTAAGTATTATGTTCCCTTCTGTTAAAGTAAGGGCTTGCAGTGTCACTGTAAGCAATGGAAGTCTTTGTTTGGCATTGGGTGTAATACTGAGACAGTAGTCCCTCTAATTTGTGTCCTAACATGTCACCTCTTCGCAACCACAGCATCCTGTCCCATCCCCCCCCCCCCACAAAAACACCCCCCCCCCCAAACAATAGGGCTAATCAGCTGAAACTTTCTGTGCAGTCATCTGCAAGGGCACCCTCTGCTGCATGAAATCTTCGGGCGAGCGTAAAATCAGTGGTTGAGAGATTTAAAGGCTGCCTTTATAGAGTCAAAAATCATAAAAGGGCGTCTTTAAGGATCCAAACATTTTTTAGTTTGCCGATTTCCCTTAAGGAGACATATTCCTGGCCTGTGATAAAGGCGTCCATCTACAAAACCCCGCTAAAAGTACCTCTAATGTTTCGTATGAAACCCACACCACAAGAGGGCAGTTTCAGGATAAAATTATTATCGTAGAGAATTCAAGAGAGTTCAAGCGTGCATCACTAGCCCGGTCAAATGTTATTAAAATTCATAAATAATTTATTTTGTGTGTACAAATTATACAAATTACATACCGTATGAGGCACACACCAAGAGTATGCCGGGCCATGAGGCCCTTCAACATATACCTGTAGTAACGGCCGCTGTGTTGAAACAAATGCAAAGGGTGTTCCAGCAAGATCCACCCAACCATTGGACAGGCTGGTGCCACCTTTAAGAGGTGGACGCCCCCAGAGTATGAAAATCGCGTCCCGCTTTAAGACATATACGGCCCAGAGCATGAAATGTAGGTCCCGGCATGGAGGTATGAGATCCTTGAAGACTGATCTTGAAGGGTGGGATCTTTTGAAGAAACTCTCTTTAAGGAAGGTAGTTTTGGACGCCTTTTTCACTCTGCACCATCCCAACGTAAGTGGCTTCCACATCCCAGTACATCAGGCATTTTTCTTGTGAAAGAGAATGAGATAAAAGAAGAGCTGGGGGCTCAGTGTGCCACTGAAGGGTGGTAAGTATTCATTAAGAAGAAGAGAATTACTAGGAATTCCTGTATTTTGCGTCAGAATATGTCACATGTCCACCACTGGGTCATAGCTCTTGTCAGGTGCTTTGAATCAGGTCTTGTTGAGATTCCAGGTAACAGGAGTAGTCTAAAGCATAGATGCCACTCCTTCGAGCTCCTGAAGCCATAACCAGCAAGAAGGCTGTCATTATAGTGAGGTTGATCAGAGAAGCTTTGACAAAGTCCCTGAACATAGCTCTAATTAACCTGGCTAAAATTGCAGAAAGAAACTGTTGAGGGTAGATATTCTTTTATGCAGGTCAATTGACAGAAAAGTAACTTATAAGTGGTGACAGAGCCACATATTGGTGCTGACCTCCAGACCCACCAGGCTAAAAGTAGAAGAGATAGTAACCCAATTATTATTGAAAGTGCAATGAAAAGCTCTGAAAATTCTAAGAGATGTGTCACGTATTATTGATGATGAAGAAAATGGTGCTTTTCCATGGCTCCATGTCCCTTTCCTCACACCACTTCGTATATGTGTCCTATTTAGCATCATACACTGTTACAGAAGAGGGACAAAGCTTGCCTAGAGCAATTCTCACTGCCATTTTCTTTGAAAATTCAGTAGGTGCAGTGCATTGTGAAAAATTCGCTGGACATGCATACATGATACACTAAAGCTTGATAGAAGTTGCTGGTCCTCGGTTGAACAACTGGCATCTTCCACAGTCATAGGGCCTTTTGAGATTTCATACAGAGCTCTAGCAGCTTCACAGTCCAGCTTTTCTTGGGACAACAAGAGACAATAACAAGCAGTTGTCCTTTCTCTTCATGAAACTTGTGAAGCAAATTTGGAATCAGTGGAGTGGGAATGTAGGTGTATGCATACAGATTGTCCCAACTGATGCTTAGTTGATTTTCTAAGGTTGGGGATCCAGAGAGAGCATTGCAGAGGTTGATATCTTTGTATTGTCCAGTGGTACAGAGAGAACCACTTGATGTTGACTCCAACGTAGCTGAATCATTTTCACCACCCTGGGGTTTACAGACAACTCAATGCACAACAGACCTTCAAAGGCCTAGCCTGGACAAGCCTGCAAGGAGCCAAGCTGGCCAGACGGGACCTACTGAAGTTGCGTGGTCCCTGCACAGAGGGAGATATGTTCCAAGGGGGCAGCTGCCTCTTGGGCAGCACATCTGTTCTGTCTGCGCCTTGGGTCACCTGCAATATAGTCTGGATCTCCTGCCTCATTCACTGGTCTTAAGCCAAGTCATAGTCATGTTGCTGCTCAATAGAAACTGGTAAGTTGCCCAGCTCAAAGCTGGAAGTCAGTCAGAGGATGAGGGTCTCCAGCCATGTGACTAGCATCTCCATGGCACCAAACTGAGATCCTGTGACCCCTGCCACCCATGTGTTGGAAGACAGTGTCACTGGCTGCAGCCAGAGTCAATGGGTTAGATACCCTAGCAGCTTGGCTTTGGAACAAAGTCGCCAAAACCTTGCGTATAGAAGCCTTGACCCTCTCCTTGTCCAGCCCACTGGTCTCCGAGTTAACAAATGGGGCTTAGACTGGAGACTAACGTGGTATCTCATGGATGCCTGGCCAGATACCCACAGGTTTTCAGGTGAGGTTCTCTTCCTGGGGCTGAGATATCTAGCTGCCAGACTGGCTCCAGTCATCTGGAACCTTTAGCCTTCTTCACCTAACGGCTGGGGTTGCTCTTGGAAGGCTGCAATGGTGGTACCTTATAATACAGCTACAGGATTTGCAACTGCAATTCTGCTGCTTCACGAGCAGACCATCAAGGTGGACAGGTCTGGATGTGAAGTTTCCCTAGGAACAGAATCCTTGCTCTTGGGCCACTTGTACCTATGTTTGCTCTGCTGGCTCCTCTTGGCTGGCATCCTGGAAGACTCAGCCGTAGAGGCCAGGGAGTCTGGATGATCTGCACTTTGATGCTAGGACTTGATTCCTCAGTGATGTGCTGGGCTTTGAGGTCTGATTCAACTTGGTGACAGGCATAATCAACCTGGCATTTGACCTGAAGCCTACATTGGTTTTTCTCATATTGACTCCAGTTCTGCTCAAAGAGTAACCACTTCTTAGTGGCCCATCTCGCACAGCAATCACAATGTCTCTTACAGGAACAGACAACGCCAAGAGCTAGGACCTGCAGTACTCATGATTATCCCAGTCTGCTATATACTGACCTTGGGGGTCCACCTTTTGCCCCCTAACAAGAGCAGGTAAAGCTTCTTCTTCCAATGCCCCCTTAAACTGCTGCCAACCAACAAAAGTCCAGAAAGGTCTATCTTCACTCACCTATGATCTGAACCTGCATTTTAAACGAAGCATTTGAATTGCAATTAAGCGCACAACTCTAGTTACCTTATAATGAACCACAGGTCAGTAACTCGTGTTGTCTATCTCTGAAGAGACGGTATACACTTCAAAGTTCCTTCAGAAATTACATTGAGTAGTCACTGATCGCACTCTATACAGGAAAGAAGGAGCTTCCAACCCAGTTGCCACCCATACAAATGCACAGGATGGGAATGAAAAATGAGCTAGTATGTCCACCGCACCAAGTGATTCCTCAACCACTCAACAGATGGTGCTGTTCAACCAATGGTCTTTTGTCTATAAAACAATGAATGATTAGCCCTCAATCAATCGATTAGAGCTGTTCCAGCCAATATGCTGAAGGCATATAGCTAATGGTATTTGCACAGTAACATTACCTATGGTAGTTAATTGCACAGTATCAGATGTGTGTGTTGCTATTTTGCTTTTCTGTCAGTTATCCAGGACCATGGCTGACTTTTTAGCTCAGCTAACTTATCAGTAAGCTGAGCTTATGTTATGATTAGCCATCCATCGTCCATCTATCTGTCATCGGTCGGTTGTCCATCCAGCAGATAGGATAATATGTTAAGATCAACAAGAAGGAAGGTGCCATCTTAGATAAGCTCAACAGGAAGGAAGGTGCCACCTTAGATACGAAGGTGCCAAATCAATCCAAACCTTTGATTTTTCAACATTGTATACAAAGATCGACTTAACAGACCTGACGGAAATGTTAATTTCAATGTTGGACAAGGCATTCAAAGGAGGAACATGTCAATACATTAAAGTTTCCAACACAGATGCAAGATTTGACAAAGAAGAGGACAAAAGAAAGTGTTACACCAAAGAAGAATACTCTGATTTGATAAAATATATTATCAACAATGCACACTTTAGCTATGGTAATCAAGTATTCCGACAAATAGTTGGAATACCCATGGGAACTGATCCAAATCCTAATATTGCCAATTTATATCTTCATTATTACGAATCCAAATGGATGAAAAAATTGGATAAAAGAAACTATACCACTGCAAGAAGATTTGATTCTAAAACTAGAAGATTAGTCGATGATCTTATGTACGCTTAACAACAAGGATGAGATCAAGAAACATTGGAAGGAACTTTACCCAAAAGAACTCATTTTGAATAAAGAAAATGAGAGTGACAATAAGGCAACTTTCCTTGATCATGAAATAGGGTTGGATAGTGATTATAAATATTTGATCAACGAAATAAAGCACGGCTGGTATTGCAAATAAGTTTGTTCTGCTGTGCCCTTCCACAAACAAATGTTTCGGAACATAACGGGGTTGGTTGTAAATATGGCACTGAGATGTTAAGCTGATGGATCTTTTATCATGTGGTACACGTATGTTGGGAGATGTTAAGAATTTATCATTAATTACATGTGCAACCGCACTGTCAAATTCTTTGAATACCTTTTCAATGACATTTACAATTTTAATATATAGAATAGGAGCAGTGTCATTTACAAACGTGAAATTACACGATATAACAGCTCGCAGCCTGTGTAGCGGAGTGATGTTGTATTTATGATTTCTCTATACCTGACAATCAATAATGGCTCTATAATTATATTCATGGCCGCATTTAGAATGTTTTGTATCTGGCCGAAAGGCTACTTCAATATATACGGTGTTTTAACTAAAATTAGACATTGTCAGATTTATTTTTGTCGAGTCCAATACCATTATTTATATTGTATTACATTTGTATGTCCTGTATTCCAGGAACAAAATTATTTTAAGATGATATGCGTGTCTCCAAAAACAAACACCGTCTTTAATTTTGCTTTAACATTAGGAGGACATTAGGCATCTTTTTGGGAAGGCCATCTTGAACACTACTTAAGCAAAAAGTCAATATTCCTTCTACCTTATTGTTCATTAATTTTCCGTTACGTTTTGATAAGTGTGTATATAAAAATGATTACGTGAAGTAACAACTGATATATGTGACTTTGACAATTGGTTCCTGAAAGAAAAACCTGTTATAGAGTTCAGGCAGAGACTGCATATCTTAATGTTTAGTGTAGATCGGATGGTTTAAAACTTGAAAATTAGCAATCACCACTCCTTTGATGTATATTGCCACCTTGTTACCATTTTAGCACATCAGTGTCTTGCTACAAGATAGATACAGTACGCGTAACGTCATGGCGTGTAACGTCTTTCAATTTTATTTTAATAGGAAGAATGTATTTCGCTTGGGAAGATACTGGCTGTTACTAGTGTAATATTATCCATGTGTTCTAATTGGACGGTTTCAGTATCCTCCCTCATTTTGGTGTCGGTATGGCCCTTGAAAAACACTGTATGCTACAGGACTAATATGCAGTGTGAGGGCATACACGTGTCACATATGTATGCCTGCTTTTGTGAATGGGTTGGGGTAGTTTAGATACCAAAGGTATCGAAAGGCTTTTACACTGGCATGCCCAGTTAGTGTTTTATTTGGTAAAATTGTCCTTAGTCAGAGCGTATTTTTATAGTGTCAGACTGGAAAGATGTAATTTAGGCGCCGGCGGAATGAATATATTATGCACATTTCAAAAGGGCAGAGAGGTTAATCTTGTTTCGAATAGTTCTAACCCATATAGAGGAAGTTCTAACCAACACACCCACGTGTACACACACACACACCCACGTGTACACACACACACACACACCCACGTGTACACACACACACATACTCACACACACACACACACACACACACACACACACACACACACATCATTGAGATAGACCAGATGATTTGTACGTCTGTTTCTGGACAATACCGGATCGGATTCAGGTAAATATTCAATGATCTGGTAGTTTTGGTTCATTTCAAATTTGGTTCATTCCTAACTCTTCACGATCTACTATATATATTGTTGCATTGCATGCACCTTAGTAGCCAGGAAATATAAATTGGTGGAAATCAACTAAAGGCATCATTTCATTGGCACGACGTCAGGTACACCACCCGACAGCTGCGTGCAATAACTGGTAAGGGAGACGAAGGCAAAAGTTAAAAACAACTTTTTTATCAGCCAGAGAAGCATATTATGTGTAATAGAAGTAAGCAACATATATTTGTATCTCGCTGGAAATTAATTGCACGGAATCTTTGTATTACATGTTGAAAAACGTAACAAAAAGTCATTTAAAAAAAAAAAATTTCAGCCGTCATACCTGTACATATGATCAATGGGGACCTTTGGCTCTCCTTTCAGGATATTTATCTGAGTCACAAGGAAATGTGAAAGTCTTACTTTATAGAGGCATGATGAAAATTACTTTTGCAGGAGACCTAATGTTTTAGTTGAAAGCCAAGCAATGTGGTGGTATTTTTAGCAAAGGAATTTGTAAAGGGTTAACTTTTTCAGCATGTATTTACTGATACCTCTGTTGCAGTCTAATGTTTTAACGGAAGAGTATTGATTCTGAGATGAACAATTTAAGATGAAACAAACCCAGGTATCTGTACCCAGATATCTAAAGACCAAAGGCTTTTTAACCTTCATATGTGTATGCAATCGACGGATTATCCCGTTTTTAATTTTAATAGGTACGGCTAATACTACTCCTCAATTGTCCGATGCAAATTGTGCTCGGCACAATGTCATATTGTTTCTAAGTGTTGGTCCACCAAAACGACGTTTTGCCCAGTTTAATGGGTCTTAGTCTGTCTTAGATTTGCAACATTGCTTCATTTTTTCGGTGACTATGCACTGAGCAGCTACATATATACTCAACTGAAACGTCAGCATGTTAATATGAACAAACAAAAAGGAAAAAGAAAAAAAAATCACTTGAACATTTAGGTAGCTAAATTATTATGCGACAGCAGGCACAAAACAACTGAGTTTTGTTTGTTTGCTTGTTTTTTTCCCGCAAATTTGCTTCACGATGGCATTTGCTTTGCCGGCAGAATCAAGCCCAGTGACGTCTAGCAAGCATTCAAATCCCTGGACAATATTAAGATTCATATTTATTTATTTTACAAAATGAAAAGCGGGTAGCAAAAAGGTGGTCAGTAAGTTACACAAGGTTGTACAATCAATTTACTTTTGGGGGTGGGGGGTGGAGGTGGAGGTGGGTGCCAGTATGGACGTGAATAAAAACGAACAAAAGCAACCTAAGAAACGTGGAACACATTTCCAGAAATATGTTACGGAAAACCTTCCCTGTCCATGTGACAATTATACTCAGTATTGAAGATTTTGAACAACACTTTTATAAATTAAAACCGATGTATATCATTTTATTTGATACTATACACGTGAAACACAACACGGATGAGAATCACTAGGCTATCTTCACCACTGACATCGTTGAAAAAATGCGTGACACTGTCTGTTAAAAGGAATTGAAGCTACATTCACATATTGATAAAAATGATACCAAAGATAGTATTCGGTCTCTTGTTATCCACGCCAGTGTCTATAATACCGGTCAGAAAGTAAAAAGAGACACGCCCAACAATTGCCCCTGCACATACTTTAATCCCTTTTTGCTCGATGAGAAATGTTGAAAGATTACTTTATTTTACCATAGGCATGTTTATTTGCCTGTTGAGCAGACTGATCACGTCAGAGCTATTTGTGCTCAGCAGGGAAATGTGGAGAGTTTTCACAGCTTGCTAAAGTAAGCTATTATCATAGGGTTGCATCGTTAGGCTAACTCACAGTAAACACAATCACTCCTTTACATGTTTGTAAATATTATAACTTAAGAGTGTTGTATACTTTATGAGCCTCATGTATAGATGTTTAATTTCCCTCTATGGTTACTGTCTAATACGCTAAATAGTATATATGTTCAAAAAAAAAACTTATAACATTAAGTTTCATTCGGGTGCTGAAAATAAAATTTTAGTATTGTTACTGGTGTAATTCAACATAAAATGACATTAAAAATCAGATTCAGTTTATAATGTCAAAGAATGAAACACATAACGCCCACCAAAAAGTATTTTACATATTTGCAAAAAAGTTTAGTTCTAATTTTATTGCTGTTTATGTTTTTCAATTAAAATTTTAACTTCGATTTGAACATCGTGTAAATTTTGAACTGAAACCCTTATCCAAAATCAAAAATACATTTCTGCAGCTGGAAGTGCACTGGTTCATTTCCAATACGAAAAAATGCTGCCCATAGTGTTGTTTATGCTTTTGTAATTTTTCTGTGTCTTTCTCCTTCTTTTTGTGTTGTTTATGCTTTATTGTTGTTTTTCTGCCAAAATCTGTAAAAGTTTTACAGATTTATTTTAGCAATTAAAATTCTATTTCTTGACATTGACAGGGTTTTCATTATTTTCAACAGCTCAATACAAATGTTTATTTTTATAAATTATAAAACATATATGATCTCAAAGAAGAAGTGTAATGTCTGTAAGAAAATGGTTTGAGCCAAGTCGTATTTTCTGTGTGAGGTGCTGCAAAAGAGTATAAAGCCCTTACAGGCTAGTGTACTGTAATATTCATTTCGAACTGAATGTTCAAATCATGCCAAGAAGTCAAAGGAAAAAGTCAATTAGACTATTAGGTAATATTTTAAATGAAAAATGGATACTAAAAATGATACTTTTGATCCATATATAATGTCTCTTTAAGACTCCCTTTTACATACCGCAATCTCGTGATTCGATTTGTACACTTAAAGTCTACATAGTCTAATATTTCTCAGGGGAAGAGACGAGTAATTATTTCTAGCGTCACTTGACTGAATTACAGACGCATCATGAGAGAGTGTCTTATTTTGTAATATGGGAGACAAGTCACCAATCTTTTTATCAGGAGCCCCACCCCCATCCCCGAACCCCGCGTGCACAAGTACAATAAACCTTAAGGAGAAACCATGACAAAATATTTTGCATAACAATTAAGTTTTATTATATTTAAAATAAAGTATATGTGTCAAACGTATGGAAGGACCAGCGGCTGCAGCAACAAATCCATCATTTTGAATAATATGTAGAAACAATTATTGTAAATATGCAATTGGTATGTATTATACAGAGTTTCAAAGTATAATCAGTGTTATGTGTTTGCACGAACGTCTACTCAGTGTTTTCGTACCACCCATAAATGCTAAAAAAATGTTGTTGTAACAACACAAACCTGGTGGTAATCACAATTTACTGAGAGTGTCATGATACCAGACAGCAATATTACAGACCTGTAGACCTCACTGTACTTACCCGCCCAAGGATCAATTTTCCATTATTTACACAAGCAAAAAGTGTGAGCAGACACGAACGTATAAACGATAAGGATCAGAAAGAATATTTTATAATTTATATATATATATCTATCTATCTATCTATCTATCTATCTATATATATATATATATATATATATATATATATATATATATATATATATATATATATATATATATATATATATATATATATATAATCTTGATATCAAGAAAGATATAATAATTGAAGTCAATGTACCCATGTGCCCTGTCAAGCTGGCCCGTTGAGATGAGCTCTTTACTCATACTGGTCTAGAGTCATCATTTAGAAAGTAAAAAGTGGCAGGATCCACCATAACCAAGATATCTGACATTCTATACCTTTCAATGTCACTCAAGGTCAATATTAGTAACACCATAAGAAACGCGCCACGTATTTTCTAATTAATATTTAATGATAACCATGGCCTAAGGACTCAACATCACAAATAGGCTAGCCAATTCAGGATTTTCCCCCATAGGTAGCCACTGTGCCCAGTGATTTTCTCACCTCCAATGCCTAGCGAAAGCCCCTTTGCTGGGATAAGACTACTTGATTGTATAGTTTTAACATAGGCACTTGGCACAGAGCAAGGTATATATGGTAAAAAATATGAATATCTCAGCTGAACAACTTTAAGTATGGAAGGAAAGTGGCATCTAAACTGTAAATGAAACTTTCATAAAATGTTAAACTTACAACACTTATATTAAACTTATAACAAGAGATTAAGACTATTTAAGGGCAGTAAAGCTAGCCTAATCAGTAAAGTGTCTGGCATAACTGAAACAATGGCATTTTGCCCTAGAAACACCACACTTGAGTGAATGGTTGTATCCCATTGAGCCGTATGCTGTGGTGTCAGGAGCACATGCTGCAAAATGTACTCAGTTTAAGGGTTTAACAAACTACTCTGGTGATTTACCCCACAGGTGTCAGAAACTAATTGACACCTATGCATATGTGGTGATCAGTACAAAGATACTCTATGCGGGTCTCACTGATTTTTGCCTGTAAAAAGTTTATAACATCTTCGAATTGAAAATTCCTGGTACATTACCAATATTGAAAGTCATACTGATCAGAAAGTTTTACAATTTATTGTTAATGTTGCAATAATTGATCTCAAATTGACTCTGAAAATTGGTACTTTTAACATGCATTACCCTATGCCCACAAGTGTCCACCCTCGCGATGCCCTGTCCAGTCAGCTGGAGGTGAAAAATTCTATGCTTTGCTGGTTCTGTGAAAGGAGTCAATTTTGCTGCTTTGACCTTTTAGAAATATATACCTTTATTTATTTCTAAAAATCTGAGCCACTTGTTAAACAAATTAGGGCTAAAAGTTTCATGGAATATGTTTGTGCAGTTTCTAGGCACTTGGTCAAGCAGAGTTCGATAAGATTTTTTTAAAGATTTTAGGAAAAAATGAACAAAATATTGGCACAGATGCTAGAAAAGTCAAACATAGCTACGTGACCAAATTGAGCAGAGAAAATCGGGAACAAGAAACATGATTACCAAATGAACATGTTCGTTTAATCCTTCCACAAGATACATTTCTGCGAAGTGCCAGAAAAGTGAAGAGGCAGTTTGGGAGAAGTCAAAATAGATTCAATGGTTTAAATGTGAAGAGAATCACAGCAGCATCTGTTGTACACATTAAGATTTAGTGGTCCTCAAAAGTGCCCTTATGCCATTTTGTGAGATATGATAACTGGTTTCGAAGACTTTTCTCAATATTTGACCAAAAACCGAACCAAAGAGAATTATTAAAAATTAATAATGATCATTGGTGTGTGACCATTTAAGCAAACTTGGAACCCATCCAAAGTAAATGTTTACCAATGTTAGATAAGCTCCTGCAACCGGTTTGGAGAAGTCCGGAACGTATATTGTGGACGGAAATTGGGCAGAGAACACAGAACTGACAGCCACTCATGAATCTCAAAAGCTCAGCTGATTGATACGTCACTTTAGCTAAAAATTACATGAACTGTTTGGATCACATTTGAAAAGTATTACGTTCACAGAATCAAAACATTAACGTGTTATGAATTTGTAAATGGATATTTTGCTCTATTTCTGGACCCTAGACATGTTTTTGTGGAAAAATTACGCATACATATCTAAGCACAAAACAAAGTTCGCTTGGTCCTTTATGGATTAGGATACAAAACACCATAAACATGAACAGTTGTAAACGTTTAGGCATATCATAAGGACCACAGTCACGCATTTGTAAACAAAAACTATTAGAACATCATGGAATTATCGCATTTATGTGAGGACGTCACCCCTCTAATGACCAACAATTTGCTATTCCGGCCTTATTGTACAAAAATAGCATCAAAAATAACTTTGAAGAAATGTGAAAATACCTTTCATATTTTAAACAGTAATATATGTGTCAACATTTTATGCTGCACAAATTTATAGCAACGAAGTGCTTTGAATTTACATCATTAAAAAACTCTATGTGACATTACACAAAAGTTTAGACAAACAACCTCATAATTGGCTGGTACAGATCACATATATATCCGTCCTTACATTATCATAATGTTCCACGCAAAAATGCTGAGAATATACAAATCTCCAAATACGATAAAGAAACAGTCCATGCTAGATAATATTAGCATGCACTGAACAACCCTGGTCACGTACTGACTCATGACAATTTTAGTGTCGTGATAATCAATTGTTTACTGCAGTGACACATGTGTCAAATATTGTAAGTTCAAGCCATGCTCGTTTCAAACATAAAATGTGTATGTTTTGTAATTTTGATGACTTGACACGACACAAGGCAAACAATATTCACTGCAGGGCTTAAAAGTATATACGCCCATCTTTGACATGTTTATGCAAGCGGAAAAAGATTTAAAATACTATGTCTAGAAAATAAAAAGGAACATGACTTTTGTAAATTACTCTCACTAGCTTAGTAAAATAGTAATCGAATGAGCAGTATCTATAAATTAAATACTACTAAAATAATATAATTTACGCTCATCAGAGCGTCAAAAAAAATCTGTAGAAATTTGTAAACTTTGGGTGCCGAGAACCCTAGAAAGGTTTTGGTGAAGTAAAGCAATAAGCTGGGTTGTTTGCGAGATTTTTGAAATCTTCCCAGACACAAGCAAATGAATGTATGAATGTATGTATGTATGTATGTATGTATGTATGTATGTATGTATGTATGTATGTATGTATGTATGTATGCATGCATGTACGTATGTTTGTAAGTTTTAGAAATGCATGTAATACATATCACACTGAGTTTGAAGAAAATGTAGTGAATGGTTCGGAAGTCTAAACTATGAATTGTGCATCGGTTTAAACATATTTTATTCAATACACTGCACACAAAGATCGATAATATAATGAAGTGAGCAATTGGGAAATAGGACAGTGCATATTTAAGTCCCATTTGCATGAAGAGAACAAAGTGCCAAGGACATGCTAAACACACTAAAACAAGTGAAGAAGATATAAACATGAGCAACACAGAAAGTGAGGCTTTTAAAGTAAGATTTCTTATGAAAGATACACATTTCAAAGTACCCCGTCACATATGAACAACAGTGTGAACAGACTATAAATAAATGTTGGAACTGCTATGAAATGTAGCCAATCCCAGCAGGCTTAAAGCTATGAGTAGCACATGTAAATTCATGCACACCTACAAAAATATCTGGATTAGTTAAAAGAGAACAATCAAGTATCCAGGGTAGTTCATTCCAAAGTATAACTGTCGAGGGAAAATAATCTTGCAAAAAGTTCTATTCGAGCCTTAAAGTGAGGGCGGTCTTCTTGAGTCTTATAGTGAGGAAGGTCATTCGACCTTTAAAGTGAGGGAGGTCTATTTGAGTCTTATGGTGAAAAAGGTCTATTCTAACTGAGGAACTCAAAGGGACGACGAGGTGTATTAAGAGATGGATTGTACATTCACAATCAGCCTCTATACATTACTGAGAACTACCCAACTCATACCTATTAAATATAGTTTTATAATTCTAATTAAAGAAATACGCAAGGTTACCAGTTATCATATTGTTGATTGATACTTTTGTGTATAAAGCACTGGAAATTTGCTTAAAATTTGCAGTTGTCGTGCGTTTTGGGAAACGCACAGATTAGAGACATAAATGACCTTTGACATTAGTAAGGTCTTGAAAATAGGATAAGGCGTCGTTAGAAGTCAAGTGTATGCACTAAACACAGCATTCTAGCAGCATGGATGTTAACATAAAACAGACCTTACAAGAGTCTTTGTCTAAAACAATGGTAACCGACAACACCCTTTGTTTTGTACAGTGGCGTACTGGTAAGGTCTATAACTCCTATATCAGAATGTGTGTACATAAAATCTATACTTTCTTGCGACACCCTCCTCTCTGGGTTATAATATAGAAGAAAGAAAAAGCGAAAACATACGCACGCACGCATGATTTTTTTAATCTCGAATCATGCGTCCTCATTCATAAAACTCCAGGATTTACAGGGATATTATGCGCTGGCAAGGCATGCAAGAGGAACCATGCATTTTACTGATTCTTACCCTCCCAAGTACTAAACAATGTGTATGTAATCTTTCGCAGGACATGCATGTAATGAGCCCAGCTTTAGATCTGATGTGGGTCGTCAGGCTGTTCCATCACATTTATATATATATATATATATATATATATATATATATATATATATATATATATATATATATTATTATTATTATTATTATTATTATTATTATTATTGGGATAAATTTCACACATAAGTGGACACATTGCTTCTTTTCTCAGCATTACGTGCGGGTTGGGATTAAATGCCTAGCTTTAAATTATTTTAGAGGAACACCTTTGCCGCCATCCCTGTATTGGTACTGCTGCGCATAGCTGTCAGGTTGTGACTGCACACCTTCAGGTTGCATCTGTGCGCTGTTCATGTCCATCTGTCCATATGGGCCTGCGCAGTGCATATTTTGGCACCCCTGCAAGCCTACTTGTTGAACGGGAACGCCCGTCACATAGGCGGTTGACGGCATGCACTGAACGTTTTGTGGAACCTAAAAGAAAAAGGAGAGGTGAAACAACAGAATAATCTATTGATTCCGCAATAATCATAGATGGGCAATATTTTACATTATTATGATGGCGCTTGGGCACAACTTTATGTAGCGACGGGCGTGTTTGTGGAAGGCAGACTCTCCTCCGTGAAATTTAAATGTTTGATTGGCGGCTGAGTTAACCAGCCCATAATACTACCCCCCTTTGAGCATGTGCGTCCAGCATTTCTATGTATAAACTTTGGTGCATCGTTTTCATATGCCAGTAAATACAAAATTACCATTTCTGGTGCCACCAAATTTTGTTGGACAATGTGCATACTGTGGATAATGGTCTAATGGCATCACCGTGGTCATTCCACACTTGTCAATGACGTCACAGGTGTCAATTAAAAGCGCCAGCGAGTATGCGCAGAGCAGCGGTATGTATAGCACCGGAAGTGGGTATAGCACAGGAAGGAGGTATAGCACCGAAAGTGCAAGAGTGGACTCCGCCAAAATACCTGAGTGCAAAGCACGACAATACACTATTTTGGTGGGTGCCAAGCTTGGAGACCATTATCCTAAACAGTGAATGTACTTGTCGATTTACAATCATCAATATTAAAAATCATATACCCCCCCCCCCCCCAAAAAAAAAGGGAGAACCAGATAACAAGTAAAATTAATGTAACTGTGGTTATGCGGCATTTCACTTTTTACAGCAAAATTGCCAATCAAAATGCGACTTCTACCCTTCTGACCATAACTTTGCCCAATTTATGTGTGCAAGGAAAGCAAATGTAATCTGATGATTAGTGTTAGGATGTACAGATTTGTTCTCGATTTAATTTGGCATAAGATTATGAAAATAATTTTAGCTTCAATGAAAATCTACTCTAATTACGTGTTAAACACTGAGAAAACACAAAACACTGACAAATGAAATCACCCAGTGCCCGTGAGGCTTACATGCCTCTCAATTACCACTTCTGACAACCCCTTTACAACAGGGGAAGTATAACTCCAAAACATCTCTGGTGTTTCTTTTTGTCTTTTTATTTATTTTGTACTGCAGCTAAGTTCTTGACATGTGACCCGCGCTACACTAAAATGTTCTTGAATTGTCTATTATAAGTTTTTCTCCATTTTACTTGGGTGTTTGGCTCTTTTGCATTACCGAGGCTTGTTTAATAAATAAACAAACAAACAGATAAACAAAATATATAAATAAATAATCAAACAAATAAATAAATAAATACTGCCGTTCCTTATCCTCCTTTAGGCAGCCCCGGCCACCCTCTGGCAGCCAAGGGCCACTTGCTGGCAGCCCCAGTCACTCTGTAAGTGCAACAAAGGTAAGAATGCTAGAAATCATGCCACGTTGTAAGCAAACTTGTCCAAGCAGCTTCTTTTTTTTTTTTTCGTACTTGCAGAATGCTCTCAACTGCCAGCGAGTGACCCGTGGCTGTAAGACAGTGGTTGGGGGCTGCGTAAGAGTTGGCCGCGGCTGTCAGAAAGAATATATAAGGCGAAGAGAGTGAGCAAGTTATCCTATACACGTCGGGGGTGATACTCTTAGTGCAAGACTATTAATTACCTGCATGTATAGGAACATCTTGACGCACATACCCACGCCCTTTTAGCACACTCTGACCTGACAGGGGATACATCTCCGTCCGGTGCTATACCTACTTTCGGTGCTATAGCTACCCCAAGTGCTGTACCTCTTTCGAGTGCTATACCTGCCGTCGCTTCCCCGGTTCCTTCTCGTTAAGGGGTCCATGAAATGATCAAGTAGGTCCGCTCTTGTCCCTCTCAGGAGAGATCTGTATCGGGCTTGAGCATAGCTGGCCTTTAACCCTTAAAGCGCTAATTTAAGATTGAGTCAACAGCTTTTCTAGGACACTTTGCATATATATATATACATATATATATATATATATATATATATATATATATATATATATGTATGTATATATATATATATATATATATATATATATATATATATATATATATATATATATAAATATATATACACGTGTGAATAAAAGTACTTTTCTCATATATATATTTGTCAAGTGCACCGTACGGTTAAAACAACCCATAAGTCACCCGTGTGTCTAATTTGAAACATACTCAATCAAGCCGACCTCTAAGGTGTAAACTGTGCCATGTCCGTAGCGTAGCTATTTTGTCACTCCTGTTGGCGTTCATTGATTTCACATATCCGTTCTTTTATATATAATCATTTCTGGTCGTTCGCGTACAGTGACAGGGAACGTACATAAGTTTGTCACTGGTGGACTGTGACCATATGCTTTTGATCACCGAAATAAACTACAGCTGATATTTGTAATATGCTTATTCTCTGAAAAATCCGTGCTCTTCAGTTGTATAATGTGAAGATATGGAACAGGCGGTTTTATTTCTTTTGACAAATCTTACTCTTCGGTCTGACAATGTGAAGGCATGAGACAGGGGTATCTATGGAAACGAAAAGTATAAGACATTAAAATGCACAATTTTGTGTAGTCACCTGTAACAGATCAGTGAACGTAGCGTTACGTTTTTCTGGGTATTTACAAAATAGCATAATGGTGCCTTAGTGTTGCAAATACAGGTCATTTTACAAACAATTACAGTGTAACTTGCAGTCTATCACAAACATGAATAAATTATAACACATAATATTTTATTTTGTCACTCCACGGAAGTAGTGCTTGTAAAGTCAGTTTAATCTTACGCCTGATTGGCACCTAAGGTAGGTTTTAGACTTACAGTTACAGCGGTAGGTGTCGCTGACAGTGCCATGCAGCAATATGCCGAGCCCACAATGGCTGCAATTCCTTCAACCAATGAAATGGACAGTAGCAGTGCCAGAACGGCAGTCCACTTGGCGAAAATATACTGCAACTGAATTCGTAATGTTATGTGGGTTAATTTGTCATCCAACTCGGAAAATAAAAGTTTAACAATCAGGATTTTGTGTCCTGCATTCCCAGTAAATTGGAACAATGTATGAGTGTTCTCAGTTGTAACTAAATTTTAACACTAGGAGTTGCAGGTAGCCATGGCATTTCTATAACTTGTTACATTTTTTAAGAGAAGTAGGCATTCTTTAAAAAAGCACGTGTGAGATCACACACAAAACAAAACAAAATAAAAAACCAAAAACAAAACAAACAAAAAAAAAAAAAAAAAAAAAGGAACACAGAATACAATGCAAATGACCTTATAGATAAACATACATTTACTTAGAAATAACATTGATACAGATGGGAAGAAAAGGAGAGGGAGAAAGGTCCAAAGTAAAAATGGAGCCAGGCAAGATAGAGAGGAAAAAGAAAGAATGACAGATAATGGAGCGAAAGAAAAGAACGAAAGGAGAAAAGCAAGAAAGAACGAAAGAGAGAAAGGTAATATATTTGTTTAACTGTTGCTTGTGTGCATCAAATAAAAATTTAGATATATTATGGTGAACAGAAAGATAATACCAAACTTTACGCCATGAAGGACGTTTTATTCTCATATGAACTGAAGTATGGGGCAAAAATACGTACGTAATATGGATAGACCCCAATGAAGGCCAATCCTAAACTTGACGTCACTAGTATGGGCATAATGAATATGGCCGAAATGATGGATAGAACCAGGTACGCAACAACCTGCAACAAAGACATGAATAGGAGACATTCATATTTAACTGCGATCCTGCTCACTTCCTGTGTTGTCGGGGCAACAAACTGATGCTTCCAACATGATCAGGGCAGTTTTGTATTATATACTACGTAAACATCCATAAATAAGACCTTTTCTACCAAAAGAGAGCCCATTTCTAATCAAGTTAGGCATCCTTTATGTTTAAAATATATGTTAATACATTTCCTTAAGATTATTCTCTGTTTGTGTTGTTCATTTTATTGAGAAAGTACTTCTGACCATGCGAAATACATGGATCTGCCCTGATGCAGGCGGCTCCCTTTTGCTCAATAGGTGCTGGAGTAGGACCGCATTTCAATATGAATGCATCGTATCAGTGTTGTAATTAAGGTGGGATAAAAACATTTTCCCTGAACGAAAGGCTTTCCTCGATACCAACCATTCACACCACTCAAAGATCCTATGCACTGTTATGCTGATAGGTTTACTGTGACCTTGTTTTTCGTATATTGTTAGTTTTACCAGCCCAGCATCTAGTCTCCTACAAATTGTATGGTTGTCAGTGCATGAAAATACTGTATCATCTTAATAAAAGAAGAAGAAATCATTCACACACCCATTACAACAACTTAGTCAAATCACAACCTTTCTGTCTGTTAAGTGTCCTTGTTTCTACACACGGCTATAAAGAAGCGTATAAAACCTCCAAAAACAAAATCAAAACATAAAACAAACAAACAAAAACAAATAAAAAAGAAAAACACAAACAAACAAAAACGGAAAAGTTAACATAAGTGATAGGAGGAAGGTATAGAGGACAAACTGTACATAAATTAGCATGCTTTAATCGGTGAGGTTTAATTAGACATGTTCTCACAAAACGATGATTGTGTTACATGTTCCTTGAATAGTAGACATATGGAAATATAATCAAAATTTTCCACGCTAAAGTAACGGAAAACGCCTACAATATTTATCACATAAGAGTGAGCCACCAGTCGATAGTATTATCTGAGCTCATCTGACCAATGAGGTACGAGCGGAGGTGTCACCTGATCCACCTTGATTAATGCAACTCTCTAAATTTTCATAGCCTCTGGCTTAATTCAATACGGTACTGTGCACGTCGCAACTGATTTGTACACAAAATGACCCAATTAGTTGCTATAAACCGATTTTGTCGGTTACTTTGGTGATTTGTTATTGCAATATTTCCTGCAAGTTTTAAGACCTGATTCTCTCCATTCAGCTGAAAATGGCCCGTGTAGGCATTTTTAAATGTACGATTGAGCAAGGCTTCTGGAGGTTTACCTCTGTTTATGGAATGTATTTGCATTGCAAAAACATGCTCGTCATCAACACAATTTTAGTTACCAGTCCTTACCTCAAGATAAAATGCACTATAGGTCCCAACCATGAAAACTCTTTTATACACAGTTAAAAAAATGTGGAAGAGGTGTGTCATATATGGGTCAAAACACCCTTTTTCACATGTCAAACAAATCAGAAACAAAGCTGGTGTCGATGGGCGTAACAGCGTAGACGCAGGTCTAAATTCATACTAATCATATCATTCCATTTCACTTTACATTTAAGGTACAGAACCACTGATTGCGTGGCCCTGGGCAACTTACCCCGAATTGATAGCACATGTACATTACTACGTGTGCAACATCATAGTGAAAACTCACAAAAAGTGTATTGACTGTGAATTTCGTGCAACAGGTTGCCGTTTACTCTTTGAAAAAACACAACCACCGCGAACCACATCAACATTGCTGGTCGCTACTGTAAATGCATTGCCGAAAAATTACTTTGTCCTTGGTCATTTTTCCATCAATATTTGTTTATAAGGAAGAAAGGAGAAATACTTGTGAGATTTTTAAATGTTAAATTCCGTGACAGGTGAGCAATAATATAAGTCTGCAAGGGAAACGATTCGTGGTACACTGATTCAGCACGGACCTCCTTTTTTTAAATGTTCTCCATGTTCAGCAGATATTCTACTTAAAATAGGGTCGTTTTGAACAATGATCGATTGTGTTTGAGAACCATCAATGAAGTTTTGAAAATTTACTTTGCATAAGAATAGGTAATGTTACAAGCCCATGCAGATTCTTCTGCAATGACATTGCACACATACGGAGAGACATAATTTAGGGACCGCTCTTAAACAGGTAACAATGCTGAAGCGGTCCCATAATTATGCCTTTTAGTACATATGGAAAAAGCACACAAACCGAACATTTTGTCTGGCTGTATGAGGCAGCAACACCAAGCGATCCGGTCCCTGTAAACTGAAAGAAAGAAAAATTGTTGTCACAGCAGTCACCCCACAGAGCTTCGCTTTTTAAATGATTTGACATTTCCGTTCTGCTTCCATCACTTAAACAAAACAAAAGTCATCAAATCATTTACATTATACATTAGCCCTTTCAGCTTTAGGACCTAAATACGGTCAACAACTTACTTCGGCGTGCAGAAAGCAATGAATGCACAGGCAAGATGTTGACTTGGACCTACTGTGGCATCAGTAATGTGGGTACTTGAATGAAATATCTTCCATAATGAATATGAATGGGGATATATCGGTAATAATAATAATATAGAATGAATTTGTTTCAGATAAGATTACTAGTGTTTAAAGTGGGATATTGATATTGATGTTGTCAGGGCTGTATCTTTTTGTAGATCCCTTAAATGTTTTTCGAGAGCAATCAAAATGAAACGAACTTACGACAGTATGAAACAGTGTGGGTGGCTTTTAACTATGACTGTATCATCATCATCATCATCATCATCATCATCATCATCATCATCATCATCATCATCATCATCATCATCATCATCGTCATCGTCATCGTCATCGTCATCGTCATCGTCGTCGTCGTCGTCGTCATCATCATCATCATTATTGTGTCAGTTGTCACATAGTGCTGGTCCATACAATAAATGTCCAGGGCTTATGATAATGGAGGTAATATGGCGGCGGCAATGATGGCGATGACCTGATGGTATTACGTAAGTAATTCGGCCGGCTTCCGGGTAGGCTAATTATAGAGTGCATATTAGAAATGACCCTTACAGGTACAGGGGGGCTGTGTCTTACATAATTCTGACCACAGTATCATATTTTTCTTTTTTCGAAACTGACAGGTACAGAGTGCAGTATTTATTGACAGGTCAGCTTTGAATATACCCAGCTTAGTAATTGAATACACGGGGCCACAATGAGAGTGCCCCGACTCATCGCACATGGCCGCGTGACTGTCATCAGTACTTTGGCTGTAGCAGACGGTAATATCTCAACATTTTCCGAATGATGACTAGGTTTCTTGTTCTCAGATGCTTCAGAATATTTTAAGGGCACTGCAGGTGACTACTTTGGGCAGCAGAAAGACCCATTATCAGATCTGCACTGTCATTATTTCATTTAATTACTTGAAATATTACATTCTATGAATGAATAAACACATAAAAGTGCATTTTAATAATTCTAATCACATTTATGCTCAAAACTAGCACTCAGTTGTGCAAAACGAGGGATGTCCGCAAACATTTTGCTATGTGATTCATGTGTCACACAATTTTAATTGATCCCATGGGTTTCTGGTGGCATAATTTCATTATGGAGAGCACACTCGTGACTATGAAAACTCCAAAAATAGGATATCACTGTTAAAGAGAACACAGGGCTCAGTTTAGACGGATGGCGATTTCAACTATTGGCAAAATCCTGTATCTGAGAGGGTATGGAGGTTCAGTTACAGCTACCGTATTCAATTCAAAAGTCTATAAACCAACATGACATGTATTTTTTATGGAAGTTCACAAAATTTACCTCATAAAAACCACAATTTACTATAGGCATCATTGGGAAAAAAATTTTGGTAGCATACCCCAGCAACATGCACAAAATTTTTTTCAGTTTTTGTTCATATGCATTCTGGTTTATTGCATTACATAAGGCTGTTGGGGAAAAATAGTGGCCCCTGTTCTCTTTTATATGATTTGTACACAAAACAATATTTCCAGTCTTCAAACATCATTTATTTGATAATTGTGGAGATGACTTGTTCCCTTAAGGTATTACGTGAGTAATTCAGCCGGCTTCTGGGTAGAAGAATTATAGAGTGCATATTAGAAATGACCCTCACAGGTACAGGGGGCTGTCTCTTACATAATTCTGACCACAATACCATCTTTTTTTCCCCCCGAAACTGACAGGTACAGCGTGCAGTATTTATTGACAGGTCAGCTTTGAATATACCCAGCGTAGTGATTGAATACACATGGCCACAATGTGAGTACTCCGAGTCACCGCACAAGGCGGCGTGACTGCTGTCAGTACTTTGGCTGTAGCAAACGATAATATCTCAAAATTTTCTGAATGATGACCAGGTTTTCTAGTTCTCAGATGATTCAGAATATTGTAAGGAACAATTTGGCATAGGACATATTTGGGTTTATAAGTTATTTTGGAAGGTACGGAGTGCAACCTGGTTTGTTTACATTTTTTTGCGGGTTGAATTTGTAGCGTAACATCTGATGATAATCAGTCAAAAACCTACCAGTACTCCGCACCAGATGCCTGTACCCACATGTGAATACGCCGTCCAACTGACCATGCCGATAATCTGTGTTATCATACATAGTCCTCCAGCTACAATTTGCGTGATTCCCGTTCCCCGGAAGCCACTCACTGATAACTTCAGCCGGTCTGCGATGAGCGATGGTGCCGGTGTCTGAACAAAGACGACTTGCTGTGCAGAAGCTGGCACTGTCTGAACGGGCGCGTTGTTCATTGTTTATGCCAGTTTGTGGCTTCCTGTTTGATGTCGGCCTTAGGGCGAAAGAAGCTGAGAAAAATAATCACACATTTAGTAAATATGAATGAGACGAAAGAGTATCGGAAAAGTATTCACATGTTGGTTAGTATTGATTAGCGGCCAGAATAGAACCGCCCTTTGATTTCCAAACTGACACATTATGTCGTTGCTAGAACGGCAGGATGAGCAGGGCTGTCCAACTAGAGCATTGTAGCAAAAGTTTGCTACAAAGCTCTTCAAAATTGCTGCAGATGTTTTCAAACTTAAGTGTTTCTCATGTAAAGAAGTGGAAAAAATGCTACAAGTAAAGAAAATTTGGGTACAAAAGATTTTCAGCGGTCGGTGGAGGTCAGTAGCTTTCTTTCTGTACAGTGAGACGCTGTTAGCTACATGTGCAAGCTAGCACTAACAGTTCTTGAAAGGATACCAAATCCAACAGTTGTTGCTCAGTGTAATATTATAATTGGACGTATTATTATGCTCTAAAATAAGTATGCGCTTGCCTTGGCATAAACATGTTCTCCCATCTTTATCTTCTAGTAACTATATTAAAATATGTGCTCATGTATCACAGTCACGACCTTGAAATAAAATAGCCATCATCCGCCCAGTATCATCATTGTTCCCGGTACTGATTGGTGCTCAATATAATCCCTCTGAGTACGTTCTTGGCTCATATATCTGGCAGCATAAACATTAGGCAATCTATTGGAAACTGTTTGTTAATTTGCCATAAGAACAAAGCAAAATGGGACAGGGTTTTAATCCACTCCTTCCCAAAATCGTCCATAAAACGTCTAGATATAAACTTTAGACTAGCTTTTAGTAAACTAGGTAAAATCCGTATTTAAAGGAGTTTTTCAATCACAGCTGCATCGGGTAAATGAAATACCACCAAAACGAAAATTAGTGAGTGAATCTGAGAAAATTGAGATTATCATATTGATATATATATATATATATATGTGTGTTAACCTGAGACGACTCGGAGTACTTTTGTACATTGAAATTTTCCAGCCTAAAGACTTTCGGGCAAAGGTATCAAAATATTTATCTGTCCCCAATGACCAAAAATAGGTTTTAGATGGTTCTGATGTTCTGAAAATTACAATTCCTTGATTTTTCTGTCTCAATTCTCTGTGTTCTCTATTAAAAAAAAAAACTGCCAAGAAGTACAACGATTAAATTGCCCGGTGATTTGTTCCATCTGACGTCATTTACGTGACGCATCCCCCCGTGTGTAAAAATTGTTTGAGCTGTACATTACCAGCAGACAGGATGGGCAGGTTCACATGACCCTTTGACGACCATATTAAGTGATTATATTTCTTTCACCGTAATGACGTTGGGCTACAATCAAGTCATACCGGTATATTCAAAATGTAAATGCATATGGACTTCATTGAGAAATACAGAATATTTCCACCACTCAAAAGTGCAGAAAGGTAAGGGACACAGTGGCTAAGTGGTAGGACGCTCTCTTGCAAGGTTCCAGAACACCAGATCAGATGAATAGTGTAAGTTTACTCCTAAACAGCCGTCGAGACCACTGGGCTAAGATCCCACAAGCGGGAATTGTTAACAATAGTCACTGGCTGAACATGCTATCTAGTGTAAAGATGTTCAATAATGATGATGATGATGATGATGATGATGATGATGATGATGGTGATGGTGATGATGATAAAGATAATTACGATGATAATAATAATAATAGCATTAATGATAATAAGAGCAATAATTACAATAATGATAACAGTGACGATCACAATAATAATAGCAATAATAAAATTCATAAATATTATTGCTACCATTATTGTGACCGTCACTGGTATTATTATTGCTCTTATTATTATTATTCTTATTCTTATTATTCTTATTATTATTATTATTATTATTATTATTATTATTATTATTATTATCAGTAGTAGTAGTAGTAGCCATAGTGGCAGTAGTAGTAGTAGTAGTAGTAGTAGTAGTAGTAGTAGTAGTAGTAGTAGTAGTAGTAGTAGTAGTAGTAGTAGTAGTAGTAGTAGTAGTAGTAGTAGTAGTAGTAGTAGTGTTGTCATGGACTTTGCATCTAGAAACAAATGTATTTACAATAAACCTGAGTCAAAAGGATTCAAATATTTACATTTGATCAAATATTTCTACAAATCTTGCTGTAAATATCCCGAGATGGTTAGAAAGTTTGGCTCCAAAATTTAGAGATTTTAGACTTGCCTGTTTTGCTACCTAATTTTATCTTTCGGCACCATTCTGTTTTAATGTTCACCTTTCAGACATTTTAAGCTAGCTTGTTTTCTGTTAGGTCAACCCCCCCAGGGGCTACAGGTAGCAAGCAGCTAATGACAGCAGTTGTAAGCTTGCCTAATTGTACTTGATATCTGGTTAAGACATATTATATTTTCATTGCATTCTCTTGACTCAAATACAAATGACTTTCATTCTTTTCTGACTTGCCCTATAATTTTGCTGTTAATATCCAAAGATTATTAGAAAGTTTGGCTACAATAATTTACAGTTTTTAGACTTGCCTGTTTTGCGATTTAACTTTATCTTTTGGCATCGTTCTGTTTTAATGTTCACCTTTCAGACATTTTAAGATAGCTTATTTTCTGTTAGGTCAAACCGCCAGGGGCTATAGGTAGCAAGCAGCTACTTACGACAGTAACAAACTTGCCTAATTGTACTTAAAATCCTGTTAAAAAATGGTTTTGATAACATGTTTTTGGCATCAATGCTAATGACTTTCATTCTTTTATGACATGCCTAAATGCACATTTACGCAATTAAAAAAATACTCAAAATTGAGAGTATTTTTTCAAATGTCACAAACCTGACACATTACGTTGATACATTGACTCAGGGTTGGCAGTGAAATAAAGCTTAATTGTTTGGGGATAGGTGTTATCATAGAGTTTGTTTTACATTTCTGGTGCAGGATGTCGATTGTTGCAGTCCTTGTTAGGATTTCCCTTGGGTTCTACAGGTGGTTGAGCTGCAACTGTTTATTTTACAATCACTGGGACTGAATATGATGCCCCACCTCGTTTCCACTTCAATTATACACTGGCGGGTGGTTTAACTATGATAAGCTGTCCAGCTGGAAAGGGTACATATTGGTTCAGAGGTAAGTCAAATTGTTCTTATCTGTACCTGTACTGTACAAAATTAGTAATTATGCTTTGTTTGACAGGTATTCTTCTTTTATAATGAAGCTCTGCATTTATAAACAAAACTTCACACATTTAGCTGATTCATCATTTGCCACGTTCATATTTACTCTTTATTATGTGGGTTGTCTTTGCTGAATATTTAGCTTAGACAAGGAGCCGCTACTCAGAGGCACATGTACAGGTAATAGGCGCCGAAACATGTTGAGTAGTTACCCGCTGAAGACCCTTTAATTTATTTGGCCTGATACAGCCTGTCAAAATTTTACACAGGAACCTGTGCAATATGGACAATAGTAATTCCATATTTTTATAGGTTAGACAGGGACGAGTTAGCTTATGGAGAGTAAAGAGTTTGGACTGCAGAATAGGGTAATGACTACTAGGAAGTAGTTCTGGCCAAAAAGACACAAATATAATATAAATACCTGGTAAACAGATGCTCATATTTACTTATGATGTGCATCCACCGTTACGCATATTGCGCTATTTGTTTATGTTATTGCACTTAAGCGACATCATGATGGGTCTATCTAGCATATTACAAATGGTCTACTAACGGATTATTATTGGGTAGTTAAGATCTATATGCACCTTATAAACAAAGACACGTTATGTCATTTGGTCTAGCTGAATTGCAATTTTGCAATGCCCAAAGCACGGAAATATCACGCCCACCGCTGTCGTTTGGTCTTTTCACTACAATAAGGTTTTTTTATACTTGGTTGTTGAACAGATCACAATTTATATTTCATATATTATATACTATTCCTAGTGAAGAACTGGCAAGAGCAAGGTCAATTAAAACATTGTCCTCTCCGTGCAGAATCCATTATCGAAATATCGTCAACTTAATCAGTTTCCATACTTTATACTCTCAGTAAACGCATTAATTATCAATTATGAGATACAATGTGACAATTTCCTCACTGTCCCTCCAATACCTTCCAAACCCAAACTATTAGCGTCACATGATTAGACGTGCGTGTATACATACCTCCACCTGACTTAAGTTCAATCACGGTGAACACGCAGTTAGTACATTCAACGTGCATTATGCATTGTGAACGTATTCAAAGAATATGAAATCTACACTTACAATTGTACTGGAATGCGCACCAAATAATAATTCAAGGAGACATGTAGGCAGATCAGTCGTGTTGCCTGGTGTGGGCTACCGCTACCAAGGACATGAAGACACATAATCGACATGTACCGCCAGGAAAATTGAGCTGCCACAGTGCCTGCTATTGTACCTGGTTGTCATGGCAACAGTAAGAATGATTATGTTTATTTGTGTCTGGTCTGGTTAAGATGTCCTCTGCGTGATGATATTGGAATCATGCATGTACATCGCATGTGACTGGATTGAATACAATACACCGTATTGATTATGCCATAACCAGACACCTATCTTCATTGGACCTTTCTTTTCTTTTCATCAGAATGGGGATTTGGTACAGTGTGTGTGTTTTAATTTAATCTAATTTAAACATATTTATTTTCAATGGATTACCCTGCAGTACGGATATAACTAACCTGGGGTTCTCCAGAGACGGAGACGCACAAATTGATATGTACAAAATGCATAGGGCAATACAATGTACAATCATGTGAAGATGCACTTAACTAGACATGCTGTAATACAGTTAAACACCAAACTCAAATTTAATATTCCAATCCAATTAAAAACATGCATATATACACAATGGACTTACAAACAACTAAGTACATTCTCAACACAGGGTGTGACTGAAGGGGAGGTTATAGCCCGACTATAGTGATAGATGCACGATGCATACCGCTGCGTGCGGCCGAAGCACCCTGGCTGCATATTCACACTGCCACTGTGGAGCCGCCAGTGCGCCCAGCAGCTCGGGTGTTCCTTTCCGCCCAGTCATTGTCCACCCACCTGTGGAGGATTGTCACATATGTGGGAGTATTATACATGTTTTCTTACAGACCTATTGGATAAACCAATGATCTGAGTTATAAATATGCAAGTAAAACACTATGGAGAACATGGTAGTAGTAAAGGAATATACATTGAATATATAAATACACTGCAATTGTATATTTTGATTTTGAGATACATATGGGATAAGATGCTACTCAGCTACAATATATAAATCGGCGTGTTTCAACAATAAAATTTTGCATTGCTCTGAAAATTGCTGTATCGCAGTCTTCAGAAAGCTCTTTACTCCCGAATAATAAGGTAGTACTTAGTCTATCACTTGCAGTGTGCATGATAAGGTTTGGATTAAAACCAGGGACTAACAATAGGGTGATGATAAGCAGGAGCTTCTTTCTTTCCTGGACATATTTAGGGCAGTAGAGACAAAAGTGTTTAAAATCCTCAGTTGGGTTGGAGCAGGCACAAGTGGGCCGCTGAATAATATTTACTTCATGGAGATCGCAATTGAGTCTAGAAAAACCTAATCGTAACTGGGTTTGACAGATGCTAGCAAATAGCTGACCATGGGAGTAGAAATCCCGAGCAATGTCGGCCGCAAGCAGACTGGCTTTGAGTTTCGCCTGAAAGATCTGAAGGGAAAGGGAGTTACGGATATCAGTGCTTAGATTGTTCCATAGTTTGGTGGCATGAGGGAGAAAGGAATATTCAAACCGTTGGGTTCGGCATTTGACGAGGCGAAGGTTGCAGTTAGCCTATGGCGGAGCGTACGACCAGCAATGGCGGGGGCACGAGGTAAAAGGTTGGGTAGATACGAAGGAATTTAAGTTTAAATACATTTTATAGGAAAAGATTAATTTGAAATATTTGCGTCTACTGGCTAGTGTTGGTCAGCCAAGTTCATGTAAGAGTTTGTTATGAGATGTGTGCCTTAGTGTTCCAGTGCATATTTTAGCTGCATCGTACTGAATCGACTCAAGTAAATCACCCAGATTTTAAATTTAAATAATTTTTAAAAATTAAAACTTAAGAGATTTTTAATTTTGTGGATTAATTTTGTGTCGCTTGTTTAGATAAGCAGTGCAGTGATTTTTTTCTTTTCCTTTTCTTTTTTTTTTTCGGGGGGGGGGGAACTTATTTTTACACTAGGTAAAACCGTATATCCGTTGGTGCTTAAGTATAGCGGAAATATGCCATGTGAAATTCAAAAAGAAATTGAAAGAGTGATTCAAATGTTTGCCACGTTCATTTCAGACCTGGTGGTCACACACCACAGTTATAAATCCTGCTAGTTTCCACATTAGCATTTTCAGTCGCAAAATCAGCATTTGGGTATTTTCAAATTTCATGAACCGCATTTAACAGATACACATTCCAGAAAAACACGGATGGATTATTGTCATATAATTTTCAGCTCGTTAATTTGTTATAATTGAAATACGAAACAACACCTGGGTGTCAGCTTTATATAGGTGTATGAACTACGCTCTTGACGGTGTCAGATCTTTGTCCTTCCCCACCATAAAATTCCCACCTGGCCTAGAAGACAGTGCACCTATATGTCCACCAATGAAGCCACTCTGTGATGCAGCAAACCTGACTTAGCTAACTTCATTTGAACAGAAGCTACAGCATGCTGAAAAAACACAGTATTTTCACAATTACGGACTATCTCCGCAATGATGCGCAACCAGCAAATCACATCTATGGTCTGTAACCTGCTGGGTGTGTATCTTGGTGGTTCTTTCCTGCATATATTTAGCTACCGCTAAATTTTATTCTTGACAAAATACGTATAAAGTACTTCCATAGATTAAAACACTTGCTCCCGGAGTCGAGACTTTGTAAAAGAATTTTTCTGGAAATGGAAAATGAATTTGTAAATGGAGGCAGTACCTCTTGGCCTTATTTTAAGGAGATTAAGAAAATATTTACTAACGTTGGACTCGATAATTTGATGTACCGTCAAGATGGACTGTGGGTTGACAAATTTCATAAACTGAGTGTAGACAACCTTATATAGAGCTTTTTCACCGAGATTGACAATAGGTCATCATTACATTTTCCCAGCTTATTGAAGCGATCCTCTTTTCGGGAGGAATATCTTTTTACGGTGAATCATTTTGAATCGGCTCGCTTGAAGTTTATGGCACGTTCTGGATGTTTAGGTATACAGGAGAATTTATATAAATGGAATTTAGCATCATCTGCGACTTGTAAATTGTGTGGTAGCAGCTTAGAAAATATTGGTCATTTTTTGCTTACATGTCCAACACTCAATGCTATACGTCTGAAACTGTGGTATGAACTCGAATCCACTTTATGCGACACAGGTTATACGCACGTGTGGGAGCAGTTCATGGGCGCTTCCGTCAACAGTAAATTGTGCTTTCTTCTGGGTAACTCAGCTAATATTCATGGCGACCAAATTGGGATTATTTTTGATGGTGTATGCAAACGATTTTTAAAAGAAGCTTGGCTCACCCGTAAGTCCTTGGTGGACGGGACTTAACTAGTATCACATACTTTTAGTTTCATTTTCTCATTTATATTGCCCTAAAGTAGTCTCCCACGGGGAGGTGTGTGTGTTGGCTGCATTTTTCCGGATCGCTCCCTCGTCCCGTTTGTCGTTTCTTTTTTTTTTCCGCTGGATGTGGGTTGTGATCCGGGACGGTAATGTCAGTGCTCACACCGCCCCGGGGGGCAGGGCGAAAGTGTGACTATATTTTTACTCCTGTATATATATATTATTTGATGTTTTAAATGACTATGTATGTCTATGTGAACGCACTACAATTTTACCCCTGGTTTGTGGTGCCCCCGTGTAAAAGGGGTAGTTTCGTAAATAAATAAATAAATAAATAAATAAATAAATAAATAAATAAATAAATAAATATTGACCAGCTATGCCACTATATTTTATCTCCTTTTTTTTTTAACAAATTCAAAATATCTCTGTAATAAAATGGCAAAAAAAAACTTCTTTTTCTCTTAAATTGGTGCATCACTTGCTGTGACATTCAATAGAACAACGACTTGGAGCTCATAGCCTTAACTTATTAAACGGATGGCGTCGCAATTAATTTTCTACACAGCGATATTCATTGTAAAAAGACTTTTAACTCAAATGACATACAAGACGGCACGTTAAAACAGTCTTATTTATTGTAAAGTAACCGTTCATTCAAATGCCAGAACAAACAGAATGGTGCTGGTCACATCGATTATAAAGTCACATTTGGTTCAAATACCAGAATAGACACAACCCTACGACAGCCATATTGATTGTAAAGTAACATTTGACTGAAGTGCCAAAATAGACACATCGCTACAGCAATCATATTAATGGTAAACTAACCTTTCACTGAAGTACCAAAATAGACACAACGCTACAGCAATCATATTGATAGAAAACGAACCTTTCCTGATGGCACCAAAATTTACACAACGCTACAAAATCATATTGGTTGAAAACTTACCTTTCATTAAAGTAGCAAAATAGACACAACAACACAGCAATCACATTGATAGTAAAATAACCTTTCCTCCACGTCTCAGAATTGACACAATGCTACACAATCATATTGGTTGTAAAACTTCTTTTCCATTAAAGAACCAAAATAGACACACCGCCACAACAATCATATTAATAGTAAAGTAACCTTTCTTTCAAGTACCAGATACGCCACGATACACAGTCATATTGATTGTAAACTAACCTTCGTTCAAGTAACAGCAAATGGCCCAGGTCAACAGGTTACCTGGGCGCCCCTAGAGCGCTTTACACCCAGCGGACACGGAAGAAAGTTGTAAAATGAATCAAACCTTAACACTGAAGCAGTTAACATAATCCTTGCAACATGTATCATCTGCTTGTTCCAACCTAAAATCTTGTTGATAATGTTGCTACCCGCCCATCCCCGGATATTAATAATTTTGCAATCACATGTCTCAATGACAACAGTCTTGTTATCTGTTACACGATACACTTCATCTATTGGCGAAGGCATTATTGCAATGGTAAACATGACCATTATTGGACCTTGAAGTGGTGTTGCTAAAGCCATGCAATGCTGATTTCAGAAAGAAAAGGGAAATTTATCATATCTTGTCCGCTGTTTATATGTCATATTATTTGGGCCTCCCCGCCAAAATATGGGTATACATCAAATATCAACGAAAGTGCCATAATTTGATTTACAACACACCAATCCATAAATATGTCCCACTGTCAGTATATGAATATATTTTGAAACTAATATAGAAGGGTCGCTAGATTAATCACTCAATCTTTCAGGTCTTGCAAATAATTAAACCATTAAGCTCACTCCATATTTTTTCATCCCAAATCATGGAAACAATAGTAGGCTGAGGCTTACTAGTTTTACACTTCGCTATTGCCATCATGTTATTCCTGTTCGTTTTGTTTTAATATGCCTAGAGTATCTAGCTAATACCATTCATGGAATATTATTACCGAGACAAATGCAAAATGTTTCAGTTACACTATATATTAATTTAGTTCTTTGCTGGCACATAAAAAATATTTTAGACAGCATGTATACAGAACTAAGATAGAAAAAGCTTGTGTCTGCCATGCAAAGTAACAAACATGGTGATATGAGCGATTTTCGCAAGATACACAATTTGGATCTTCGGTAATGACCGAGGGGATTACGAATTAACGCTGTTTCGTGTCTCCACTCAAAATGAATATAATGTGCATTAAAAGTCAGATTTTTGTGTTTTAATTGTTGCTTTTCCAACAATTTAGCACAATATATCTGGGCAGGCACAAAGTAAAGGTTTACGCTGCTGAAAGATTGAAACAGGACTTCTGACAGCGGATTGTATCGATAAGGTCTTCTCCGTAAACCTCACCCATGTTTCAGTTCATTTCTAATTTAGGTTTCATGTGATGATGCTACATTGAAATTCACAAAATGCCTTTAAAGGTCGACGAGTTCCAATGCGAGTTTTAATGAAGTCCTGAAGCCTTGCATCTTCTGCGTTATATGATAAAAAGCCATTGAAGGTGTTTGACATTACGACACTAGTCACGTTGCATTGTTCGAACATGTGATAGGTCTACCACTCTCATCTATACCACAGTGTTGCCAAGCTGCCAAACGTAAAATCCGAAAGATGGAACGTAAGAAAAATTAAAATCCGGCGTTCTGAATTGGCTCAACGCCGTTCATATTGGATTGCAAGCTAAGTATTTGTGATGACCTATTTGTTCATGTCTTAGATAAAACGCTTCTCGAGATCTCATCTTAAAAAAAATATTCCACAAACATTAAACGTCTTGACAATGGTTAATACTACGGGAAACGCAAACAATTCCTACCGTGAAACAAATTCTTCGTTCATATGTAAAAAAGTGTGGTGCGTGCGGACTGGATTCTGCTTGACATGCATTTGCTATTTGATGTGAAACGCGTGGTAAAAACAAAATAAAACAAAGCAAACAATAAAACAAACACCAGCCCAGAAAAATATGGTGGCTCAATGGCGCCAATCAAAAGTTTTTTTATCTCGTAAATACGAGATTAAAAAATCTTTGGTTGGCACCATTGAGCCACCATAAAAACAACAACCAACAAACAAAAAAGACTGTTGCATCCTGATAAAAACTGACCAATTTTCTTTTGTAATTTTAAGGCATTCATTCCAAACTGGCTATATATGTAGCATTCTACGTAGCAAACACTATGGCAATTTTTGGTGAACTATCATGACTTTCGACTCAAGACAGGCACCGAGTGTAAATTATTCATACAGGTTATAAAAAATGAAACAGAGACACCGAGAGAGAGAGAGAGAGAGAGAGAGAGAGAGAGAGAGAGAGAGAGAGAGAGAGAGAGAGAGAGAGGAGAGAGAGAGAGAGGAGAGAGAGAGAGAGAGAGAGAGAGAGAGAGAGAGAGGAGAGAGAGAGAGAGAGAGAGAGAGAGAGAGAGAGAGAGAGAGAGAGAGAGAGGGAGGAGAACTTTGATGCCTATTAATCCAGAAAATAGATGAAGTGCCACACCAGCAGAAAAATAACACGGTCGTGCACAGGCCAAAGGCACCGTGTAATTGACCGGCGAAACACCCATTACTCGCGCGCAAATGTGTGTATGAGCAGACCACAGTAAAAATTCAAGTTGATCGTAAAAAATTTACATTTTATCGGGTTGTCCTTTTCATGGTAACAACTCTGTTCCCTCATCTTTAACTCCTCAAACAATACGCAAACTCTCTTTTGTGATTTGTTTATTTCGCATATGTGTGTATGCATATGTATGTATGTATGTATGTACTATGTATGTATACATATATATAAATATATATATATACATATATATATATGCATGTCTAAATAAATAAATAAATAAATTATTATAATAATAATAATGATAATAATAATAATAATAATAATAATAATAATAATAATAATAATAATAATAATAATAATAATAATAATAATAATAATAATAATAATAATAATAATAATAATGATAATAATAATAATAATAATAATAATAATAATAAATGAAAATGAAAAAAAACAGAAAAAAAAAACAGGAAGAGACATAAATAAGTCTTGCTTAAAAAACCCAAATCATTATTTGAAGATATAATGTCAGGATGTAAAACGGAATGAGATGATCAAGATGATGATCATGATGATGGTAAAGCTATTTGGTTAGAAGTGGTAAATCTTGCAGTGTTTTGTTTAAAAAAACCAGCCATGGGTGGTCCATGTTTCACCTTTTGGCGTAAGCTGTTCCATATATTAGCTTCATTTGATAAAGGAACTTTCTTTGACCGGACTAACTGCGTGTGTTGGGGCCTGCAAAGTCTGTAGCACTGTACCTAGTGAAGTGACTGTATACTTCTGACACTGGGGGTGAAAATGTTGCTCAAGAAACTGTGAGCGTTTTCAATTAGAACTTTGCTTATTAATATAGCTCTATGGCAAATATGTCGAGTCCTTACATCAGTCCTGCGAATTTCTTTCAGTATGTCACTGATGTGTGTTCTACGACCTTTACATAGAATAATAATCGATGCCCGATTTTGAAGCTTTTGAAGTAAGTCTAGGGTTATAATAATTTTATAATGATTTTATTTGGAAACTACCCCTTTACATTGGGGGCACCGAAGGCTCGGGGTGTACCTCCGGTGCGTCCACAGTTAAAATTTAACATAATACAGATATATACAAACGTATTTAAAATGTATTACAAGTCACAATCACACACATCTAAAATTACTGTTTTAGGTCGGAATCTGGCTGGTCCGCACAGGACTCGCTCCTAAGGTTCCACGCATTAACTAAAAACTTTTTGCATATTTTGTCAAACACAGCTCCAACTTCATTACTATACATATACCCATCATCACCTAAAAATAGACATAGCTTGCCAAAAACAGAGGATCCACAAAAAATAAACCATACCTCTTCATGTCCCAAGAGTCTTAATTCATTTTCTAATTTTTTGTAACTTGCTTTTCTTATCTCATTCAAGGTCGGACAAAGAAACAGGAAATGGCTTAAAACTTCCTTATCACTTCGACATAAATCACAAACTGCATCTGAAATTCCCCATCTTTCCAAATTTTCGTTAATTCCTAAGCAACCTGTACGTGCTTTAAATTTTAGATGCATTGAATAAAAATCCTTCACATTAAACAAGTAATTTTCACCAAAAGTACATCTTTTTTTAAAATATCTGTACCAATACAGGGACGTACTGGTGTCAATGTCTTGCCAAAATGATATCTTATAACTTTCAATATTCAGTTTTATATACCGCTGCAGCCAAAACTCATTTTCACCAGTAAAGGCCCGAGCCACGCCTACGTTTTTCAACATATTATGTACTTCTGAACAATAAGGCCCATAAGATGCCCCCCTTTGAGGTACTAGGTATTTAGCTTTAAAAACACTTGTTTACATAGCCTGGTTTCTGGTAGGTCACACTTCATTCTATGAAAATATCTAATGCGTTGGCGATTCAATATTAGGTCGATAGGAAGCCAACCTACTTCAGCTAAAGTTGCCGAAATCGCAGGACATGATTTAGCTTTTAGAAATTTTCTGGCAAATGAATATTGTAATGACTTTAGTGTCGAAAGGCCTTCTTTAGTATTGTTAAACCATACTGCACACCCATGAGACATGGAAGGTGAGATGACACTTTTCCATAGTGTATCTCCAAATTCAACTCTATTTAAATTTTCGTGCAGAACAATTTAATCATTGTACATCACAGTGGTCCAAAAGAGGTAATATTAGAGAATTGTAAAGTAGTACAATCGAACTTATTGACACATTCGGAGAGACTTGTCTGAGTATGCCAAGGTATTGCAAGATTTTTGAGCAGATGGTTCAACATGTTTGATCCGGAACAGATGTACATTATCAGAAAAAAAATACCAGGCTCGCGCATTGCTCTAATAGATATGGCGGGTAGCTCTGTATGAGCTCTCAGCTACAAACATGGAAATAAATCTCTGGTTGAAATAAATCTAGTCTGAATAAGTTGAAAATATACGTGTTTGTTTGTTTGTTTGTTAGTTTTTCCATGTGTAAGTCCACAGCTTTGAGCCAGCCGCTCATTGATAAGTAGAATCTTGGACATGGTATACGTGTAACTAGTTCAGAGTTGGAAATATGATGGTGAAAAACTCGGAAAGTTGAAATTGTATCACTTCTGCTTGCCCGGAATGCAATGGCAATTTTCTGGCCACATAGGCCTTCCAAGCATATTGTACTCATTTCCTAATACCAAGCCCGTAATGCCAAGCCTGGTCTATTTATTTCCTGACCGAATGCTACACCGGGTGTTCTCATTTGCTGGCCAGATATCCGACATGCTGTGCTCATTCTTGGCCAAATACCCACCACGGCATGGTCGTTTCTTTGCCCTCACCCAAATTGCTTTACCCATCTTCTCGAACTGCATCTAGCCACTGTCATGGTCTGGAAAGCACAGGATGGGTAAGTAATTCCTTTTCTCCTGGCTGATACCCATATGTGTCTTATGTTTTGGGCATTGTTTATCTTATATTGATGTAACTTAGCACCTGATGATTGTCAAGGTAATCGTCAGTTGAGATGTAACAGTACCAACGTGCTTTGATCAATATGCACACACTTCAATTACTAAACACATTTGCTGGAAGATTATGTGTAGGAACGGGTGGAGACAGGATTCAACAGAACAGTATCTTTTATAGTGTGCAGAATTATCGTGGACCCCGTGGCAGGTTTTCACCCCGTCCTTTTGCTGTATGGATATGTTGTTGCCTTATTTCCAGGAATGTGATTGGTGTTAAACTACAACTTCAAGCCGATGAAGAATTTTGAGCAGTAAAGAAATACAGGGGTTGTCAGCATAATTTAAAGCTTATGTTGGAGTTTGTAAATCAAGTTAAACCTCCCAGCATTAGAAAACTAAATCATTTGTGATTTGAAATTTTGTGTGAATTTCTAACCTTAAAGTAAGTCCAGGAAATGACAATACCAGATAGTTGTTAAAACTATCTAACGGGAAAGGATCTGAAGTTAAATCCTCGAACAGTGAAAAGCTAGCTCATCGACTGAGCACTCCTCCATTGAGTGCAAAATTGTAAAGATGCGGTGAACTATTTGAAAACTGAAAACTGAATTCAGCATAACCTTCATACAGAAACATTAACATGTGCAACATCAAGGTTCTAACTCAAAACAGATGTCGAGTTATCAAGTGAACAGTAAATTTCGTGTCAGTCGTCCTGTGACCTTGGGAATCAGGTTACGGTCCTAACATCACTGGAGCATGACCATTTGCACAAAATAGGTAGAGACTTAAAAAAGGTACTTCCCTACCAAGTTTGGCACAAATCTGGCAAACAATATTTAAGTTATAACCATTACATGAAATTCCAATGTTAAACTTTCCTATTAAAACATTTTTTGAAAGATTTTTTAATATACAATCATAAAAAAATAAAAAATTCACTGGAGCATGATCATTTGAACCATTTTGTAGAGGCCCACCCAAGGTATATTGCCACCAAGTTCGAAGTAAATCTGACAGACAGTTTCTTGACAGAAGTCCAAAATGTGAATTACCATTAGAATGCCCATTAACTTGCAAAGTAAGCAAAAGAGAAAGTGCATTTACCGATAAGCACCCAAATTGAAAAAAAAAAAAAATCGTTAAAAATCAGGAATCGACAACAGTGCTACCTAATGTAAATCTTTGCTTGACCCTCTCACAAGGAACAAATCCACAATGTTTCAACTTAATCTGACAGACTTTTCTGGAGAATAAGTGACAAGTGACGAAAACACACAAATATTCGCAAAAAAAAAAAAGAAAAAAAATTGCAGCACCACCAACAGTTGAACAAATTAAGGGCTAGGATTTCCCAGGACTGTTCTTATATAATTTCAAAGCAATTTGGTGAGCGGTTGCGGAGAAGACGATTTTGTCAGATTTGTCCAAAAAAGAACAAAAGAAATCAATAAAACTTAAAAAATCACTGGAGCGTGACTATTTGAACAAAGCTGGTAGAAACCCACCCAACATACATTGCCACCAAGTTTGAAGTCAATCTGTATGCCAGTTTTGGAGAAGTCGCAAATGTGAATTAGCATTTGAATGCCCATTGACTTACATAGTAATCAATATGAAAGGTGCATGTACCGATAAGTACCCGAATTGAAAAAAATCGTTAAAAATCAGGAATCGAGAGCAGTGCCACCTTGTGAACAACTTTGTTTGACCTTTCTCGTAGGAACACATTCAGCAAGTTTCAGCTTAATCTGAGTAACGGTTTTAGAGAAGAAGTCGAAAATAGCAAAAACACACAAAAAAATCATAAACAAGATGATCATTATGATCCTGTACTCAGCTGACATGCATCTGCTTATTTGAAAAAAAATACCCAACAATTCATGCAAAAATCAATGCAGTGTGACCATTTGAATAACACATGTAGAGACCTATCAAGGGTACATTTCTACAAAGTGTGACATAAATATGGCGAAAATTATCTAAGTTGCTTTTATTACAAGAAATATCCATGTTTAAGTTTCGTAAATTTTTTTTTTCATTTTGTACTTTATCAAAAAATGAATGCAAAAATGAACCACTTCAACCTTTTGAACAATTTTGTTTGACCCTTCTACAAGGAACATATCCACCAAGTTTCAGCTTGAAATAAAAGACGGTTCTGAAAAAGAGTCAAAAATAACAAAAACACACCAAAAAATCATAGAAAATTGGAAAAAATTTGCAGCACCACCTGGTGAACAAATTCTAAACTAAGAGTACCCGGGATTGTTTCTGTGAGATATCAAAGCAACTGGGCAAGCGGTTTCGGAGAAGATTTTTTAAGATTTGCCCAAAACCCCCCAAAAAATTCACAAAAAATCCAAAAATCACTGGAGCATAAGCATTTGAACAAACTTGGTAGAGACTCACCCAGAGTACATCCCCACCAAGTTTGAAGTAAATCTGGCACAGGGTTTTTTTTCAAAAGAAGTCGAAAAAGTGAATTGTGGACGATGACGGACGGACAGACAAGGGACCCTCAAAAAGCTCAGCTAACTGACTAGTCAGCTAAGCTAAAAATGTGAATCAGCTTTAGAATGTCCTTTGACTTACATAGTAATCAATAAGAAAGCTGCATTGACCGATAATTACCTGAATTGAAAAAAATCGTTAAAAATCAGGAATCCAAAGCAGTGCCACCTAGTGAACACCTTTCTTTGACCCTTCTACAAGGAACATATCCACCACCTTTCAGCTTAATCTGAGTGATGGTTCTGGAGAAGTCAAAAGTAGCAAAAAATAATAAAAACAGAATAAAAATCGCAGCGCCACCTGGTGGACAAATTAAGAACTAGGAGTCCTCAGGAGTGTTCCTGTGGGATATCAGTCATTGGGTGAGCAGTTTCGGAGAAGAAGACTTTTTAAGTTTTACCCTAAAGAATAACAAAAAAATCATAAAAAATATAAAAATCAATGGAGCGTGACCATTTGAACAAGCTTGGTAGAGATCCACCCAAGGCATATCCCCACTAAGTTCGAAGTCAATCTGGATGACGGTCATGGAGAAGAAGTCAAAAATGTGAATCAGTTTTAGAATGTCCATTGGCTTGCATAGAAATCAGTAGGATAGCTGCATTGACCGACAAGTACCTGAATTGATAAATCGTTAAAAATCAGAAATTCACAGCAGTGCCATCTAGTGAACAACTTTGTTCTGTCTTTCTACAAGGAACATATCCACCAAGTTTGAGCTTAATCTGAGTGACAGTTCTGGAGAAGAAGTCGCAAATAGCAAAAACACACCAAAAAATCATTAAAAAATAGGGAAATCGCAGCGCCACCTGGTGAACAAATTAAGAACTAGGAGTCCCCGGGAGTGTTCCTGTGGGATATCAAAGCAATTGGGTTGGCGGTTTCCGAGAAAAAGATTTTTTAAGATTTGCCCCAAAAAAGAACAAAAAATCCATAAAAAATCCAAAAATCACTGGAGCAAGACCATTTGAAAAAAATTGGTAGAGACTCACCCAGGGTACATCCCCACCAAGTTTGAAGTAACTCTGGCTTACTGGTTTTCAGAAGAAGTCGAAAATGTAAATTGTGGATGCCGACGAACGGATGGCTGGATAGATGGACATACGACAGACCCACAAAAAAGCTCAGCTGACTGACAAGTCGGTTGAGCTAAAAATTAGACAAAAATTGCAGTGCCACCTGTTGAACATATTAACAACTTGGAGACCCCAGAAGGCTTCCTATGTGATATCAAAGCAGTTGGGTGTGCGGTCTCAGAGAACAAGATTTTTTAAGATTTGACCCCCTAAAACAACAAAAAAATTCTTAAAAGCACAAAAAAAATTGGAGCATGACCAGTTCAACAAATTTGTAGAGACCCAGCCGATGTACATTCCTACCAAGTTTGAAGTTAGTCTGGCTGACGCTTTTGTGGAGGAAGTCGAAAATGTGAATTGAGGACGGACGGACGGACGTCTCCTTTGAAACTTACAAGCTTCCTA
The DNA here is from genome assembly GCA_964020975.1 of Hermodice carunculata. Taxonomy (NCBI): domain Eukaryota; kingdom Metazoa; phylum Annelida; class Polychaeta; order Eunicida; family Amphinomidae; genus Hermodice; species Hermodice carunculata. The sequence continues at coordinate 17,168,434 of OZ026626.1, read as the reverse complement.
CACTATTACACCTTACCGACACTGGTATAAACCGGTAAATAGTAATACAATTTTTAGCACCATAAAGTTGACTAGAGGTGTTATGAGGTAAAATGTACTAACATATTAGCTGAAAGCCACCTCTTTCACTGTACTGGATGAAGATTAAACAGAAAGAAATCCTGCAAAAAGTGAGTATGATCATGGTTTTCCGACTTAAGACGGACTAGAGAAAATTCTCTAAGTGGGTTTACGGACGGACGATGGACGAAGGACTATTCTACAAGCTCAGCTGACTGACCAGTCAGCCGAGCTAAAAAAAAAACTTGTGTAATAGATTGTGATTCCGGTGCACCACACGACAACATGATCACAGGGATATCGAAATTGCAGGTAAATATTGGTCATTTACACTCCAATTGATGTAACTCCCGGCAGTAATGACAGGAGTTGTTTCCAGGTTAACATTACTACGAAAAATGTATTCTCGCTCGTTGAAAAATTTATATCCAAAGTTAAAGTCTAATACATTTCGACATAATTTAACTTTACAGTTTGTTTTTACAGTCTTTATATTTGTGGGAAGTGTATACAAAATCAAAAAAGAAAATTTTCTTCAAGGAAACTGTCTGCGTGCCTTTAAAGGCTGTAAATAATAAATGCTACAACTTTTGTCCTTTGGTACTTCACATTCCATTAACCTTATGGCTAGATGAAAATGCCAAAGACGCTAATTTAATTTCCCGTTGACCTTTATACGTCACATATAAATAACAAAAACACACAGTGGTCCAATACGTACAATTCGAGTGCAATATTATTAGAATCGGATAAAAATTGTCAGAGTTATGGCTAGATGAAGATGTCAAAGGTCCTAATGACCTTTATCTTTGAACTTTAGAGGTCACATGTAAATCACAAAAATGTGCAGTGTAATGACGTCTACAATTGAGTCTGACATGATCAACATTGGATAAAAATTGACCGAGTTATGGGTAAAAGAAAATTTTAAATGTAATGAACTTGACCGTTGTCCTTTGTGTACCTGTAAAAGTTTTGGAGATATATCTAGGATTTAAATTTTCAAACGACTAGATCTTTTTCAAAGCCGCCGAACCTCTTTGCAACATGTTACAAAAACGCACGACTTCCAGTATGGAAGTAAAATCATGCGAACATGGAGTTTTTAAGTAAAATACTTTCAAATGAAATGTCGGACAAGTTTTCCTCCAAAGAAAGCGTAGATGCAATATGATATGAACATGCTTTGGAAGTGGTAAAACTTGGCAATCTTCAAAAGTGAGATTTTTGTATATTTTGCATATCACTTAGCTAGCACACAGGATCTTTGAGACACAAGCTACCCTTATACAGAATATTGTTACTAATGCAATTACAGATAACTCTGAACGAATGAATGTTATTCTTTACAATGACATATCTGATCATCTACATGTCTTTCAAATTAATTAAAAAAAGCAATACCTAATCAAGAAGAAGAAGAAGAGGAAGAAGAAGAAGAAGAAGAAGAAGAAGAAGAAGAAGAAGAAGAAGAAGAAGAAGAAGAAGAAGAAGAAGAAGAAGAAGAAGAAGAAGAAGAAGAAGAAGAAGAAGAAGAAGAAGGAGAAAAAGAAGAAGAAGCAAGATCATCTCTTCCACATAACACTGAAGCATAAGAGTTCCAGGCAACTTGAAGATAAAGCAAAAACAGACTCAAAGACTAGTTTCCTGCAACAGGTCAGAGTAACCACATATAAGGTCACAGTGACCTAAATATTCAATTACAATTTCTTCGTTTGCTGTTTTTTTTCAGAGTACAGCTCTGCACCAAATTTTGGAAGAACATTGAAGACTTTTCAGAAACAAATTGCTTGTGCATAGGTCATAGCAATTTATTAATCGTCGCATCCGGGCATCGAATAGGTCAAGACCACCACATAAAGAGGTAAACCTCGTTAGACTTTTACGCCCACGGTTCAGCAAAGTATATCGCAAAGGGGGAAGGGGGCTGCTATCAACTGCGACACATATATGGTGGTGATACACGACGAAAAAAAGTGTTCAAAGGATATCATTTAACTTATTTATTTTCTATTGCGCACATCAACCGATGAGCCAGTCCAGAATATTATTGAGCACGTTGCCACTACTTTCACCCCCAGATTCCTTTTCTGTGGTAGCTTTGGGCTTCATTGTTGTGAACGGAGGTTCGCCGCCAGGGCACGTGGATTTGACAGGTTCCAGCAATTTACTCATGCGCACTGGTGAGCGAGTCCTGCCGTTTTCCTGTAAACAGGCAATTTAAAAAGACAACATGTGTTGTAACACATTCACTGCCTTCAAGTTTCCAAGTGCGTCATCAAGCAAATTGATAGCAAATTGATGAAAATCTGGTTGGAATGGGCAAAACAGATTTACTGAGGACCATTTCATCTGCCCAAGCATCAGCCTATCTGCGGTACACGCTATTTCCTAGTATAGACACTTCTATGTACCCTGACAATAGATGTGTGGTATACATGTCCATCGGTGATCCCTGTTATGCAATTTAGTCTGCTAATAATATACTGTACGAAGCCTGATAACACAAAAATGGTTAAAGAAAACCACGAAGTCATGTTAAAACAAATAAGTCTACACATCCATGGACGTTGCAAAAACATTGGCATTTAAATTACATTTAGCAGCTACTCAGGGAATAAAAAAACCCACAACGCACACACACGCATATATATATATATATATATATATATATATATATATATATATATATATATATATATATATACATATACATATATATATATATACATATATATACATATATGTGTGTGTGTGTGTGTGTGTGTATTTGTCTCTGTCTGTCTGTCTGTCTGTCTGTCTGCTACCAACCATATTTTCCAGTTATCGCATAAAATCATTGATGCATCGCGTTAAAACGTGTCCAGCGAAATGGAACAAAGCTAATAGTAATAATTACATATCAATATAATAGGTAATGTTATAGCTTTCATTTTGAACGTTTGATACTTGCCGGAAACCAGGTCTCTGCCCCATAGCATTCTTGCTGATAATCTGACTCCATTACCACTCGTTGTCCGATTTCCTGTAACGACTTATCCTGCCACTGTAGATTTTCGATGTCATGAAGATTATCAGCGTTATTGTAGACGAAAGCACTGAGACATTTCTGTAGTCTGGTACGCGGATAGTATATGAAGTAGGTTAAACACATCTCATGATCTGATGGTTGGCCACCCTTTCCATTAAAAAGCACAACACAAACGTTGAACGTCGCTTTCCACCGGGTCTGAATGGTGGTAGCTTCAAGTTTATTACTTGATGCTAAATTGCAGGAGTGTACAAATCGTATACGGTATGTCATATGTAGATTCAAATATGTCCTCTGAAATCTTAAAATCATATTGATAAAAATAACCATCATTAAGTGGGCAAATTTTTCTGCCTTGAAGTGCGGTATTTTCCAAAATACACTGAAATATCTTGAATATATATATATATATATATATATATATATATATATATATATATATATATATATATATATATATATATACATATATATATATAATATATATGTATATATATATATGTATATATATGTATGTATATATATATATATATATATATATATATATATATATATATATATATATATATATATATATATGTGTGTGTGTGTGTGTGTGTGTGTGTGTGTGTGTGTGTGTGTGTGTGTGTATTCCACACTTAATTAGCATATCCGGAGACCACATCGATATTTTCTCCCCCAACTACTCGAGATCTGGGGATCAAATTATATTCTAATGAGGAAATAACCATACATTGGTACTTTGATGCATTGCTACTTCAAAACTGTCTTGGCGGGAGATTTATATATATTGAAAACTATGTTACCTAACCATAAGTATACAGAGCAATATTTGACAATCTACAAAAGCTTTTGAGCGTAACTGTTATGCATTAAATAAAATAACAGTAAAATAAAACTTTTTGGTAAAAATGAAAATTGCAAACTATTTTGCTTCTTCTAAGGCAAGAAAGTTTCAAAGCTTTACTTCTGTTATCAGTTAATTATATTTTAACTATCAATTTTATCGCACTCTATACATTGCATACCTCGAATTTATTTATATTCTTGAATTGTTGATTTTAAACGTCTATTATGCTTGATAAAATACTGAAGCTATACCTTCAATATATCACAGTATAAAAATTGTCCAATACCAAAGCACTATTACCCATGTAATCCTTGTTCTAGAAGTAGACCTGTAGCGACAATCAATGATGAGGTCATCTCCCTATGGAAAAAAGTGCAATAATTCTACGATTACACCACGCTACATTTCATGATATCAGTAATCTAGTGTGCTTTATATTCCATAAGGTATGGAGATGTCAATTTGTTACCACTTATATAAAAACCCGACTGTAATTTAGCACCTGTATCCACTATCGCGACAACCTTCTCCACTCAGCTTTGTCAGTGGGGCGCCTGACACTCAGCCTATTACTGACCCTTATTTCATTGCCTCAGGACGACTTCACTGTCTGATACAAAGTCCTAATTCTTGGGCCTACAACTGGTCACTGTTTGTCGTTGTATTTACATTTTCAGGTAATGTTCACTCTGGAAAAATCCCAGTATATATTGTACATTACATTCATTCGACAATGTAGCCCGCGCTTATAGCTAATCACACATATTTTGGATGCTAACTCTTCAAAATATCCAATCAACTTGGCTGCCATTATGAAAATACTGAGTTCCGCACTCAGTGCCAATGGTTTGTAAATGAGCATTGGGACCATCTTCCTGGGTGGGTTTGGGAAGAGGGTTATAATGTATGAAACCAAAAGTATATATTTTGCAACTATTTCAGAGCATCAATAATGATATATAAGCTCTGGCCGCGATTCACTTTGTTATCCAAATCAAAAGTATTTTTGTGAAACTGTCTCGCAATCAATACATTAATTGCATAATGTTCAAAATGACACTCGAGCATGCCGTGTCGCATTTGGATTTGTAACTAACGATGGTAACTGCTTTAGACACAACGGAGTGGGCAGATTAAAGTTGAGATTGTAAGTCATGTTTTGAAAATACGTTGACGACCGTTTGCTCTAGTAACTTGGAGAACGGACACCTGAAACCTAGCGATACTAGATACTGATACTGCACCACCATGGCTATATGCAGCAGCTATGCTTCTTCCCCGGCCCAAGTTAACCATACAGACAAGTTGAAATAAAAATGCTGCGTTTGAGCTGACTTTACTGCAAAATAACAACACACATTGGCCAGCTATTCTGTTAACTTTATCTGACAACTTGGTCACGGTTGATTTGAATGACCGTTTTTTTATGGGTGGTCGTTTGTGGGCGAGTTCTTAAAAAATGCTGCAGAATTTATCCATTTAAAGTAATTATTTGTCATGTGAAGAAATCTATTGAGAAAATGATCCAGGGAATGTAAATTTGCTGCTGCAATTGGACAAAACCCTGGTCTTGCGCATCAGGTCATTTAACATTCCAAAAGTGCCAGTGACATGGAAACCTGGTCGTTTTGACCAGATGGGGACTGGGGTCGGTAATTGCAGGTACTACTGTACCATGATTATACCTATTCCAATGCAGAACCTGCCAGGGTATATCAAAGAGTGAATGTAAGAACATTTAAAAAAGTAAGGTGAAATAATTCTTGATGCATGAGATGGGAGTACTGGAGAGGGACTTCTTAATATACTAATAGTTTCAGTATCTTAGTGTTATTAGGGACCTGCAATTCATGTATATATATATATATATATATATATATATATATACATAGCAAAGCAACTTAATATTTTTCTGATTTCATACGTGTATTTCTTGTATTTCATGTTGTGGTCTACCATGGAAATAAATCAAGGCAAGATTCCCTAGCTTTTGCTTTTTCCCGTTTCATGTATCATAGCAAAATTTATATTAATGGTATGACATCAAGAAAACATACTGGCAGCACTTCCACTTCTTTGTCAAGCATCCGAGTTTCTTGGAAGTTGAAATCATAGTGGAGATCTTCGGATATGACTGGCAGTTCAACTCCATTCCGGAAGTGACGTGCCCTCACAGCAGTTCCAATTAAATGCTCGTGCAACATGGCGCCAATAATTTTCATACTTTTCTGGCCACTCTTTTGCATACCCTGGTGCAAATAATGAAGCACACCATATTTATCCAGTTTGAAAGGCAAATTTACAATGTAGTAAAACGATAACATAGTAAAGATTTACTTGCACATTCTTAAACGTCCTTTTCGTTTATATATATATATATATATATATATATATATATATATATATATATATATATATATATATATATATATATATGTATATATATATATGTATATATATATATATATATATATATATGTATATATACATATATATATACATATATATATATACATATATATACATATATATATATATACATATATATATATATAACTTGCATGCAAGGAAAGCATTGAGCTGAAAGAATCTGTGCAAGTGCAATCATTGCGTCAAGGAAGAATGGACTTATAACTCATTGAAGAGAGGGATTTGGTCGGAGAGGCGGAAATCTCAACACGCAGCATTACTGCGATCACCTTTTTGCACCAATGCTACTCAGCCGACCTCTCTGCAACTGGGCTGGTTCTGGCTTGACACTACGAAAGATTTTGCAGCAATATTTTCGGCTTATTTATTTATTTAAATGTTAGTTTACCCACCCATACATATATATATTTATATATGGAAACTTAACTGACTGAAAAGGAATTTAAGAAAGTCTATGTTTTATCTTTCCACACACAAAAAAGGCCACGCAGGAACTTTCTTCCCATGCACACCCAAATTTACCCACCCCCCCTTCCCCGCAAATCGCTTCCAAAGTGTCCTGGCGTGCATCGTCGTGTGCCTTAGATTTTATATCTACATTTCGTGAAGACAGAACACGGAAGAGTTTTGTCGAGAACTATCATTTTGTTACTAAGATGGCTTAGGAAATCTATTAAGTTACTTTTATTCTGATGTAGCAATGGTGAAAGATGTCCACACCTCTCAACAGTACGAAGTTTCTAAAATCGAAGAAGGAAAAGATTCATAAAACAACCAGGAAGAAGCTGTGGGTATAGCGGAGGAAATACACGGGGAATTTTTGCTAAAACCTTCTGAGTCTGGAAAATTGACTGTGTCCACTGGAACAATAGGCACATTAAATCGGCTCTGGCATAAAAGATCGTGTACGCTTTAATAAATTTCTGCCTTTTCCCCAATTTGAAGAGGATTGTACCAAGGTTTAAGCCCTCATATCAAGTGTAATGCAGGTTCGTGATTTTTGCCGTTTCAAAGTAGTTTTCTCTCTTACGGATAAAAAGACCCAGCATATCCTTAAAGTTTATATTGTGGACAAAACGCTACTGGTTTATACAACAAACTTGAAATTATATGGGAATAAATGCATTACAGCGCTTAGGATAAAGAGCATTCGTTTTCGTCCAGGCGTCATCTTTATCGCGAGTAAATCGAACATTTGTCGTGCGAATCTTGTCATATTGGCCTTTGAAAAAGTAAGTATGACAAGCAGGTAACAATTAATTCGATTTTGTAAACATATATTTTGTTTTATGACAGTATTGATGCATAGAAGTCCAAGTGAGTACAATCTTGAAAGGAAAATACTAGTACCCTCCACCTTATAGGAAGCAAGTCACACATTTTTTACAGGATCTTATCATAAAGGATAAAAAATAAAAACAAAAAAATAAAAAATGAACCCAAACAAAAACACAAAAAAACAGAGTAGCATCGTATAATCTTACCTGAATGACATATAATTTGATGTAAAATTGTTTCGACATAAACCTTCACAAAAATAAGAGTGACATGTAAACTGCACAGCCTCATGTTTCACGAAACTCGATTTTTACTATACCAAATCTGCGCCTCAATCAGCCGAGTGCGTACGTTTAAAATATGAATTTTTTGTCGGTTGGGTCTCAGAGGTACGATAGCAGGCTCCTGTGAAACGTATACATTCAAAATTTGGCTCATGCTGGCCGTCAAGGTGCGGCATCATAGTAAACTTATCTAAAGAATGACACAGATTTGATCAAGCCACACACACACACACACACACACACACACACACACACACATATACAAGTATTACCTGACTGAGACAAGCTTTACCACAGTAAGCTCTTTGCCACAGAGCTTCATAGTGAGGTGGGATGATTTGGTTGGGACCCACCGTCATTCCGGCTTCAAGAATACCCGCATCGTATTTTCTCAAGCTTGGGGTGTAATACAGCCTCATCCCAGAGCTGTCAACCACGCCTGAAGAATGAAGAAAATGGTTAAGGAAGCTTGTTTGCTTACTTACTTGTTTCCTTGTCACTTAAATTATTTATCCATGAATACGCGAACAAAAGCGTAAAAAGCCCATAACTATTAGTTGGTTTATAATAGGATGAACGAATGAAATAATTATGTGCTAATAAATGAATTACCAAACGATACAGTGTATCATATATATATATATATATATATATATATATATATATATATATATATATATATATATATATATATATATATATATATATATATATATATATATCTATATATCTATATATATATATATGTATATATATATATATATGTATATGTATATATATATATATATATATATATATATATATATATATATATATATATATATATATATATACACACATAAAAAGTAATTATGTTCTGGATGTATAAAATCATTTTGTCCATAGGATGTTATTAGAATATACGCTTTCACTCTGAGACAAAATGCAATGCCAGCTGCCATTTCGTAGTCCTGCAGTTCTTGAATGTATGACCTTGCACAATGGTGCCAATGAAGCCTCAGTGGACATTACAATATCTATATGCGGGTGATATGCTGGACACCCATGGCAGAGAAATCTACATTTGACCAAACTTGACATGTTGATAGATTACATCAGTAAAACAAGTTGGACATGTTCAGCGATCTTGCGATGACCTTGAATTGACTTTGTCACTTTTGTGATCTGGATGGTCATTTTGGCCTTTTTAAAATTTTTTTTGGATACATTTTAAACAAGCAATGGCAAAAAGCGAAAAGAACAAGTTGTGTAAACTTTTGCGTAAGACATGTTGAAAAAATACATCTTAAAATGGCCCAAAAATAAAAAAGAAAATGTACTAGGGGTATTTTGCAATAGTTTATCCCATTTTTACATAACAGGCGTACATTTGTATATAAAATAAGTGAAACACGCTCATTAAGATATAATTTGAAACAAACTCATCTAGAAATGGTATGGTTTGAAGAAATTATGTCAATTTGAAATTTAAGCCCACAAAACCATTGTAGGCGGCCATCTTGGATTTAGAAATCGAAAACGAGGCTTTGATTTCAAATTAATAAATTTCAATAATATTAATCAAATTCATGTGAACTTTTTTCAAAATCATATGCTCTTTTAGCTGCATTAAAAGGTGGATATATTTATTGACGCAGTTCCAAACGTTTCTGATATGTGGAATAATACCATTCCACACAGAATGTTTTTATATTAGTTAATTTTTTGTTATATCCAATTTTCATGATAATATTCACACTTCATTGTTTCCCAATATAGTGGCCTATTTGAGTAGATACATCAATACCTGGGTGAAAGCTGACGTACAATATGTTCATATCTATATTTTGGTATTCAAAGACATTTCAAAGTCAAATCATTCTCAAGTATTATATGTCTATGACATTTCTTTCATTTGAAGAAACGTGACTGTCATTATCTATAAATATGAGAAGATCCTGTATTCTGTATCCTGGAAAGTTTGACCCAAATAAATAATATTCACATATGGCATAATGGATAGAGTTGTTGGCATATAAACTACAAATCTTGAAAGGTTTGTCTGGGAAAGCCCTCACGAAACAATTGGTACCACAGTATGCTTTATGAAAAAATCGGAAAAAAGATGAAGTTGAGCAGCAATATCTAAGTTACAAATGATTAAATGTGGCAAAGAACAGTGTGTTTTATATGGATGTTTCTATAACATTCTTATAGCTTTGTCCCAAGAGATCAATATGCTTGGTGGAGAAGTCCCACAACTATAACCCATCTAGCAACATACAAAACAATTTGCAGTTTCAATCTTGTCGATGATAAGATATGATCAAATTGTGATATGATCAAATATATTTATACACAGACACACACACATATACATATATATATATACATATATATATATATATACATACATATATATATATATATATATATATATATATATATATATATATATATGTATATATATATATACATATATTGGTTCCTTTGATATCATCTTCTTCTATACTAGAACCTAGTAAGTGGCGAAGGTGCTTATAGGATGTAACTATCAATAGGTTCACCCCCGAAATGCAACGGAAATGTATTACCGATAATTATCTTTACCAAATGATATCAGTTTTGATTTCTCAGAATTGAAAATTATATTATATTCTTTGGCAGAATCACAGCAGATATGTAATAATTTGTTGGAGCCAGTAGAGTGATATAATCTGCATTTGTCGCAGCACCGACGAAGACAATACCAAAATAACAACCAAAGACTGATTTTTCAGTCTTAATAAGAGTTCATCCATATATCCTCCAAACAGCAAAGGGGGGCAGAACCACGCCTTGTTTAACACCATTTGCCCAGGTGAAAAAAATCTAGATGAAGAACTTTATTCTTTCACAGAGACACTCGGGCTGGTATATATACACAGCAAAATGCAACATTTGATAGGGACTCACCTCTTTGAATGGTTTGACAAATTTTGAACAATTCTTTATACACCACCCTATCCATCATGCTTAAAGAATTTATTGCAACTCTTTTTTTGTGTGTAGACCATTGAATTTATGTTTCCTACTGAATACTGATATGCTCTTTTAAATGATTCATCTATGTTACGTTGTATGAAACAGAATTACAGAGGGAATCTTTCACCCACAGCAGCGGCAATAGATTCGTTGTTGACTGAGTTAGGTATACTTTTACCACTATTTCGCGCCTTTTTAATTGTTTCCAAAACTCGTTAACGTTATTGTTGGAAATAGATTTTGCTAAATTTTGAGTACAGATTTTTTTCTCGCTGCTCGCTGATGGAACGTAAAGCATTATGGTATTTTGCCCTTGCTCTCCTTTTAATATCATCAACTATACTCTTACAAGGACGGTCATTTGCTTTCCACTAAAAAAATACCAGAACAGAGTCACTTATTTTCAAACTCTCTTCTTGATCATTCCATTTTGGGACTACCTTAGTTTTATTAGCATATACATGGGGGGGGGGGGTGCGATGTTCGACTGATTTAATGGAGGCTGCAACAATATTATCGTGGTATTGCTGATTTCAAATTTAAGGTCCAAACAAGACGTTTAGTGGAACTGTATGGCTTCTCAAGGTATCTTGCTTTGGAAAAGATTGTTTCCCAATTCCATCTTATAGTTTATCTTATTATCATGTAGCCAAATGCCAAAGAGGCCTCAAAATTCAATATTTTTATTTCCGAAAGTAAAGTCAGCTTGACTTTTTTATGACTCAGCAAATATTTAATGTCTTCTGCCTACAAAAAGGTATTGTAAAGAGAAGTATTAAGAGCCCTACTTTTCGAAAAAAAAATTGTGTTCAGATCTCGCTTGGATTAAGGTACACCCTTAAAGCGACATTTAGTATAGCTGGTTATTATCCTTTGTCATTGATATTCTTGACGTTATAGTCTCTTTGTTACATGTGATGGAATAACAAAACATCGTGAATCAGGTGAAACATATCTCTACCTCTGTAGTCTGTCTTCATACATGTAACTGCCTGCAGCACTGGGCATTCAAGATTGACTGATTGCGTGTCTTAATATTACTTATCTGTACAGCGATCTCTCTAATCTGTTGAAGCAAAAGGTCCAGGTCTCAATAATCCATTGCCATTACCAGGAGGTTCTCCCCTACCTTTTCCTATACTGTTCCCTACCTCGAGAGCGGTCTTAAACGTTACAAACATTTGACACAGTTGCTTCCATGTTATCACTTGAAGGCTTGTCAACAACCACTTGTGGCGTATCATATTTAATTTGTGAAGGGTGAAGTTCTCTGAGCTAGTGACTGAGGTTTTTGTGCATAGGCATCTGTAGGTATTTTATCGTTGGCAGAAGGGATCGGGACATCAGTATTAGAGTAAACATTGCTGGATACGACACCCAGATATGATCTGGAGTTTAGTTTATCATTTATTGTCAGATTCTCGCTTTTGACTCTCAAGAAATATTTGTAAGTTGTATACATGCTTCTGAATTCTATTTAATGCCACCAGATATATTCCCTTTAGGTTCTCGGGGTGTTGCGAGGTATATTGCGCCAAATTTAGGGCATTAATTAATATGAATGGAGTTTTGCCAGCTCCATACAAATTGAACAAAACTTTAATTATATCTTTGACATATGCCTCGTTTTCCAGGCAAGATACTGAGTCTTTACGGTTCTTTTGATCACTTACAATTGAAGTTCAACAGTATACCCATAAAAAGTACTCTCACTACCATAATCTCTTTGTATGTGAATCGACTTAGGATTAAATTTGTTTACACTCTCTTGCTTGCCACTTTTGTAAGAAGAAAAGTACATATGCAAGGAGGGGTTGAAGAGGCATATCCTTTCCAGTGGTACACTGACATTGATCTCTCGCTTTAGCCTGATTGTCTATACTATCAACACGTGTTTTTGGTCGCCTTCATTTTGCCGGGAATTAGATGCATCGTTGCTTTTTTCTTCATTTTTTCCTGGTAAAACTCTGTGTCCAAGGCTTTTATTAACGTTGTGCTACCAGCAAAAACCTGACTTCCTGACACGTCTATACAGCCATAACTCAGCTCCGTAACATTCTACAGTTCTTGCCGATTTCTTCTGAGGGCAAACACCATCACCAGAACCAACACATTTAGGCGTAATTGTTAGAAGCCTTATTAGTTTTCTTCACAGGTTGCAGCCGTAGATAATGAAAAAAGTGTTGCTATGATAAACAGTCAATTATATTTCAATCAAAGTGCCACAGTTAGCGAATAAGCTGTGTTAGATCAGCAAAAAAAAGTTTACAGCATTTTTCTAAAGAAACCACGCTCAAAATGATATTTTTGTACCTTATTTGGCCACAAGTTTGACATCAACGAAGCCAGAAGAACTCACTTTATAAGTTGTACTTTGTATAAAACTCCACAAAAGGTAGATTTGTTCAAGTACACAGGATCACAAAGTAGCACTTATTACATATATCTCCCTGACACCAGTCACGTGATCCATATACGTAAGTATGTAGCACTTTAGCTTACCTCGTTTTCCTTCGGGGTTGTCATAATGAGTTTCCATGACAATAAATTTTGGATCCAGGTCTGTACCTAATGACATCCCCACATGCTCAGGGAGGTTGACTGCCTGCATAGAAGAAATACAGCTATTGAGTCAGTGTTGTCCTTCATGTAAGTAAGACTGTTCTTACTCTCTTTTATCTTGCATCAGGCTTTTGACAGCAGAAACATTCTTTATTTCGGCAAAGCCCATCCTTTCGTACTGTGTGTCTATGCATGAATATATTCTCTCTCTCTCTCTCTCTCTCTCTCTCTCTCTCTCTCTCTCTCTCTCTCTCTCTCTCTCTCTCTATCTCTATCTCTATAACAGCATAGTAATAAAGTACAGTACCGTTCCTCCGACAGCCCAAGACGCCATGACTCCACGACAGTCTTGGAGGATATCTGGCATATTTGCGGTGTAGCATTCCCCGCCATGGCCGTGCCACCTGGCGTCCACTTGGTCGTAACATTGATAAATCAAAATGTGGTGAACAAGGCCTTCGTTGCCTGGTTGAATCACTGGTTCGTACTATAAACATAAAACATTGTGCTATGAAGTATCAAAATGTGACGAATATCGACCTCATTTCTTCGTAGAGTAATTGGCCAAGGATGTTGTTATGATGAAAAATAATAAACAATCTTATTCAAGAAATAGAAGATTAAATGGTAAATAAAAGGAAATAAAAATGTTCATTGAAAAACATTGTAAACCAGTTGTACAGCATGTATCCAGTTTATAGAACATCTGTCCTTCAAAGTTAGAGGCAAACTTTCCAAACGTGATACAAATCATAAGACAAGTTCATGTTTCAGGCCTACGTGTAAAACTTTTTTTGGCAAACACACACAAAGTCACATTTAAATATTTTCATATGCATATCTAAAATGTCAGAGTTCGGCCATTTAAGTATTTTCTTCTTTATTTCATATAAGAGAAACTGGATGCATGTGGTCACATGACCAAGTATGGCTGGTATAAATACCTCAAGGAGCTGGCTGTTCTTCAGCCAGCCTGGGGTTGTATTGCGGAGAAAAGATTGTATTGTAGGGCTCGTCAATACAAGATTTTATTATCTTACAACCTCATGTTTGCTCTTCTCTCTGTTTGGTTTTGTTTTGTTTGGTTATTTGGCCCCTAAAGTATTCATTTTCCATTTCCTAAATTATTCACATCTTTTATATTCTGTTTTTGGCACTTTTAGATGATAACTAATCTCTCTCATAAATTGTATTGCATTTATTCATAATCAAACCATAAACTTCTATTTTATGGTCTCTTTGAAACTCAAAATCAATGTTATGGCCTTTCCTGGACCTCTCATCAAAATCTACGCCAAGCGACTGCTTAAGTGATAACTCAAGTTGACATTTAGCCATAACATATGGTCGAGAACCGGGCATTTGAGCCAAGGAAACATATACTGTAAACTGTCAAGTTACTTTCAGCTTGAAAAAAAAAAAGAAAAAGCCAACCAGCTCACCATGACGGACGCTGAGTTCAAGGAAGAAGTGAAGAAAACCCTGGAACTCCTGAAGGACCAGCTGCAGACAATCGGGAGCAAGGTGACTCAAGTGCAAGAAGAGACCTCCCCCATGACAGGTAATGGGAGTTTTTTTCGCACACTTACATTCAGTGGGCTTTCAAGAGAAGACGCTAGGTCTTTCCTAGAGAAATTTCTCGCTCAAGCTGATTTAGGCAAGTGGAGTGACGAGAAAAAATTGAGAATATTCAAGCTTGCAATGACTGATATGGCAGAAATTTGGCACAGAGAATTAAATGAAGATATCAGAAGTGATTGGAACAGATTAGTTGCAGCTTTCAACAAGAAATTTAGAAATGAAGATGATAAATGGATCTTGGAGGGGACACTCCATTCAAAACAACAACAGCCAGGAGAAAGTGTGGAGAGTTATTCAAATGTGATGAGAAAACTTTTTGCAAAACTGAACAAAAGTGAATCTGAGAGATTAACTCTTTTTGTGCATGGCCTCAGGCCAGAGCTCAGATCTTTTGTGTTGGGAAAAGATCCCAAAACTGTGGATGAAGCTGACAGTGCTGCCCGTTTATATGAATGTGTGGGAGCAGCAGGTCACCAGCAACCACAAGTGACCATGGATGCCCTAAATAATGTAAAGGACGTAATTGAAAGGCTTGAAAAAAGAGTAATGAGCATAAGCATATCAAAAGAAGAAAAAGCAAAGCCCCAGGGACAGAAGCAGCATCAGGACAGGTCAACAAAGGGCACAATTATTTGCAACAGGTGTGGAAGAAGAGGTCACAGTGCCCAAGCTTGCCCAAACGCAAAATTAATTTGCTGGGGGTGCCGTCAGCTAGGGCACATCATTTCCGAATGCAAAAGTAGACCAAAGTTCAATCAACAAAATTTTCATCAAAATTATGGTCCACAACCAAATTTTGGGCAACAAAGTTTTGGTTCTCAGAATTTTGGGCCACAGAACCCATTCTCACAAGGTTTTGGTGGACCACAGAATCATGGCAACCACAATTTTGGGCCCATGTCTTTTGATGCACAAAATAACCAACAAGATTTAAACCACTAAAACCCCACTTTAACAGAGGGAATAAAGCAGGGGAAATATGTACTCTAGGCCCTCATTCAGACCCAGAATGTGAAATTGCACTTGTAGCAGACAATTTTGTTAATGTGCAAATCAACAAAATTAATGTTTGGGCATTGGTGGATACAGGGGCCCAGATATCAGCAATCAGTAAACATTTTTATGAGCAGCTGGCCTTAGATGTGAACTTGAAACTTGAGCCATCAGTCATATGTAACGCCAGTACTGCAGCAGGCAGTAAAATGCAAATATTTGGTCAGACCAATATCACATTTTTTTTGTTAAATGGAAAAAGAAAACACCACAAGTCCACTCACAAATTCCAAATTATACCAGGGCTGTCACATGATTTCATATTGGGAGTTGATTTTTTAACAAAAGAAAAGGCAGTAATGGATTTCTCAAAAGGAAAGATAAACTTGAAAACAAAGTACCAAGTGCGAGTCATTGATGGTATTGAAATACCAAACAACACTGTTATGCCTATCTTATGTAAACTGAGAACACAAGGTACAATGCCACATGGTGTATCTGGAATGTTCAGTGGGTCAAAGCATTTATGTAGGTTGGGTGTACCACTGGCTTATTCAGTGAGCAAAGTTTTGCCAGGGAATAAAATCATAGTTCAGGTTATGAACACACAGGATGCTTCATTTCAGTTGAGAAAAAACACAAGAGTGGGTTGTTTGGAAATTTTCCAGTCACCAGAACAAGTGCATATAAGTGTTATTGACACCGAGTCTACAAATTGTGGTCATGGAGGTCACACATCCCCAAACATTGTAACTGATAGCAGTAAGTTGCCTGATAAACTGAGGGATATTGACTTGAGCAAATGTGACATTTCTGAAGATGAAAAGAAACAGTTTATACAGTTGCTGTCTGAATACAGTGACATTTTTGCCAACACAACTGCTGAGCTGGGAAGGACACATTTAATTGAGCACAAAATAGAGCTTGAGGAGGGACACATGCCTTTTAGAGCAAGACCATATAGGGCCAATCCTGAACAGAGGGAAGAAATTGATAAGCAAATTAAAGAAATGCTGGATGCTAAAATAATTAGGCCAAGCAACTCAAATTATGCTTCACCAATAGTTTTAGTCACCAAACCTGATGGCAGCAAAAGGTTCTGTGTTGACTATAGGAAACTGAACAGTATTACCAAAATTGATGCTTATACCCTCCCTAGGATTGATGACACCCTTGACAGCTTAGGGGTTAACCACCCTACCCTGTTTTCGGTCTGCGATGCCCGCAGCGGGTTCTTCCAGTGCCCTATGGAAGCCTCTAGCATTGAGAAAACAGCATTTGTAACTCATTCAGGTCTCTATGAATTTGAAGTCATGCCCCAGGGTCTCACAAATTCTCCAAGTGTTTTTCAGAGATTAATGGACAAT
Source organism: Hermodice carunculata (assembly GCA_964020975.1). Classification (NCBI taxonomy): domain Eukaryota; kingdom Metazoa; phylum Annelida; class Polychaeta; order Eunicida; family Amphinomidae; genus Hermodice; species Hermodice carunculata. Next base: position 17,150,995 of record OZ026626.1, on the reverse strand, counting down.
GTGCTCAGAGGGTTAAACTATTTTATTGCCCTAGTGTACATGGACGATATTATAGTGTACTCCCGCGATTTTACAGGTCATTTGCATAATTTGAGACAGGTATTTGATTGCTTAAGGTCAGCAGATATCAAACTCAAACCATCAAAGTGTTGCTTTCTGCAGAATGAAGTTAAGTACCTTGGTCACATAATCTCAAAAGAAGGGTTAAAACCTGATCCTGGTAAGATAAAAGTCATACAAAACTACCCTGTGCCACATAATGTAAAAACTCTAAGACAAGCTTTGGGGTTATTTGGGTATTACAGACGATTCTGTGAAGGATATGCAAAAATTGCAAGTCCCCTGTTTGCTCTGCTCAAAAAGCAAACACCTTTTGAATGGACAGAAGAGTGTCAAAAAGCATTTGACATTTTAAAATCAAAATTAATCACACCACCTGTCTTGGCATACCCTGATTTCAGCAAGAAATTTTTGGTTTATACAGATGCAAGTGCAAACAGCATAGGTATGATCCTTTCACAATCCATAGATGGACAGGAAAGGGTTATTTCATATGGAGGAAAGTCCTTGAATAAACATCAAAAGAATTACAGTACAACTGAAAAAGAATTGTTGGCAGTAATATTGGCATTCCATCATTATGCTCCTTATCTTAGGGGAAGAGAGTTTGAGCTAATCACAGATCACCTGGCATTGAAATGGCTTCTAAACCAGAAAGAGCCACAAGGTAGACTGGCCAGATGGTTAATGGCAGTGCAAGAATATAAATACACTGTGACTCACAAACCAGGTAGAATCCACAGTAATGTTGACCCAATAAGCAGAATAAATCATGAAGAAGTGGATGAAGAAGAACAAATTATATGTCCTGAAATGTTTGCATTGGAAGAGGACAATGACAGGCCTGTCACAACACAGCCTTTGCTGTTTAATGAATTGAAAGACCTGCAAAGAAAAGATCCATTCTGTGCCCCAATTATAAAATACCTACAAAATAGGGTGCTTCCTGAGGATGGAGCTAAAGCAAGGCACCTGCTAAAAGAAATAGGGGACTACATACTGATAGAAGATGTTTTGTACCATCTAGATTATCCACCAGGAAAAGGGTTAAAAAAGGACAGATTAGTCCAGCAAACTGTCATACCTGAAAAATTAGTACCTGAAGTTTTAGCTGCCTTTCATGATGAGGTTACTGCAGGACACCTAGGTATAGCTAGGACTTATCAAAACATCAGGCAAAGATATTATTGGTGGGGAATGGCTGCAAGAATTAAAAAGTATGTCCAATCTTGCCATTCTTGCCAGACAAGAAAGAGGCCTATCAAAGCAAATAAGGCTCCCCTTATTCCCATTCCAGTTGAAGGTCCCTTTGACAGGTGTGCTATTGATGCTGTGGGTCCACTTACAGTAACCAGCAGAGGAAATCGTTACATTCTTGTCTTGTCAGACTATTTGACCAGATATGTTGAAGCCATTGCAGTTCCAGACATCAAGGCAGAAACAGTAGCCAGAGTTCTATTTGATGAAATTATTTGCAGACATTCAGCTCCAAGAGCTTTACTTTCAGATTTAGGACTGTCATTTTTGGCAAAAGTTGTTCAAGAACTGTGTAACTTTTTTGATATAAAGAAAGTAAATACAACTGCATATAGACCACAAACAGATGGTTTAGTTGAAAGGTTCAATGGAACTCTAATCCAAATGTTAAGTTTTTACACTGCTACAAACCAAAAGGATTGGGATATATTTATCCCAGCTGTGACATTTGCATACAATGTTTCCCCAGGAACTGAGTCTACCTTGTACTCTCCATTTTTGTTACTATATGGGAGACAGCCAAATTTGCCAACTGATATAATGTTGCGCCCCACACAGTTTGAGAGTGACAGTGTCCGGGACCACTTTAACTCAATTGCTACCAGAGTACATCACTTTCAAGAAGTGGCCAGAGAAAATTCACAGTTAGCACAGGCCAGAATGAAAGATCACTATATCAAGACGAGCACTGAAGTTAACATCAAAGTTGGTGATTATGTTTTTGTTCATACACCAGCAGCAAAAGTGCGTTTGTCAAAGAAACTTCTCCACAAATGGCATGGACCCTTTATTGTCAGTGAAAAGCCCTCACCAGTGCATGTAAAACTCATCAGGGCCAGTGACAATAAACATATTCCAACTAGGGCTCATGTAAATAGGGTTAAACTAGGCTATCACAGAGACATCAGACCACCAGACACCTTAGAAATAGAAGAGATACCTGTTACTGAAACTGACAACCTTCTTGGTGAAAATGATTTTCCTCAGGATAGTTTTGATGTATCACATTCTGAAGATGAAGGTAGTGAGCCTCAGAACTCCCAAAATGCTCAGGCTGATAATGATCAATCAACTGATGTAGAAAGTGTTGAAGATAACATTTCTGAATCTGACACAGCTAGCAGTGAGGAAAATGAAGCAGAGAAATATTATGAAGTTGAGAAAATAGTAAAAGCCAGAAAAAGAAAGGGGAAACGAGAATATTTAATCAAATGGAAAGGGTACCCAGACAGTGATAATACATGGGAACCTGCATCAAATTTGAATGAATATACCAAACAGTACTTGAAAGACAACCCAGGTAAATTTGCAAAATTGAAGACTAAGTACAAATGAAAAACAGTTGAGAATTAAAGTTTATAAGACAGGACTAAAGAGAGAGAGAGAGAAAAAAACGGTTCAAGCTTCTGCTCTTTTGTTTCCAGCAGTGAAGATATTCATTGTGTTTACACTGCTGTGCATCATGGGTCCAGTTCAGGCAGACAGCCCACAGCAGCCACAGAGAGAGACTTTCCCACCCATAGTGGTGAGAAATAATTACGGCATAATGTTTGAAAGGTATAAGACAATTGAGAATTCTGCCACAACATGGTCGCATACATTTGCTTTGCCATTTCCAAAGAAAATACATATAGATAAATCTGGCAGGTTATGTAGTGGAGACAAGCAATCAGACCAAATCTTGCCTGGAAACTTAAAATCAATGTGTACGATGTACAAAGCATCTTTCCAAACCTACAATGCTTACCGGAGGGAAATTTTAAGTGAACTTGTTGAAAACCACAAGAAAATTCAGACCTTGATACCACTTTACTCACAACCAGCTACTAAAAGAACAAAACGTGGTGTAATAAATCTTATTGGAAGTTTATCTAAGTCACTCTTTGGTACTGCAACAATGTCTGATATTGAAATGTTACAAAGACAAATTGATGAAATTGAGTCAACAAAAAATGAGGAAGTTGAACATCTTAAAATCACCCTGGAGAAAATGCAATCATATGAACAAACAGTAAATCAGAGAATTACAAATTTAAGACGTGCAGCAGAACTCAATAGAAACCTGTTAAATAGTACAATTAATACCTTAAGTCAATGGCAACAAATAGTACAGCAGCTTTCTGTCACAGTGAGACATCAAGCACTTGAAATACAAAAGACCAAAATAGCTATCAATCTTTTGAATGCCTATAGCGTACAAGAAGTTCATGTGGTAGAGGGATTACTACGAGATTCTGAAATGAGAGTGCAAGCCATTCAAACTTTGTTGGAAGGATATCTGCCAATATATTATGTTCCCCCACATAAATTGAAAATATTTCTGAATAAATTACACTCAACACTCATAAACAGTTATCCAACTTTCCGTATTGCACAAACAGATGTCAGTTACTATTATACTGTTCCAAATGTAATATTTGCCAGGACAAGAAATCAATTGTACATTAAAATAAAAATCCCTATCACAACAACTGACACATTGATTCACTTTTATCACGTTACTGCTTTGCCAGTTCCAACTGTAACAAACCACACGACACAGGTGACCAAAATTACCGGTTTTTCAGAATATATTGGAATAACCAGCAGTAAATTGTTTTATGTAGAAACAAATAGAGCATCATTGGAACTATGTTATGGAAAACAAGTTCAAATATGTCCCAGAGTCTTTGCCATGAATGACCGTACAAAAGCTTCCTGTGCTTCAGCTTTATTTCATGATGAACCAGAATATATAAAAACAAAGTGCCGAAGCCATTTGATACCAGCCAGAGAAATACAGACTTATACATTTTCTGATTTGGGACAAGGTCGGGTGCTTGTAAACAGCAGAGATCCGTTTTTGATAAAGACATGTGCATTAAAACCTCCTGTAAAATTAACATCATGTCAATTTTGTATTTTAAAGTTGCCTTGTGCTTGCAATGTTCGATCAGCAGTTTCATTTTACCCAGCAACTTTAAATGAATGTCAAAAGTCTGAACAAATAACTTTTCTGTACCCAGTGAACCTTATGTATGCTCAACATGTCGTTGATTACAAGTCTATTTTCAATATAAGTGGCAGTCTTACTCTCCCAAAGCCGTTAACACTTCCATCAATTCAGTTTAATGCATACAAACACGATTGGCAACAAGTAGTTGAAGAAGATAAAATTCTCCAAGTTGATTTAAACAAAACTGCGCACTTGGCTAAGAAAAACATGGACGCTTATGTGTCAGCAGCAGATGAACTTTCCTATAAATTACACTATGTCAGACAGTCTTACTCAGCCCCTGTGTTGCTTGGTTTGCCCAGTTTTAACATTATTTTTACGATAGCTGTTTTGGCACTTGCAGTATTTAATTTCTATAAATTGCGACTTGTACGGACACAGTTGGCCATGCTAGACGAACAAGGTCCCCCCAAAAAGCCACCCAGGGCATTTGTTATGTCTGCCTTATCTAAAGCAGACGAAATTGATACGAACATAAATTCTGAAACAATAGAGCTGAAGGCGTCTCCTGAACACAAACCTGTCACGTATACTCATGACATTGAACCTCAAACTGAACCCTCAGCTGAGACAGGCACACAAACGTCACTTGAAGAATTACCAGTGACCGGTACGAACCCAAACAATGTAACTTCAGACGAAACTGATACCAATGAAAGTCCGATGTCTGGCCTGGTTTACTAGGAAAAAAAACGCGTATTTACGTAGCCATTGTTTCCCTGGTCATCCAAAGTTCTTGATTTGGCCCAGGCACCAAAAACTATTCTCAGCTGGAAACAAGTGCAAAAAGTGGGAAGTTTTCTAAGGGTTTACATTTTTATTAGTACGTGGGTCTTGTATAAACGCCTATATTAGACTAAGTTAGCAATAATCTTTGATAACTATTAATGACATAAAAGGCAAGACTGTGAACGCCTTTGTCATTTTTGTGATTTCACATGTTGATTTAACACAAATAATCTTTAGCTATCATTGTTTCTCCTGTTAACTGTTATCCTTTGAATAATTTTGAATAAAGGTTTTCATTTATTCAGGAAAGGATACGAGACATTTTAATGTCAGGCATGTTTATATTTCATATACCATATATGAGATTCTGAAATGCAGTATTTGTGACTATTTTCATTTGTTTAACGCATTATACGATTGTGAAATCCGTATTATATATATTCACAGGAGGCTGACAACAGAAGAACTTCTGTGCAGCAAACTGTAATTGACATGTATGAATATGGTTATTCTTTATGTTGTCAAAATGGAGGCACATCTTTGTTGATTGATTGTCGGTTATACATGCACATATAATTTAAAATGTACCCAATTATGATAGACAAAGTGTATTGTGTCAATTAAGTCTTATGTGCGAGGTGGCAGAAGTATAGGATTACGATTTTCGATCTGTTTTATAACTTTGGTCATGAAAAAAAAAAAAAAAAAAAAAAAAGTGAGAGACACCTGCAGCGCCTTTGTTTGTATCCTCATGTTACACAGCCATACATAAAATTAAACAAGTTGTTCTTCTGCGTAACAGAAGCACATTTTTGTGAACGCAGTTTTGTACTCCCCCCCCCAAAAAAAAGAAAGAAAGAAAGAAAAAAGTCTGTCCACATGCATATTTGCCTGCTCATCTCTTCTTGCCAAATCGCACATACATTATATTATTTGATTGCACAATGGTAAGTCACAACTATCTTGACATTACCAGATACACTTCATGGCATTTACCACACCCCCCCCCCCCATTCGTATATAATCTTTTTTATATTAGTATAAAGGACACTAAACCTGTTGTTCTTGGTGCGGATGCCACGACACACAATTGTTCAACCTAAATATGGTAACCCTTGTGTTCTCAGAGTGCATTTCATATTTTATTCGTATATATATAACCATACAAACTTCTTTTTTTGGTATTGGTGTATGTGTTGGATATCACATGCATATTTTAAGCAATTAATATGGTTATGTTGTGTCTTGTACACACACATACCCCCAAGTTATTAATTGCTTGTTATTGTTATTATTATTGTTTGTGTATAGGTCAGTAATGAGATGATCTATGGAATTGGGAGTCACACGCGTTCGGCGTAACTGCAGTGCGCCGTGTTTTTTTGTAAGATTGTGATGGATCATTTGAATTTGAAGCTATTATTGTCGTAATTGTATGTGACAATTTTAATGTACTTCAAATACATGAATGACCGCAATTCAATATCGGTCATAAGAAATGATTTTTGAGTCACAATGAGATTGAGGATTTGTCGCGTGATATAGGTTTAGTTGAGTGTATAACAACTGGTAATTGTTACTTGGGAGACGTCTCAAGATACGGTGCCGGGTGTGTTATATTCATAATATGGCAAGTTATGACATAAACGTTTCAATTTTGAGACGCGATAACATTTTATCCTTTGACGTTCGCAGATACTCCTAGCTGTCAGCATACAGTAGGAATAAAGACTCTGTTGAACACACACACACACACAAAAGAGCTGATTTTTTTTTTTATATACTTGAGGAAGTACTTGTCTTGCTTTGTGACGGGAGATTCCCGCCATATTGGTGATTTAGCGTATCTGACACTCAGTACACGTTTGATCTATCAGTAACACGTTGTCACCGCGACCCATGTACTATGTAATCGCATATCATTTATATACTTAATAAAATATATACACAGTCACAAAAAGGTTTCACGATGTGCACACTTGTATGTACTCATGCCATTCGAGCGGCTCCCTACAAGTGATTTACGGCCACTGTTCTTTATTTTTCTCACAAACAGTCCCTGCTTTAGGCTATCTGGACAGTGTTTATCTGTCTAATTATCAATAAACTTTCAAAGTTCCGATTTCGTTTGGAATGTCCTTGTGCATTATATCGCAACTCGTGAGTCCAATTTGTGACATCCACACAAACTTGATGTAATGGGTGTGACATGCACATATGCAACTTGCAATCGTATATGATGGTATAACAAGTTCTCTTGTTCTTTGTTCTTGTTTCTGCGTAAATTTGCTTTATATTTGCAGGAATTCAGCCATAGATCTTATCAAATCCTGTATGATGTATCATTTCATTGGCGAGCCGAATAATTCCGCAAACTTCATTGTCATTGTGAATGGCAGTTGCTCTCACCGCAACTATTGTGTGTGCAGTCATCACATGCTACCAGTACTTACCATATAGCCGCACAACCACGCCCAACCACGGATATGAGGGAGTTGACTTTTCATTTTTTCGGGTACTCCGACGTTTACTCCTATTTATCTATCCATTTGGACGACGATTTGAAGAAACTTTTCATTTCACAAGAACATTTACATCTTTGGTCAACACAGAATCATCGTTTCCAACTTTTCCTCGCTACCGACCTGTTCTCCAGACATTTGACCCAGACAGCCCAATTTGCGTCTCGTAATTTGACCTTTCACATTGCATTCTTCTCATTTCCCCCCTTATTCCTGTGCTGGTGTGTGCGGCCTACTTCGATACAGTGGACATTCGCTACTGAGACTCTTTGCATACTGAGTTTAAGTCCTTTTAAAGATATTTTTCTGCTGCGTTTCATTTCCATGTGGTGAGCGTATAATACTGACATTTTACAGAACCTTCGTTGTGTTCACGTCATTCAACGGAATATCTAACCGAAATGGGACATTTCGTCTTGACGGTGGGAGTATGTTATGATGAAAAATAATAAACAATCTTATTCAAGAAATAGAAGATTAAATGGTAAATAAAAGGAAATAAAAATGTTCATTGAAAAACATTGTAAACCAGTTGTACAGCATGTATCCAGTTTATAGAACATCTGTCCTTCAAAGTTAGAGGCAAACTTTCCAAACGTGATACAAATCATAAGACAAGTTCATGTTTCAGGCCTACGTGTAAAACTTTTTTTGGCAAACACACACAAAGTCACATTTAAATATTTTCATATGCATATCTAAAATGTCAGAGTTCGGCCATTTAAGTATTTTCTTCTTTATTTCATATAAGAGAAACTGGATGCATGTGGTCACATGACCAAGTATGGCTGGTATAAATACCTCAAGGAGCTGGCTGTTCTTCAGCCAGCCTGGGGTTGTATTGCGGAGAAAAGATTGTATTGTAAGGCTCGTCAATACAAGATTTTATTATCTTACAACCTCATGTTTGCTCTTCTCTCTGTTTGGTTTTGTTTTGTTTGGTTATTTGGCCCCTAAAGTATTCATTTTCCATTTCCTAAATTATTCACATCTTTTATATTCTGTTTTTGGCACTTTTAGATGATAACTAATCTCTCTCATAAATTGTATTGCATTTATTCATAATCAAACCATAAACTTCTATTTTATGGTCTCTTTGAAACTCAAAATCAATGTTATGGCCTTTCCTGGACCTCTCATCAAAATCTACGCCAAGCGACTGCTTAAGTGATAACTCAAGTTGACATTTAGCCATAACCATAACAATGTGATTTCACTTGTGCCTGTATCTGCATATCCGTAGGCCTACGTACACATATGTGCATCCACACTGTGTTTGGAAACTGAACAATGTACACTATATGTAGGCCTGTCTGTGCGTCCGGACAGAAGCTGTGTGCACTGGATAATATATACTTAAAATTTATGAAAATGCACAGCATGCTTTATGACTTAGTACAGTGTATGGACACCATGCACCTGCAGACCCTGAGGTATTGTATCAGCAGCACATGATTTTGATCAGACGCTGTCTTCTGTGTTGAGGGATACTAGCCTACTTTTCATTAAGGCCTTGATCGCCTATTGTCGGCTGGTCGGGTAAGGTGCCCGTCTAGGAACTTGATGGTCATGCTTGTCCCAGAGGTGTTCGCTTGGAGTATTGTCCCTGCCAAATGCTGGGGAGGGTAAAACGCCAACAGTGTTGGCTCCCAGAAACGTTATGGTCACACTGCCCTGGGCAGACGTGTGTTATCTTGTTGTAACAAGTCAGTGTCGGGGTGATTCTGAAGAAAGGGCCTGGGATGTGGCTAAAAAAGTTTTTCTGTCATAGACCGTTGAAAGTTCAAAACATGACTTTAGCACCGTCCACCAGTTGGTTTGACGGGGACGGCTTGGTATTCCGAAGGTCGGATGTTTCGAAGGTCCAGTGTACAGAAGGTCCACAGTTCCGAAACCTGACAGATGTTTCGAAGGTTCGTTGTTCCGAAGTTTCAATATTCCGAAAAATCGCATATACATATAGCCCTACGAACACAAAGGCATCATTGTAATTTCGAGTTTTTTAAACTCGTTGTGACGAGTAAAACAAAAACAAAACAAAAAAAAAACAAAAAACAAAAAAAAAAAAAACAAAAAACAAAAAATACAACAACAAAAAACAAAAACAAAAAAAAAAAAACAATACAAAAAAAAAAAAAAAAAAAAGAACAAAAAAACCCCACATAATTACAATTGTTTCAAAATGATGTTTGTGGTGTCATTAGTAGGGATGGCCCAGCACTGGTATCTAGTATCGGGTGGTGTGGGCCTTTTTGGCACTCTCCCGTATCGGATTGAAAAGTCACCCGATTTGCGATACTTGCAGAAAAAAAAGTAAAAAAAAAAAGGTCAAAGTTTCAGCTTTTGAATTTCCAATATGTAACAGACAAGTATACAAATAAAATACAAATAACCTTGTACCTAGGTCATACATGTATGTGGAAAGATTCCATAATGAGCGATTACGGAAGCCTATTGGCTCATTAGGCTCCCGTAATACAATCTTTTACCTAAATAAAAATTTCCGTTTTCCTGCTGATAAAAATTTAATGGGAAAGCATGAGTAAATGACCTGATATTTTCTACATTTTGTTATAAAATGACACACTCAAGCAGATCCAGTTACGACAGCCCTTGTGGTTAAGGGTTCATGATTTTTGAACGCTGACTTCAAAAGTTTTGCTTTTCACGGTCTTTTGAGATTTTCCGGTTCTAAATATACCAACACATTTCGTAAGATAACGACACTCGAGAGTTAATTCAAGTGCAAGCATGCCTGGTCTAAATTCACCTTCAGAAATCATGGTCTCAGTCAACACCTTTTCTCGGTGCACTTTGCGCGCAGTGTGCAAAGGGTGCCAGGAAAAACTGTTGACTTAAGTCCAAAGTCAGAGCGAAATTTGTCTCTTTCGTTCTTGTGGGTAAACTATAAATAAGGTTTTTCTTTCTAGTAAAGTGTGAGATATTTAGATTAACTCTTTCACCGATATTTATTCCATGGGAAACCAAATTGACTGCTGAGAATCTTGGAATTTTTTGCAATACAAAACACCTTATATTCTTAATCCCAAAGTAAAACTAATAAAGTGGGAAGGGGAATCAGACAGTACCAGTAACAATACGCCACACAAACATTGCTTTACAATAATCATATCCAAAACCACCAACTTAGGTGAACTTATGGATACTCTTAAAAAATTGACAAAATATCAAAATTCTTTTACACTATAATTCGATTGGAGTCGCTTCCCGTGGCGTGCCGTCAATTCGATTGCAGTTTCCTCCCGCGGTGAAAGAGTTAATGTTTGCTAATAGCCCCTCCTACACCCTCACTTTGTATGTTGTCCTACACAAACTATATTCGTCGATAAATGTTTAATTGGCCAGCTGCAAATTACTGTGTTTGAAGCTGTGCGATGGTTTTGAATGACTCCTTGCTAGACTTAAATCCACATTCATAAGAATAGCCTAAGAATAGTAAAAGAATAGCCTAAATAATACGTCACATATGTGATACAAAATGGACAGATCAAACACATCATACCTCAAACTAAAACATAGGTCACCAAAATCGTTCTGATAAACAAACATAATAATAGATACACCGTAAAGTGTTGTCGAAGAGTAAAATCAATGATAAAATAGCTGATATGCCACGGTATCAAATCAAGGCTCAATGCTTTTAACAGTAAAGCCACTAATTTATGTGGGACGCCCCCGCATGAGTTGAAGTCTGGATGGGTCACCAGGTACCGTAGAGTGTCCACCATACCATTGTTCTGGTTGGGTGGTGTACCAGGTACGAGACCGGCCACACCGCTGAGATATAGTTTCATTACAGACTCACCGGTAGAGATAATGCGACCAACCAGGGTATTTTAATGGAGATGACCATTAATCACAAAGTCTGAAATAAAATAGGCACACAAGGATCTGAAAGGGGAGTCGGTCTTAAATACCCTATGCAGTAAGGAATAGGCATTGTGATTTAAAATGTCAGAAATGGAGGGTAGATTAAAGTTTGCTGTGTGGGACCTTTTCCGATGCCCAAAGCGGATTTTGTGTGCCACCCTGTACAGAGTTTAAACGTCCAATTAGCTTACCAGGCAATTTAATAGATTCCATACCATAGCCCAAGCAAGGGACACCTGTTGTTTTCCACATATACACCTTAGCTTCGGTGGAGAGCTCAGGGTACGCGAAATCAGAGCTACCCAACTGAACATACAGCGAAATATCCATAGAGCAGCGATATTTGAAGGTATATATATACACACACACACACACACACACACACACACACACACACACACACACATATATATATATATATATATATATATATATATATATATATATATATATATATATATATATATATATATATATATATATATATATATATATATATATTACATTCATGTTTGTTTTACTGTATGTCCTTTAATTGTTTTGTATTGGGATGCCCCTTTTATCGTGATACTTTTATGACATTGTGCGCAATACAAGTGTAATGAGCATAAACATATCGAGAATGAATAGATTTGTACAACAGTGGATCAATAGTAAAAATATTTCTGCCGGGAAACTAATCTATCTTGTGCTGACCCGAAAAACATTGAAGAAATGAAACACTGTGACAACAGATCAGTTAAACTTACGTTTAGGTATATATAAATCACATATCTACAATACACATAAAACAGGTATAATATATACACATAATGTCTCTACTGGTGTAGTTTTGCATTATATTACATAATCTGACACTATAGGTAGGCTTGCTAATGAATATCATAGCATCTGCTTGATGTGCTCCCACCACAGGCTGATACAAAACTTGCTCGCACTTATGGATTTCTCCTGTGCACAACACAACGTTGCAGACGCTAACATATCTGGACGTGCATGTGGATAACGCAAATTCATCTCAATGCTGTTCATGCATACATAACATAGCATACATACATACATACATACATACATACATACATACATACATACGTACATACGTACATACGTACATACGTACATACATACATACATACATACATACATACATACATACATACAAACAGACAGACAAACAGTCAGACGTCCAGACATGCAGGCTTCAGTAGGTTGTTACATACCCTAATGATGTGGTGTTTCTTGTCTAGTTCTGGCAGCTTAAAGGCTTGGCACCAGTACATGGTTCGCCTTGTGGGCACCCGATAGCTAGGATTCAGCATGTCGAAGGTTTTCATGTCATTAGGCATGGGGATTTTCTTTGGTTCGGGGCTCAGTAAAAGCATACTCCGGGAGCCACGGCGATCTCCCCCGTGCCAGAAAAGGGCGTCTTCGTTCTCGGGGTCGTCAGGATGCCAAGAATAAATGACACGGACTGTACCATCCTAAAAGATGAACACAATAAAATGCTATACTCCTCTGGAAAGAAGAGAGAGAGAGAGAGAGAGAGAGAGAGAGAGAGAGAGAGAGAGAGAGAGAGAGAGAGAGAGAGAGAGAGAGAGAGAGAGAGAGAGAGAGAGAGAGAGAGAGAGAGAGAGAGAGAGAGAGAGAGAGAGAGAGAGAGAACACTTACATTGGTTTTACATTCAATATGATAAATGCGATGTTTTAAGTGAAATTGAAAGACCTTGTAATTTCTTAATTCAACTTCACAATTTATTCAATATCCGACCATTAAAAATTATCTGAATGACAAGTCACTTGATCTTAGAATTATAGCAAATTGAAAATAATACCCGGAATGTTACCTTTTGAACGAAAAAGTATACCCCTACACCGTTTAAACAGGCTCAGGCTAAACATTTTTAGAAGACTTGAATAATTCTAAACGGACCAGAAAGGCGGAAGGACGACTGCAAATGAGCTTATCTGACAAACAAATCCGCTGATATATTTTCCTTGTAATTTTCTTGCTCGAATCTAGTGCTGAAAAAGAAAAGGAAGTAATAGGAGAAATTGCCTTCCAAAATGAGTATATCTCTAGCAGATTTACATTAAGGAGCGAAGAGGTCGCCTGTAACTGTAATCATGAATTACTTTGTTCACTTACTGTAGCTTCTTAATTTTTATTAAGTCGTCTTTTGGCAGGTTTGTCAGTATTTACACTTTCATGTTGTACAAATGCAACATGCATTACGTTGATAAAAATGGCTTACATTGATAACTTGGTCTTCGTGCCGATCACAGGTGTCTAGTTTTCTCCAGAACTTCAAAATTGTGTGGGTGTCTGTCTCCCAGGCATCCAGGAGGAACCAGTCTTGTGACTTGTCTATGATTGGTAGCACATGCGGTTTTGTATTTCGATCCTAGAAGCAGCACATAAATCTTCAGTTTTTACAGGCAGGTTCGCCTATTTTTTTTTTTTTTTTAATTTCAGGTACAAGTAAAAGTAGGACTCGACAATAGATTTTATCAAACAGGTGAAAAAGTGTTGTTCAATTAATTTGAACGCAAATATATTTTCGAGTCTTTTCAACAGTTATGAAGATTGATGTATACAAAATACTCTCCACTGTATGACTAAACTTAAAATAAATGAAATGAGAAACGTCATGTAGTGGCACCTTATGGTTTCTGAAAAGAAAAAGAAAAGAAAAGACAGCAATCTAAAAATGATCGCATATAGACTATCAGTGAACACATACACCGCGTGTGATGTCCCAGATCAAACAGTAATAAGAATACTGTGACTCGTAGCACTGGTCAAAACTACAATTTACGTGCCTGATCCCGCAGCTGTAGCGGATCGTATCTGCCACTGGGACGAGGCCATGAAGGTAAATAATACTGTAGACCATTGTCGCTAACCTCCAGAATCGTTAGGGACATTCCTAACAATTCAGGTTGGAAAATCATGCGAATTGAGCAATCATGACTTTGCTTGCAAGCTGTATCAGCACTTATCTGTAACATTTCATATTGAGAAAATAATGTCTGGAAATTCTGCCTTCATGTTCCGAATTTCCAATTGGATTGGTTTTTGAGCACGGCTGCAAGTGGTCAGTTTTATTTTAAACCAGTAATTACAGCTGCATGTGTGTAATGATAGAAGCCAAAGTAGATTGTAGTGTTATTTTAGCTGAATTATCGATTATTGGCCGTTTGCACTGTATAAAATATTAATGCTTCATTGAAAAAACATACAAACAAATAACAAAATATACCCACCTTAAAGTATGCCTTCCCATCTTTTACCCAACCAATAACCACATCAGAATCTGGCGACATACGTCCATGAGGGGAAATGCCGAACCCTACATATCCTTTTGTCTTCACTTGAACTTCAAACTTTATAGAATCGTTATTATATTTCCAGAAAAGGTGATAGTTTTCATTGGCGTCCAATGCAGCATAATGTGAGAAATGTTCACTAGGAGTAGGTCTGCTTGCAGACATGCAAAGCCCACCAATGAATAAGACCAGGGCAAAGAGCAGATTATCCATCTTGGCCAAATCTTGTTTTCTGTCTCATCTATTAATTCATATCTGAGACGGGTTCGACCGGTTTTGTGTGTATCTGCATCACTTATGTAAAACAGCTGCACCCAAAGTTTATCAAGTTATGCATCAGATCAGTCGTGGCATGTCCCCCTGCTGCTTGCTCGTGTTGCTTTATCTGCTTGTCTCTAGTTGAGGCGGTGGGAGACAGAAGTCTGACTATCAAACAGTGACTACCTGGACGGAATACTACTTACCATTTAATACATGGAAAATGCACATGGTAATGGGCATACGGCCTGCCAGTGGCACCACGGGTACCCCTACTCCCACCCCCACCCACCCCATTACACGTTACAGGTAGAACCATCGGGGAACAAACAAGCGTGGCCTCATCCATTGGTTGAAACAGCCATATAACACGGGAAGCAAGTCTGCAAACGAGCATGATAGTGTATCTGACATGCCACATTTATTTGCTTACTGGACAAAAGTAGTCTCACAATTTTAACTATAATGTGCATGGCCGTATTTCTGCCCCACAATGAATAATTACTGCCTCACATACAGATAAAATTCAGATGATTCCATGAGAAGTTGATCCGTTTCACATCCAGGTTGGGTGTTTGAGAAATAGAAACAGTCTTTTTCACCTCTGAATACGTAAGTCATCGGGAATATTGGCAGATGTAACATCACAATGACTATCATGTATCAGTTAGCTGATATCAATACATAATACAATCTATAATGGAAAATGCTACAAGGTTGTCAGCGTATCATATCATCATCAACATGCAATGGAAGTCAGAATTAGCTGCAAGGTGTGTATTCGCCCCAATACATAACAGAATAGACAATCTTGCGGAGGGCCAGAGCTGTGTATTCCCATAAGTTTGTACGTTAAGGCAATGTTAAGTTAACTAGTCATTTTTGTAGCTGTGGCAATATGATTTAGGTATGCATGTAGATTTACTGTCTGGAATTTGTAGTTTCTATGTGCAGTAGTTTTCAAGTTATTAAGTTGCAAATTACAATGTAAAGCAATAGGAAAACATAACCCTAGCCCTCCACTGACTGCAGTGCCCTCTTTCAGGCAGTTCTTGAACCGTCTGTTCTTGCCCTTGCCTAATAAAAAAATATATAGAATTAAAAGTAACACATAAAGGACGCCAAGGAAACAATAAGTGTCAGTGCAACCCATCCGCTCAACCGCCATCGTAATATTTATTGTGGCCAACAACCATATGGATAATGAAGATGAATTTAAAATTTGTTTTACAGCAGGCACTTTAAGTGTCTGTTTGTGTCCAGATCAATAGCGAGAGTGATATTTAAAGGATATTAGCGGTTTCATGCAACACCCACTGCTTTTAACTCTTTCAGAGCAAAGTTGTGACCGAGTCCACAACTTTCTTCATAGCTTCAGGAGCATGGCGACCAAACCAACAATGAAAGCTATATTTTTTTTTTCAATGTCTTGTGTGCCTTTCATTCGGAAGAAAAACAGAAGTAAACAAGGGGTAAGGCAAGCTGCTGAACTTGATTTTTCTTATGCTCTGTGCAACCGTAGTCGTGGTAGCACATAGATGTCTGTTTACACAGGGAGGTGTATGAGAGGGAGAGGGCACTTGCGGCCGTCCTTTCAAGCTATGTGTGTCTCGGTGTTGTTACTGCACTTTCTGAGCACCCTGTGTTTATTTTGCCGTCGAGGGTGAAAAGGGCCACACTGCGCATGCTCATTCTCCAAGCGGAACACATGCAACCACGGTAAAAGGTAAACATTGGTGACCTAGATTCGCCCGTCTCTGCACCAGCGGCACATGCAAATTCACACATAGGGAAATAAACAAAAGTGCTTGACAAATAAACAAATTTAGCGGCCAGAATCGGAAAAATTTAACACTCTGGTTATTTTTTCTTCGGCCAGTGCCACACATTAACTATTACTGTACCCGACCATCATTACCAGATACATGTGCACCGGCTCAATAAGGAGCCTTTGCTGATTATTTACAGTGATGTTTGCATGTTTATTTCATTAATACCTAGAAAATCCTAAAATTGGTGGAGTTTGCACGTTAAATAGACAAATTTGCGTACTTCATCAAGACAATCCAAAAGTGCCAATCCAAAGACCAAACTTCGTACTTTGCAACTATACAACTAGTTTCCATGCCTAAATCGCCCTCAGCTAGTTTTTAGAATGAAAAGTCGGCTACTTTCAATAGTTTTGTCGCATTTTGTTGATTTTGTTTACCCGCGACAAGCAAACACAAACAAATCGTAGCACCCAAACTGAATCGTCATTTTCTACACAACAGCGTACATCGAACCACCGTAAAATTACACAAAAGAAAGTTAATACATATCTGTGTATGACGCAGATCAAGAATACTGATAAGTTATTTCAATAAAGGTGAAATCCGTGTATGAAGTTTGTTTACAACGTGCTGCACAATTTGAACTTGAACCAAAATGGCGCTGTTCACACGTCTTCTCCTCAGATACCGTCCTTCCAGCTGGGCAAGCTGCCGAGACCGCGAGACTTTGGGTAAGCAGATTAACTCTTTCATGTCTACTCGCCTGGAACCTTTGAAGTGGGCAAGTGCCCTCTCCCTCTCATACACCTCCCTGGTTTACAGAGATTTTGAGTTTGGTAGTGTTTCAAGTCAGACCACATCGACTTTGTCGAATAGCAATGGAAGGGTTAATGCGCCAGATCGTGACTGGCCCTTTGTCATGCACTATTCAAGCGCCAAAATACAATTATGTTTCACTATTTCCGACCCATTATTTTATTTTCACCAAAAGTGTTCCAGGTAATATCAGGTTAAGTTTTTTTATCAGCAACAATTCAGTCGTGGTGTGTGTTGACAACAACAACAACGGGCAAGTCAATTATATTCTTATAACATTTTTATTCATTTCGGTCCAATCAACCAATTATCCAGCCAAGAATATCTTTTAGTAAATTCCCACCATTGTTTCCACCAGATTCCTTCTGTGTAGAAGATTGTGGTTTTACTGTTGTGAATTGAGGTTCGCTACCTGGACACGTGGAGTTGGGCGGTGCTAGCAGCGTGGTCATGCGCACTGGTGAGCGTGTTAAACCGTTTTCCTGTATAATATATGCATATTATCATGAGTACATTTGTATCGGCAACTTAATGCATTTTGGGCAGCAGAAACTACATCTGCAGATTATCAAACCAGTCCTTTTATGGGTTGATTGAATGCCCGAATAGTAATGCAATTATTGCCCCACATGTATAAAAGCTTTCGTATTAGCTGATTTATTACCGCATTGAATGATTTCAAAACTAGAAGTCTGTTCTGTTTGGCGAACGATTTTGCTTTGCCCGAGGATTTAACGTTACCGTTAGACTTATCAGTGTAGATATATAGAATTCCACATGGCCGTGTCATGGGGAATGGATTGAGAGAGCACCAGTTTTAAAACCGTTCACTGAGAGCCTTTGACGAGCAGTGAACGGTTTGAAACGAGTGTTGTCCAAATCCATTCCCCATGACACGGCCAATGGAATTTTATTTCTCCCATGGAGCGTTAAATTTTGTTTTTGTCAAAAACGTACTTGTTATAGCGTGCTTGCAGCAGCCGATTCGACTCCATCTTATTCAATTTCAACATTGCGTTGCTAAAGAGCGTCACTCAAGAAAGAACTTTCAGTTACTCTTTTCTATCTTACGAAATCTGATTGGCTTACAAAGAAAACAACAACCAATAGGATTCTCTCTATTATTTCGTAAAATCGTTCCACACTTATGTTGGGAACGATTATGTTTCCTCATGGTTAATTATGGGAGAAATAGCGTTCAGATTCCTCTGGTGATATGTGCATTGTGCTGCCTGCAGAGGGTCCTTCTATATAATTGAATCAAGTTTCCTAGTTCAATTTCCAGCCTTTTTTATTTTACCTTTAAATGGCACAACGCCATTAGAAGGTGGCTGTAGTGTATGCCTATATAACTAACGCCCAGAGTTTATAAGTTCTTTCCATTTTTGTCTTTTAATGATTTGTCTGTCCTTGAACTGAATACGAAACTTGGAAAACCCATTGGTGAATTTAAACTGGCTCTGTTACCTTCAACTGAGACCGGAGGGTTTATGGGTTTCCTTTTTAGTCCAACATATTTCCGAAAATGGCCCCTAAAACTTTGGCCTTTTATGCATATGTAGCCATTGTAAACTGGACCCGAACTACGTTTTACATGGATATCTGCAAAATTAATCTGGTTAATCACACTTCGGGGTCATTTCGTTTTCGTTTGTTTACTTCCCGTGGCATGAAAATCTGGGCTGTTTCCCGTACTCGCAATTTCCAAAGTCAAGATTACATTGAATCTATGCTCTGGTTGCCACATGGAACTGATAATAATGGAGGTATATGATAATATACGTGCCACTATAAATGACACAATTTAAGATATTATCATACATATTATAATGACCATATCTTAAATAATCAAATATGGCACAGCCCCATACAATATATTACCAATAAAACTTTGATTTTTGTTACATCTTTAAAAATGGCCTCATATGAAGTAATTAAATACAGCATAATGACACGTCATTCGGACAAGGCTTGCCTGAAACGAGGATTTTGTTCCCCAACATTTTTGTCGGTAGTTTGTCTTCAATACCAATCGTTGTCCAGCTTCTCTCACAGAAGGCTCCTGCCACTGAAGATTTTCAATGTCACGCAGCGCCTGCACGTTCTTATAGACGATCGTGCTGAGACATTTCTGTAGTCTGGTACGGGGGTAATAGATGAAATAGGCTAAACACATCTCAGAATCAGATGGTTGGCCACCCTTTGAACAAAAAGCAGTCAGTAAAATCAGGAGAGTATCACCACTTAATGTAATTTTTACGCAAAAGCGTTTAAATTCACGCATTGCCATATATACAGTTGCGTCTTACGTATCAGAGAAGACCAAAAGAGCTCATCCGCCACATGATTTCAAGTTCTTTAGCTTCCTATATTAAAACTTATCAAATGTTATAAAAGATGCTTTTTTAACGACGGCAGACTTACAAGACGATGCTCTGGAATTGTTGTACCGCAATGAACGCTCAACTGGCTAATAACAACACTAGACCACGTCGTTCCAGTAATAAAAACCATTGAACCATGAAAGGCTTAATCTTGAGGACACACATTCCGTATTTCATTGAACTTTATTTACAATATATGTTTAGATGATAAAACCCATTCATTCGTGCATTCAATGCCCGTGCAGCACAAGAGTGGACGCTATTATTGTAATTGTGCGTGTCCTGGATCCTTCACTAACACAAGCCATTATGCCTATCACAGCCAACCCTTATCAATACGAACCGACTGAATTCATTTTGACATGTTCGGATACCCATATACATATATATATATATATATATATATATATATATATATATATATATATATACTGTAAATTGCTTTATTTTCACGGTTTTTGTATTTTTGACGTTTCACTGTAGTTTTAATTTGACTGTTTTGGACACAATTCCCATTCAAACAATGTGTTTTTATTTTCACGGTTTTGTGCCATCAGCGAAATAAGCGAAAATAAGAATACAGCAAAATTAAAGCAATTTACTATATATATATATATATATATATATATATATATATATATATATATATATATATATATATATATATATATATATATATATACACATATATACATTTTTGTGTGTGTGCTCTATATAAAAGGGATACAGATTTGTGGACACGTTACACACTTCGCTACTTTGTCGCACACGTCAGTATATATATATATATATATATATATATATATATATAATTATATATATATATAATAATATATATACATATATATATAAATATGTATATATGTATATAAATACATACATACATATATATATACATATATGTATATATCCATATATATATATATATATTTACAATTGTACAAATTTTTTAGCTGTGCAAAGGCCACTCTTTGACGCATGACCTGCAACACCCCATGCAACAGGTATTTGCAACTGCAGTTTGGCTGAAGAATGCCAAAGTATATGCAGTAACTGCTTCACCGTCCATTATTTTGCATATAGTGTAGCCATATGCTTTCGCTGAAGGAGGTATAAGACTCGTTCAGCAACATCCCAGCAAAAGGCGTAGACATGTCAAGGAACTCCCTCGCCTAAATTGTATTTAAAAACGAGTCGAACTTGCCATCTCGGATGTCGCAAAGTTCACGAATCCCTTGGTTCTGCATTTTTTGTGAATAAATCAGGTACATGTACTTTCTTGAACACATTAATGCAATATAACTCACCTTCTGACATTTGTGACTTCCTCAGGCCCTATTTAGTGACCAAGTAAATAAAAGATTTGTCAACATCTGATCTTGACCCCTCCATTACTAGTTCATCAGAATGTGGCATCACTTTTAATACTACTATATCACATTCTTTATCATGTTATTTCAACAACACAGAAATGTATGCCAAGAAATATATTTGCCTTAATCCTATTGATACAATCACAAATTGGTAACGTGAGAAGTTAAAAAAAATATTACCCACGTAATCCTTGTCCTGGAGGTTGACCTATACCGACAGTCGACGATGAGATCATCTCCCTGTGGAAGTTGAGTCGTTGGAGCTTTTTAGGGATTCATTGTTACAAGTATTACACTGCATTATCCATCTTTATTAAAGTAGAACAGTGTACTTGAGTATTATTGAGAAACTGAAGCATCTTGCCGTTCAAATTGAAAGTCTTTATCCCTTCGCCGAGTTTGCATTACAGCAAACCTTGTTTTTTGATACTATCAGAATGCATGGGAATATTATTTGAAAACATATTTATGTCATTTGAAAGTGGTTGGCACGAACACTGCAACCGCATGTAGAAAATATGTGAAATATACAATCCAGGAAGTAAAATTTGACAATTATAGTTCGCGTGGCCAATCACCTTTCAGAGTACTTGGGAAGGAATTCGACGCCGCTATTTAGGTCGGCAGAAGCAGTTGAAGAAATGTGATTATAGCCTGATTTGACAGTTATTTCACATGTTAGTAATTGTATCATTGAATACATTCTTGTCATAAATAATATTCAAATGTATCTCTGAGTTGGATAATTTGTGATGTGGCACGTGTCGCATGGCTACGATATTGATGTATAAAATATTGTATCATCTTTATGTATGAACTACTTTAAACCAATTTACTGTTGTAAAATATGTACAGAATACTTGTGTGACAAAGAAACGTACTGGGAGCACTTCTACTTCCTTGTCGAGCATCCGCGTTTCTTGGAAGTTGAAATCATAATGGAGATCTTCGGATATGACTGGCAGTTCTACACCATTCCGGAAGTGACGTGCTCTCACACCAGTTCCAATCAAATGCTCGTGCAACATGGCGCCAATAATTTTAATACTCTTCTGGCCACTCTTTTGCATCGCCTACAGCATTTAATAATGATTACACACACAAAAAAACACACACATGTATATATATATATATATATATATACTATATATATATATATATATATATATATTGCGATGCGGCACATAACACAAACTAAACTGAGGACAGTTTTGGGCTGCAACGTTTAGAACAAACCAAACTGACAGCAAAATAAATAAAATGGGCTCGAGACCTTGCCACAACAAAGGGTCCTTAAAATATACTTAGTTGCCAGAACCAAAATTAAAAGTCTCTTCCTTATTGCCTCTTTGTATTTACATTCTGATTTGTTGCTTCTCTGGCGTATCCTCTGCAGTGATAAAAATTGGCGTCCCTTGCAGTTGTAAGAAATATCTTCATTGTAATATATGCAATTTTTACTTGATATTAGAGAATAATTTGCGAAATCTATGTTAAGCTGGTAAGATGTGCAGGCAAGATTAGAAAGTCATAGGCATGGGCAACTGCTCTCCTTCCATAACAGTATTTTTTTCTCGGAGCCTAAACGGTCTCATAAAGCAAAAACACTTGGTAGACATTATGTTAGAGTCGGTTCATGTGCTAGTAAGTTTAAAGAATTTAATAAAAAAAAATATAGGTCGGAAATTATTGACTTGCAAAAAATATGTTAATTTTATCAGGGTGAACTTTTGATAAAAGAACAGCTTTTTAAGGTGTGTTCTGAGCGATTTGTGCCAAAGTGCGAGAGAAAAGCTGTTGACATGCACCATTTGCACGGTTCTTGCACCTTAAGGAAAGCTGATACTTGAATGAAAGGTTTATAATCCGGTATCTGTATGCAGTTCGGAAAAGATCGAGATTAGTCGAACTTGACACCGAAAGAGTTAAGCACAACTTGATTTGTAGAGGAAAACAACTGTTGGAAGATACTAATCTCTGGTACCTGGCTTAGACATGCTTTACCGCAGTAACCTCTCTGCCACAGGGCTTCAAAGTGGGGCGGGATGATTTGGTGTCTGCCCACAGTCAAACCGGTTTCAAGAATACCCGCATCATGTTGTCGTAAAGTTGGTGTATAGTAAAACCTCATGCCAGAACTGTCAACAAGACCTTAAGAAAAAAGTACCACATAAACATCATTGTGATCTAATTTTCAAAGTATCATGTCAAATACATCGACAGGTAAACATTATGTATATATATATATATATATGTAAACATTATATATATATATATATATATATATATATATATATATATATATATATATATATATATATATATATATCTGTGTGTGTGTGTGTGTGTGTGTGTGTGTGTGTGTGTGTGTGTGTGTGTGTGTGTATTTGAGAGTTTAAATCATGTACAACTCCAAGTGACAGTTATATTAGTCTATGGTAAATCTGCCTGCGCACACAGCCGTCGAAAAGCATGCGTAATTTAATTTGACTTATATAATATTTTATTTTATTTTACTCTTAGGCATACATGTATGACCTGCCTATAGCCAAACCTCCATGTGACCAACTCACTGCTCTTTAAGAACATTAAAATTAATAAATTCACTTTGAATCTTTCCGAATTTATAATTACTTTTAAATTATGTCAAAGATCCAACAAAATATCATCGTTTAAGGGAGCTTTACATTAATATAATCTTAGCCCCTGCACAAATATTTATCAAATTAACTCGCCTTAATACTCATATGATATGTCTGTGCATATATATATATATATATATATATATATATATATATATATATATATATATATATATATATATATATATATATATATATATATTATAACAAAAAGAAGACAGAATGTATGCATATGAAACCTCGCGTTTCCCTGTTAGATATAGAACCTACTATCTGCTTGGCTGGAACGAAGCTTAATTTGGTTGAAGAATGTAAGTATCTTGGTCATGTTATAACTGGAAACTTGTGTGATGGTCTAGATGTGAGATGACAATACCGCTCATTGTGTGTTAGAGCAAATATGCTAAGAAGGAAATTTTACATGAGTAGCCGTAGGACTAAGGTTCTGCTTTTTAAAACGTAATGCATGTCTCTTATACTTCGCTACTCTGGTGTAAATACTCAAACACTGAATTGACAAAGTTGGAAATTTGTTTTTATAAAGCTTTCAGATGGTTTCTCGTGTACCCTAGGTTCTGTAGTGCCAGTGATATATTTGTATCAAAGAATGTTAAGACATACGGAGAAATTCAAGTGACCCTTCTGTACAGTTTTGTGTGTAGAATATCAATGTCAAATGATCTGCTACTACACTCTTTGAATAATGGTGATATCCGTTGGTGCTCCCCACTTTGGGGTTTATGGACAAGGACACTCTACACTCAGCATGAGAACAGCTAGAGATTTTTAATCTAAAGCTATTTTTATGTGTGCCAATTGTCAGATTTACCAACCTTTTTTTACCCTTTATGTGTTAGAATATGATTATCTTGTATCTTTTTTACTATGTATGGGTCTGTTTTAGTGTCTAAAATAAAATATATCGCATCGTATCGTTTTATGCATAAGTTCTTGCATGCTATACATGTGCACCATCTGCAAGCCTGTAAGTTTCTTGCATCTCCTACTTTGAACTCACCTTGTTTGCCTTCAGGGTTATCGTAATGGGTTTCCATTACAACAAATTTTGGATCTAGGTCCGTAGCCATTGACAAGCCTACATGTTCAGGGAGATTAACCGCCTACATTGAAATAAGAGCGGACATTACAGGGCGCCATGTACGTAGTAGGTAAACAAGGAAAAAATGAATATATGGTTATAATATAAATATATGACACATTTCTTCATCAATTCTTGCATTTTGCGCATGGCAAATCCTTTATATATATGTTGCCTTTCATATATATATATACATATATATATATATATATATATATATATATATATATATATATATATATATATATATATATATATATATATGTGTGTGTGTGTGTGTGTGTGTGTGATATTTAAGTGATATCATGCAAAAAAGGGCTAATTGAATCAGAGCATTTGGACACATAAGCGAAATAATCTTGTTTATATTTTATACATACTTCGTTTTTGTCACACATGTTGGCTGGATATGCGTCGCCTCTCCCATCCGTGCTTGAAATATCCTGAACCTTTTCGCAGCCTTGCTTTGTATTTAATTCTTGTCCTTACAGTTATACCCCCCCCCCCCACACACACACACACATACATCTCAGTATTTTAATTGACAAACTGTACCAAATGTTGGCTTGTATGGTGTGAAAACTGAAAGTAAAATGCTTACCGTTCCTCCAACGGCCCATGACGCCACGACTCCGCGGCAATTTCTTAGGATGTTCGGCATATTTGGAGTGTAGCATTGTGCACCATGGCCGTGCCACTTGTCGTCCACTTTATCGAAACATTGATATACCAGAATATGATGTACGACTCCTTCATTTCCCGGCTGGATTATTGGTTCATACTGTACAAACAGATCATGTAGCCCTGCTCTCTTTAAAAACGATGACCATGCAAGGCCTTCAATGCCCATCTCAATCATGCGTACATATCTGCATTATAGTTGCGTCTTGTCTAGTGAAAACGAACCGAAATGAAATGAAACGAAGTGGAACGGAATAAAATGGACAAAAAGAAAGAAAAGGGAAGGGAAGGGAAGGCAATATTTTGTCACAGCTCGTCGGGAACCCGAAACAAAAATGTATCGGTCATTTTTTTCAGTACCGCTGTAGGCCTATCTCAGTGCATTTTCTATAAAATAGCTTGGGCCTACTCAACTCTCTTATCTATATCGAATTTATGGACCTTGACATTATGGCAAACTGAGCACAGAGCTTTATGTAGGCTCCGATTTAGATGCCATTTGGAGTCTCGTTTTCTGAACATTTCATGTGGCTTGCCTCTGTAAGAATAAAAACGTGAACTTCAGTTGAAGCTGAACCAATACAGAATGATTAATTCTGAGAACGACAGGCTTATTGTGGACCAAACTTGCAAATGCTCATAGCTAGACCCCTGGGATTTTTTCTATTCCCCTCACTGAGTTTTAAGTCATTGAAGTGTATCTTATTACACTGCAGTCTATTTAATTACACAGCCGAGAGGTTTTAAATATACTGCAGACAATTTAAATATAATGCAGTGTATTTAAAACACTCTGGGTTGAATTTGAAACTCACACCAGGGTATTGAGATCACACTACAGTATCGTTTATTGTGAAAGAATTAGGACCATTTAAAACTCTCTGGAGTAAATTAGGATTTATTTGGACTCTAATTAAAAACCTCCACAAAATTAAAGACGATCTGCAATGTATATCATCCAAAAATACACTGTAGTGTATTTATGAATGCAATTGAGTGTACATTCCTGTAGTATTTAATTCTAAGCCTAAAGGTTTAAATTTCCTTTGTAAAATTTTAAATATTGTGCAGTTTTTACTTCTAGGCAGCCCTGTTTTAACTCACTGCGTAAAGTTATTAACAGGCTTCAGGGAGGTAGTTTAAAGCAAACTGCAGTGTATTTACGAAAGAAATTGACTGAAGAGAGCTTTAAATACACTGCAGAAACTGTAAGTTCTGTGCGGTGTATTTAAAACTCTGCAGTGAAATTAAAACTCTCTGCACTCCAACTATGAATATTTGCACGTTTCTATGCCATACAGACCGACGACGGACCTCTTTGCAGTGACAAATATCGCCACCAGGGCGAGATAACATATGCACATAGCTATATGGCAAAGCAAAATATGCGTGGTTTCGATGTCATTAATAATAGGCAAAGGGGTAGGTGAGAGCTTTGTTTTAATTTAAATGGGCGTAAACTACCAAAATGGACATCCATGTGTTCGTTTCAGGGGGTCATTTTACAGTTTTCGCGTGTAAATTGTTTTTCTGATACATTATCGAGGGCAGAAACCGACCCTGTCTAACAGACTTCAGGACTTTTGAATTACGAATTAAACTACATACTCTGATGATATGGTGCTTTTTGTCTAATTCTGGCATCTTGAAGGCTTGGCACCAGTACATGGTTCTCCTAGTGGGCACCTGATAGCTGGGATTCAGCATGTCGAAGGTTTTCACGTCATCGGGCATGGGGATTTTCTTCGGTTCGGGGCTCAGTAGCAGCATACTGCGGGAGCCACGGCGATCTCCCCCGTGCCAGAACAAGGCGTCTTCGTTCTCGGGGTCGTCGGGATGCCAAGAGTATATGACACGGACTGTACCATCCTTTAAATTTTAAGACGCCCATAAATTTAAATATGTTGTAATATTTTTCGGCTTTATTTAAAAAAAAATGAGATAAATCTAGTCCAAGCTGAATTAGACGGACAAACAAATCAATGCAGGATTTTTTTGACTGGAACTACAATTTTGCTTTCTAGTTACGGCATTGGTCTAGATACATATTCCTCATGAAAGGAAATTCCATTCAATTAACTATTCTTCCTTGCAGAAAAGTCTCGAGTTTATGTTTATATTCGAACCATAGCGAAAAAAGCTGCTAAAGGAGTCTATTATATAGTATTTGTACGGTTTATCCGGCATAAGATATGTGTTGCGACACCAATGCAAAGTTATTACCATTCGGCTAAACTCAGGTCTCTATTCACTCAGAGAAGAAGCGTCTACTTAAGTAAGAATAATGTGTTCAACAAGATCCTGCTTAGAATCCACCACAACGTTCACTCAACAGCCTGTCCATTTATAATGAACATTAATTAAGTCTTGTTCTATTCAGATGATTCATTGACACGGGTATTGCTTTTGCACAGATAACTCAGAATATGTCGACTTTGAGACTTATCGTCTCTTCTGGCGCTTTTTTCAGATAATAATATAACCGGAAAACTTCACTCTGACATAACAGTTTAAGTTTTTGTCATCTCAACTCTTTACTGTCTCAGATGTTTTACATTGTTATCTTTGTTATCAATGTTTTTACTCTGATACTGTCTGGATTTCGTACATTGAACATTTCCTCGTTACCCAATCTTGAGCAATGAGTAATGTCCAAGTGAGGCTGACCAAAGTTTGAGGATGATTTTGATATTCCTTTACAATGGTCAAGAACATAAAGATTTTCCATGGCAGAATCAGACAGGCTTCCCTGTTTGTCTTGACAGAGATTTTAAACAGGACAACCGGTACATTTCATTTTGATTAGAATGTTTAAAATCATGGCCTAAGTAGTTGAATTATATCGTATTACGTTCAAGACTATTTTGCGAGACATTGGTCTGTTTGTTTGGTTATTTTTTTCGTGATCAGGAGACAAATAGTATGATTAAGGTTGACACCACTGGTGTGCCATCTGTATACTGAAATCGGCTCCATACGTTGATCACTTGATCTTCGTCCCTGTCACAAGTATCAAGTTTTCTCCAGAACTTCAAGATTGTATGGGTATCTGTCTCCTGTGCATCGAGGAGGAACCAGTCTTGTGACTTATCTATGATTGGCAGTACATGTGGTTTTGTGTTTCGATCCTACAAGAATCCAACATAATATTATAAATTACACGTCATATCAGCAGTGGAATATGAGTTTTCTTTTCTTGCTTGTACGACATCTGCAGATGGAGGTGGCAAACACCTTTAAGGGACACAAAGCATTTAATTTAGATCCTGTATGCGCTTGTGGCAATATATGTAGATCACACACAGCCATTAACTTCGTCAAAATATAGAACCTGTTTTGTACACCGAACAAATAAATAAAGTGATCATAGACAATGCATTTTAGAAAACAGAAGGCACAGGTGAACGTCCTTCAGTACCTTAAGTAATCAAATACAGTTAAATACCTAAAATAATATAAACTGAAGAATTGGTCAACAAGTAAGTATGTTTACCCTTGCACATAGGAAATTGGGGTCACAATTAATGGGATTTTTGAATCAAACATGTCAAAAGCGATAAAGTAAGTATAGACATAGGCAGTAACTGGATAGGTCATGGAGTATGAAAGGGTTAGAACGTAGTTTTGGGACCGATGGAAGGTTCGGACGGCGGGGTCAAAACTACACGGAAAGTGTGGCACTTTTTGTCCTATTTGTGTGGCCTTGGGTATCCAGGAGCACTTCAGCTGCACATAAAAGCCAACGCTATTCTCACTTCTAAAACCAATACATCCTATTAGATGCCTTGCAAGCAAGAGGATAGGAATTTGATATGTTCTAAACACTTGGACATTTTTAACAAATTGTCTGAAAACTAGATGAAGGCCAAGGATACTTTTGGCTGAAATTCAATTCCGTGAACAGTGAGGCTAAGCGATCCTCGGGCACAAGTCCGGACAAGTGCGAAAATGGATCGCGTGCCAGAAAATGTGTTGTATATGTATGCTCGCTCTCGTTTCGGTTAATATGCTTTTATGAAACATAGATTGAACCGTGCCCGGCCCTGCACTCTTGCATTGAACAGCAGATCGAGTGAGCTACGGTAACATGGCTTCCAAAAGGCTCTGTCCCATCGCACTTTAAGACCGTTTCAGAGTGAGGGAGAAAAAAAAAGAAAGAAAGAACAAAGGAAAGAGGGAGAATGAAAGAAATTAAATAAAATGAAATAAAATGAAATTACCTTGAAATAAGCCTTGCCATCCTTTACCCAACCAATAACAACATCCGAATCTGGAGACATGCGTCCGTGAGGCGAAATCCCGAATCCTACATAACCCTTTGTCCTTACATGCACTTCAAATTTTATAGAATGGTTATTAAATTTCCAGAAGACATGGTAATTTTCGCTGGGATCCAAAGCAGCATAGTGCGAGAATCGTTCACTTGGAGTAGGTCTGGCTGAGCATATGCACCATTCGGCTAGTAATATAGCTGATACAAAGACCAAGACACTCATATTTGTTTTTTTCCGCTTCGTATATGATGTTGATGTCAGAAGGACGTGATCTAGTCAACCAGTATCTTTCTTATATGAAGTTAGAGCTACTGCACCCATTAGTTATCTGCAATTGCCACTGTACTGATTAGTTATCTGCAATTCAATATGCGATGGGGCTGTTTTCGTGTGTCAACCTGGCTTCCGCCACAGCAACACGACTTTGTCATCCAAATGTAAGCCACATTCAATTAACTATTTCAGTGCCAACTGCGACTAAAGTCGCCCAAGCCGCAGGGGAAAGCTATTAGCTCAATAAAAAAAAAATGTTGGACTCAAAATTTTAAAGGCGGACATCGGATACGTGGATAAGTTAACAAGAGAGGAAGAACGATTGCATGCCACCCCTCGGTTGGCTTCCGGTGAACCTATAATTCAGTTATACTGCGGGGTTTACTTCTTAAGTCTACAAAAAAAGTTAAATTATTGTCAAGAGCTACTTTAAGTAGCTTCCGGTGTATATAACTTTTGCAGACAACGGCATCAAGTGCTCGCTTAATAAGAGTAAGATAAGCATCATTAGAATACTCGTCAATTTACACGATGATTAGTAAAGTCAGTTGACACTGGTTGCTCATTGACGTACGGCAGTTTTTTGCTGAAGAGAGAGCTGAACAAAGCTGAAGTTGTGTTTAAAAGAAAATTAATTTTCACGTTTGACTTGAGATAACTGTGGGTACATTCTGAGCAATGCGCATTAAACGTACTAAGGAAAGCTGTTGACCTGGACTGTTTAATTGGCGCTTAAACCGTAGGGGTTGCCCATAATTGAACGGAAGACTATTTTACGAGGGATCCGAATCATAACACCATAATAAGTGAGATGGACAACATCTTTTTTGTCATTATTAAAGAGGTAATCTTTCACACACTGCAGACAATGATAAGAGGACACGCAGAAAAAGCCGTGGCGTCCCACGTTCTAGCAAAAAAAGAAATGCTGTTTTTTACTGGATTTCTGTTGTGGACGGATCACTACCTTTTAATGCCAGCAATTCGCCGGTGTCCTGGATCGTAGTAAATGTGGTATTTTTTTAAAGGCTGAATGGAATTGATAAATTTCGTGGGTTTTTTTTGTTTTTGTATGTCAGTTGTTTTGTTTTTGCTTTTGTTTTTGTTTGTTTTTTGTTTTTGCTTTTTTTTTGTTTGTTTGTTTTGTTTTGTTTTTGTTTTTGTTTTTTGTTTTTTGCTTTGTTTCATGTGTATTTTTGTTTTTGTTTTGTTTGTTTGTTTGTTTTTGTTTTTATTTTGCATCAATGAACTACTGGCCTCTGCCCAATAGTTGAGATAAATATTACCCATATTTATAAATTCCAATCCAATAATAAAGGCAGAGTCATATAAAGCGGAGTCGGAAGGCAAACATTCGCGAATCACCATAATAGCAACATTTAGTTTCCATCCAGATTTGTAACGAAACAATTTTAACTCATAATTTGAGACAGAAAGTCACCCATAAAAAGCAACTGGTAATTCCCTAAACCTTTGAGATGTTCTTCAATAACTACAAACTATTTTTTTCCCAAAACATATAGACTTAACCACTAAAAACCTAAACCTATTACTTACGCAAGAGAAAAAGAAACAAGATTTGTCAATGAGCTGCGTTGAGAGCGAACGAAAAGATTAGGTCCATATCGGTTTTTTTTTTTTTTTTTTTTTTTTGGTGACAATTATAATTTCGAAACATTACTAAAACGATCTATCTCCATTGTAACTGTGAGCCGGAGAACACAGCCCACACCATAGCATAGCCAATCAAGTATTAATAAAAAAGTTCAGAAAAAAAAACAACATTACCTGTCTTTCGGAATTCCAACCCAATGAGATCAAAGTCAAATACTACGAAAGGCAGAGATTCAAGGATTAACACCCCCTATCCCCACCCCACGCCCGTCCCATACCCCTCAAAACTTCAGCTTTCAATAACAGAGATGTCACCACTGACTTTACTATAGGCAGTGGCCCTTAAAGGCAACTGGTGGTTTTAAACTGCATGATCCTCGCAACCTTTGAAATACTTCTCATTAACTTAATTACTTTTTGTCCAAAACATTAAGGCGTAACCACTTAAAACCAAAAATGTGTAACTTGCAGTAAAGAAATAGGGACACCAGGCGGGCCTACAACTTGTTGGTTTTCCTGTAGCATCAGTCAGTCGAGTATCTTATCCTTCCTATTGCTGTTTAGGCCTAAATGAAACGGGACGGGGGGGCGCCTCTCTCTCTCTCTCTCTCTCTCTCTCTCTCTCTCTCTCTATATATATATATATATATACAGAGAGAGAGAGATCTTTATATATATATATATATATATATATATAGAGAGAGAGAGAGAGAGAGAGAGAGAGAGAGAGAGAGAGAGAGAGAGAGAGAGAGAGAGAGAGAGAGAGAGAGAGAGAGAATCCCCTGCACTCACTACGCCACACCTACACGCACACTCACATGAAGGCACAGACACAGATCGACACAAACACACACACACACACACACACACTATATATATATATATATATATATATATATATATATATATATATATATATATATATATATGTATAAGTATGAAAGCATTTTTTGCGTTTCAAACGCTGTTGCTTTCAGCATTTCAATTAGCATAGAGGAATACTGAGATGTTCATTTGTTGCGGTCGACTTTAATCCAAGCATGGTGATTCTGTGACCGTGGTCGGGGCCATAACCGAGGCACGCAGTGCGGAGGTCATGCCCCCCGGGGGAGGTCATACAATCCCCACAATGACTCGATAGGGAGTATTAAAGTCTTTCCTTTTATGTTTCAGTGAAAGCACATCTGAGCACTGGGGATCATAGTATGGTAACATTTATAGAGGGTTAATTGAGACATTCAATGTTTCAAATATTTGTGGAATGGATCCTGGTGAGGTGGATTTCCGCTGCTTTGACGCATAATTCTTATATTCTGTAAGGAACTATTGGAGCTGGCCATAACATTTCAGGCAGACGAATATAAAGAGGTCATTCATTCTTGTGAAACAGGGTAAATCCAGATCTGGATGCACAAATTGAATGTACCTGGTAACATATGGAACTTCACAAAATGAGAAGAGTCGCAGCATGAGTATGAGCAAAGTATAGAAAAACAATTTATCTTGAATCACTTGACGGAATGAGGAGATAATGAAAACTGCATTCCTCTATAAATATTTCAATAATAACACCAGCACCACCAATTAACTACAAATTTTTGTGCAAAAAAAAAATATATATATATATCATCTCAATGTCTATTAAAATGCTGATGTCATGCATATATGCCTAGCATTAAATATACAGCATGTTTTTTTTTGCCAGTACGCCTAGCTAACAGTCTCATTTTGTACATCTGGTGCGTCTAAGTTTATATTGAAGGTGTAGTTTGTGTTGTTTCCACCAGAAAAGAGGGATTCCGTAAAAGTAGACCTTGCTGAAATGTTCGCAGATACAAGTGAATTTATCACAGGTGATGGACCATTGATAGGCCTACATGGTTGCCTCTGAATGATGTCAATCCCTGAAGAATTTACTGGCTCATATGTATTTTCAGACATTGGCATCATGGCATCACTGTAGTTGTGGAGGATTTCAGATGCAGTTTTCTTCTATTGTTGAAGGCCCACTAATATAATGTTTCAGAATGTCAGTAGATCATTGACCAGTAATAGGTGTGATGGAGTCCGAGTCCATTCCTGCCTGGTGCAGTAGGTACAGTTGGAGTTGTTGCACGGTTACAGTGATTTATAATAATTTTACTAAGACCAGCTTCTTTGCTAATATTTGACATCATGGAAGCAAATGTATTATGCCCTGGAGGTGCATTATAATACCACGTGTTGTCATTTTCTGAAACAGGTTTGGACACAGGCCTTTAGAACAATGTTTCACAATTATCATTAAATGTTGATATATACAATTTATAGCTGTAGACAGGACATTTTTTTCTTCTTTATTGTCTACACCAGTGTGTTTTTTTTTCCTTCTCATTGTTTGTGGCGTACACATATTCCAAGCCAAGTCAATCTTTTGCAACTGCAAAACTATCCTTTTTAGGCTCGCGGAGACCTTCGCGTCGTTGTCTGCCAAAATGATATGTTACTTCAAAATATACTTTGTTTTGTAAGCTCTTTGTAGTTTTGTTTGACAAGACACCACTGCTGTATAACTTTTCCATATCGGCAGGTGACATGGGTTCCTTGTGTTGAGATTTATCTCGGCCATCACGCTTTATTTGTTTCAATAGAGCAACAAAAACATGATTTGTTTGTTGGAATGCAACACCATGTGTACTATTAATGTCTCCTTTGTACGGTGGAGAGGTACGATGTCATTCGGTGATGCCCGGATATCAATTTATGATGCTTAAAAATAGCCGCTGCCATCTTTCTTGCTTAAGGCACCAACAAATTAGCGAAGTACATCTTCCAGCTGATCGGTTGGAACTTTTTCAAACGTTACGTCCTTCCCACTTTCAAGAAGCCATTCTATACAATTGTCAATGGACCCAAATAAGACAGTGACTACTTAGAATATACAGACTGGAACGAGGCTTTTATCCAGGGTCACATATATACAAACATATTTTCATTTAGATTGAATTTATTTTTTTTGGGGGGGGGGGGCAGTGTGTTTTAATTGCCGATTTATCTTCATTTTCAGTTTAACATGTGAATAATTCATTTTATGCCATTACATTTTAAAATCCATTCAATTATTTGTTCATTTGGTCGACACATATTCAATTAAAAAAAAAAAGTGATTTTAGGAGCGCCATCTAGCGGCAAATGTGAACACTTACTTTCACACTAATAACTAACAGGTCCCTTTATTCAAAATCTGAGTGTGAAACAGCATGGCAGGTGCTTGTAGGCGATTAGTTAGTTAGTTAGTTAGTTCATTTATCCTGTATAATACATGATTAGCGGATACCCGCTAGTTTTCATCATGGCCCAACCGTGAGATGAAATAGACAAAAGATATAACACTATTTACAAAGTACAGTAACAACACGGAATAAATTAATATAAAAACTGTCCAATCAGCATCCAGCAATTACCTGTTTCCATTTTGCCAATGACAACAAGCATGATGTATCAACCCACATTTTGATTAAAAGTTCTGCAGGTACCTCTTACAGTATAGAGATTTGAATGCTTCCACAGATTTTGCTGAGCGAACATCAGTGGGAAGGGCATTCCAAAGCCTTTCACCGTTAACCTAAAACTGCGAGTGTAGTTTGTGAGCCTTGCTTTGGTTATAATTAAATTGTTGCGACTAGCACTTCTTTGTACCGTAAGTGTGTTGCTGTGAGAGTGACCTAAAGGTACCCAGATATGTGGGCACCAGACCATTTAGACACTTGTACGTTAGTGCACTTCATTTAAAGCTTACTCGCTCATAGAGAGACATCCATTTTATTTTTTAAAAAGCTCCTGGCTGAAAAAATCTAAAATGCTGGACTGGAGAATTGTACGTGCCACCCGCTTCTGTAAGTTGGTAATACCTTCTGTTTAAATTAAATTGGAAGGACGACCCCAAACAGTACAAGAAAAGTCCATGCGTGGTAGGAACAATGCATCAAAAAGTTGGAGTGCAACATATTATTGAGTTAAATGGCGATTTCTTTCAAGAACACCTACTCTTTGAAATAACTTCTTGCATAATGTCACATGCTGTGGGGGCAGAATGAGATTGGAGTCAATTTGAACACCAAGCAATTTTGTCGTTTGCGATCGTTCAATTTCTTTGCCCCCAATATCAATATTTAATTTAGTGGTGGAAGTAACTTTTTTCATAATACCAATCAGTTGGGATTTTGTTTTTTGCAGAGTGTTCAATACATAATGGCAGGTCATTTATAGAAGTATAAACAGCAGAGGTCCCAAAATTGAGGATGTGCGTCCTACGGTGACATTGTAATATTATTCTCATTGCCCTGTTCTGTAGTTGCTGGAGGCGTACAACGTCAGTTTTCTTCTGATTGCTACCCCAGACTGTGCTTCAATGATCAAAATGAGGTATGTCAACAAATATGGCGTTTGCAAAGTGAAAAAAAAAAAAGAAACAACTTTGGTAACTCGAAGAATTTTCACAGGCCAACCTGTCTGTCTGTCAGTTGATATATCTATACCACTATTGGAAAGCTCGTCAATATCTTCATCACTAAGGGACTGGAAACGGCTAAGTTTGGGATCAGCTACCAAGAATTCGGACATATTATCCCAATCAGCAAACAGTTCTGGCAGAATGCCTCCACTTGACAGTGTGCCATCAATTTTTCTTTCCAGGTCTAAAATTGCACCCCACTTACTTGCGCCATTTCCATGTGTTCTAACAGAAACGTTGGGTAGCCCTGGTCATTTTTTTATGTCGACAACAATGCCTTCTCTTCCATGGTGATGAACAGTTCCCCCAGATGAAAATCCTGTGCCACATGATGAGGCTCCATTGTAGCAGACGAATTTTTATGGCTGGCACTACTGTCACAATTTCTTTAAAAAGTCCCAGAATCTCAGTGGTTAAATTCCTGTTTAGCAGGGAACTAAATGTCATAAATTGCTAAGGAAACTTGCATAAATTGCTTAAATAACCACAAAAACAACACTTTACAAAAAATAATCTTTATTAAACTGATTTCTTTCACCAGATCGTAAGAGCATTTTCCCTGGTCGTGGTTGTCTCAGGTAACGACCTACAAAGCAGCATTCTGATTGGCTAACAGGCCTTGACAACGATGGACACATAAAAGAAGTCACGTTACATGATGTCGTTATCATAATCAATTAATATCAAACGTCTCCGTAATAAAAATGGGACTAATTTGTCTTAGGTTTGGCCTACTCTGAGTAATTTGTAAATTACACCATTCCACCCAGAATACATGTATGCTGTCATTTAATTATCATATTAATAAATATTTAACGTCTCCATAATTGAAATATGTCTAATTTGTCCTAGATGAGATATTCTATAATTAGTAAATTACACCATCAGCCTAGGCCTATATTTATGTTGTAACAAGAATTCGTTCTCTCTCTCTCTCTCTCTCTCTCTCTCTCTCTCTCTCTCTCTCTCTCTCTCTCTCTCTCTCTCTCTCTCTCTCTCTCTCTCTCTCTCTCTCTCTCTCGCTCTCTCTCTCTCTCTCTCTCTGACCGAATCATTTGGCATCTGATATATTGGTCACACAAAGAATTTATGCACAAGGTTAGAGCATTCATCAGTGTGTTCACTGAGCTGAGTTTGCCGTGTCTCAGGCATCCGTGTTTCTTGTTCGTGCACATTCATGTGCCTGCGTTGTTCGTTGCCCGTAGAATCAATGTAGATCTCATTACATCCCCGACAGAATTCTCCATCAATCAATTTTTTGTTATAAACAATCCATTACTGTTCCAATTTGATAATTTAGTAGCTTTCCAGTTTTTTCCCTAGCAATATTGTGTCAGTGACCATCATATTGATTCAATTCTTACAACAAGGAAGACCACATTTTTTGCTCCCGCCCAGATATTTGTTCCTATATTCACAATTTGCTCTCGTTAGAATTTGTTTTATATTCTGTGGCTGTCTTTGGATTGAAATGAAATTTAATTGTTAAATATTTTTTCAAGTGAGGGAACCATTAAAAAAAATTTAGGGTTTCACCCATTTGTGGCATTATCGTTGGACTTTTAGGGGTGTAAGTTCAGATGATGACAAGATCTTTGTCGCTCCCTTTTTTATTTTACAGCCCGTTTGTAGTGATTTTTCTGCTTCACTTAAAGTTGCTATATACGCTTTGAAATGACCGAATCAGGGTAGCTCCCGGCATTAAAACAAATCGCGGTTCATCTAGGCGTGTCGCTTTCCTATTTGTATCTTCTACCATTGTGCAGATCCTTCTTGCTTGATTGGCGGAATATTTGTCTTAGTATGCCGTGGGTGACATGAATTAAATGGCACATACTAATGAGTATCTGTATCCTTGTGATGTATTTCCAACGAAATATTTGATAAATTTTTGAACCTAGAAATTTCAGTTCACTTTCCCTGTATTTCATTTCATATTGAATACTCGGTTCTACCTGATTTAAAATTTGATCGTGAAAATCATGTAAATCTGACAGTGACTCGGTACACATTATGAAACAGTAATCTGGGTAACGTTTCCAGCTCCTTCTAAAAATAAAAAAAATATTCTGATATTTTTCTTAATTTTTCGTATATTGACCCTTAAAGCGGTGATTAAAGACCGAGTCAACAGCTTTCCTGGGGGCACTTTGCGGGCATTGCGCGCAAAGTGCCCCAGGAAAGCTGTTGACTTAGACAACTTTTTGCTTTAGACTAGGCTTGCTGGTATTTGAATAAAAGGTATCTTCATGAGGAGTTTGAATCTTTTAACCATTCCACAGTAATGAGAAAACGACTATAGCAGTGATTAGCACTTTAAGGGTTAA
Source organism: Hermodice carunculata (assembly GCA_964020975.1). Classification (NCBI taxonomy): domain Eukaryota; kingdom Metazoa; phylum Annelida; class Polychaeta; order Eunicida; family Amphinomidae; genus Hermodice; species Hermodice carunculata. The sequence continues at coordinate 17,112,209 of OZ026626.1, read as the reverse complement.
ACTTCTAAATGTCCGAGACTGAGCGTCGCATAAGTTAGTGCGCATTTAGTTCCCATCGCACACCACAGGCGCTCGTAACGTTCAGTCAGTCAAACTTCCGTGCTAATATACGCGGGGGGAGTGGGTAAATATGTTGGACCTGGAACATCTATGCGTTCAATGACCCACATAGGGCCATATCTTCAATAAAACATTGTATGTTCATCTGTGCAGTCAATTATTTGTGCTAATGTAAGATGGTAGCGGATGGGCCTTAAACTTTTGAGCGTTTATGGATAAAGGTCAAAGCTGGACTGAATATTTTTATGGTCGGGGTAACTTACTTTCCTAACGATGGAATAGATAAAGATAATAGTTCTTTTCTTATGAATGTACTGATCAAAAATATCAGCCTATTGCAATCTAAGGGTCACCACTGTATTTTGTTGGGAGATTTCAACGGTAAAATAAGAGAGTATCGTGTTGAAGGTAAAGCAAGTTTTAATGGCGACCTGCTAGAAAAACTGATAGAGACAGCTGATATGAAAGTTTGAAACAAATCTCCCCTATGCACTGGAAAATACACGTGGCATAGAGGTAGCACCAAGACCACTATTGACTATGCACTTATAAGCTCCTCTCTGAAAAATAACATAGACAGTGTCATTGTTGATGAAGTTGGTGATTATGACTTAGGCAGTGATCACCATACAATATGTGTTTCGTTTAACTCTTCCGAGTGTAAAAACAATGCCCCCCCCCCCCCCGTAAAAAATGTTATGAAGTGGAAAATCAATGGGGTAAAAGACTGGAGTGCTTTCAGACTAGCTTTATCTGCTAAATTTGAAAACTTCGAATGTGACCTTTCCCAACCTATTAACCAAACATGGCTAGAATGGAAGCAGATTGTTACAGAAGTTGGCGAACAATATGTCAGTACAAAAGAAATAAAAGACGATAAAAAGCATGTGTGTGACAAAAAGAAACTAAGAAACTCATTCAAAATCGTAAAACGGCAAATAGGTTCTACAGGTATTGACCAGGCAAAGAAACTTGTGACCCAGAAATTTTACAAGAACTTTGGCAAGAATATTTGCGTAGAAAGCGAGATGTTCACGAAAAAATTAAAACCATTAAAGTGCAAAATAAAATAAAAGTTATCTCTTTAAATTCTAGAAAAGGAACGAAGAACACACGTTCATATTGGCGAATGCTGAAACGTTTGAATGGAAACAATGGACATCTCCTAAAAATCTGCGACCCTAATGACAAAAGCAAAATTATTAACGATCCGAAGAGAATCAGTAAAATATTAGGCACATATTGGAAAAATTTGGGAAATTCTGGGTCACCGACAAGTGATAAAGCTAAACAATACTTTGATTGAACATCTTTCTTGTGACGGAGATAAGGTAGACATGTCTGGCCTCAACGATATAGTAATAGATGAAAATACTACCTGCAATGCCATTAGCAAACTAAAAAACGGTAAATCCCCTGGTATTGATAATATACCAAACAAATTTTTAAAGCATGGCGATGAGGCAACTGTTAACTCACTTACTAAAATATTCAAGCTATGTAAAATACTAGAAAGCTTCCCAGACGATTGGTCAAAAGGTTATACTAAACCAATATATAAAGACGGTAAGCCAGAGCTACTCAGCAATTATAGAGGAATTACAATTACTTCTAATGTATATAAAGTGTTTGCATCCATGCTTGAAACACAAATGATGTCTTTCTATGAGGAACAGGAAACCTTTGGTGAACTGCAAGATGCATATAGACAAGGTCATAGATTAGAAGATCACTACTTTAGTCTCACAGGTCTATGTAGTTTAAGAAAGGACAGAAAAGAAAAAAACATGGTTAGCATTTCTTGATATCAGCAAAGCTTTTGATACGGTAAACAGAAATCGGATGATGTGCGAACTGTGGAATAGTGGAATTCAAGGTAAAACATGGCGATTAGTACATTGATTGTACGAGAAGGTGGAAAACAAAGTTATATTTGGTCCTTTTGAAAGTAATTGGTACGAAAGTGTTAATGGTGTGAAACAAGGATGCATTCTATCACCAACGATATTTTCTATTGTCATGAATGATCTACTCTTTACGCTTAATGAGCAGAGGTTAGGAATAACCTATCATGATGAAATTATTCCCGCCTTACTTTATGCAGATGACATTGTCCTGATGGCAAATGATGATAAACAACTACAGGAAATGCTTAATATTGCACATAGATTTGCTATAAAATAGGGAATGAAATTTAATGACACAAAATCAAAAGTTATTGGTAACGTTGACACTTGAAGAATGCACTATGTATAAATATTTAGGTTTTATATTTGCCCAGTCATTACAAGACTCTCCACACATAAAGCACCACTTGAAAGGTAAACTTAGTCGCTTAAATGGATATATATATAGTATTCTCTCATCGCACAGCAATATAAATAGAGTAACGTTTGGTGACAGTCTCTGGAAAAGTCTAATAATGCCTTCACTCTCACACGGCAGTGCAGTATGGTTTAACAATACAAAGGAAAGCACAAGTATTGTAAGATCATTCCAGTACACGGTGGCACGAGCTATTCTACAAGTAAGAGGTACCCCTGCAATGGTGGCAACACTAGGGGAGTTTGGCTGGCTATCACTGATAACCATCTTGAATAAACAGAGAGTAAAATATTAACATCATGTAAAGTATAACATTCCAGCAAACAGACTGTGTAAACGAGTACTTTGTGATTTAGAAACAAATTTTCACTCCAATCATAAATCTTGCTGGCTATACATGTCACAGATAACCACAATCTTGTCCGAGGCTGGATTAGATAATGTAAATTGTAGACATGCTGGTGACTGGATCTATCCTTTTTGTAAGCTGTCCACGCAAAACTACGTATATGACTTTTTTAAAGATATCGATGAAATGTCCTCCTTGTCATATTACAAATTGATTAAGTATTCCACGCATGGGGAGAGATACATGTTCCAGGTAAATGACTTCAAGGGCATTAGACTAAAATTTATGGCTAGAACGGGATGTCTAGGATTGGAAGAAACATTACAGAGATGGAATTTGTCCAACGGAATTTGTAAACTATGTAATCAGGGTATAGAAGACGTATTTCATTTCACTTTCACATGTGAACACTCCAAGGAATTAAGAATTAAGATTTGGCGAAATTATATATACATATATATATATATATATATATATATATATATATATATATATATATATATATATATATATATATATATATATATATATATATATATATATATATATATATATATCTTCAACAGTGCCTGTTCACAATAAAGAAATAGAGATGTACAGTTCCCTCTAAGGTGCAGATTCCATAGATTATAAATGAAGCTCCTATATTGTATATCAGTTTTATCTATTTTGAAGTGTACTTTAATTTTATACATTGTAAATATGACGATGATAAACATTTATTTTCTACATTGTAAACCAAAAGTGCACGATGTACTTGACCTTACGCTTTCTAGAGTTTTCTCCCAATGAGTGGTTTATCTCTAGTTTTAGCGCGGGGGACAAAAATTATGATATTGATGATTGTTTACACCGGTTGAAAGCAAACTTTAAATCGGTAAGATACTTCGACGCATCATGGAATAAACCCCGTTCCATCGATAACCCCGTTGTAAAGGGGTAGTTTTCCTAATAAAATTATTATTATTATTATTATTATTATTATTATTATTATTATTATTATTATTATTATTATTATTATTATTATTATTAACCACGACGTCGTCACATGGAGCTCTATGTAGGAGCTCCATGTGAGAAAGAAAAAACACCGCTCTGGTCGACCATTTTTTCTTGTATTTATACGTGCGACACGACTGTGGCATAGTCCGATGTAATGTAGTGAGATAAAAATTTTACAAGTGACTACTATTGACTACTAGGAAGTGATTCTGCGCAAAAGGACACAAATGCAAGTGATATGAATAATCTTTTTTTCTTTCTGAATGGACCGTAGGGGATAAGTAAAAAAATTCAAGCACCGTTAAACTGTGTAAACCAAATCCCGCCTCGTTGATCGTCGGCCTGCGCGCCAGATTACCCTTGCCCTTCGCCTTTGGGTGATCAGGCACGCAGGCGGGCAAACAACTCTGGGGATTCCACTTGACTGATTAACGAGCCGGTTAATTTGCCTATAATAATAATGATGATGATGATGATAATAATAATAATAAAAATAATAATAATAATGATAATAATAATAATAATAATAATAATAATAATAATAATAATAATAATAATAATAATAATAATAATAATAATAATAATAATAATAATACATTAAATTTTTAATGAGGATCGGGAAATCAGCCGGAAGTTCATACAAATTCCTCTCCTCAAGTGAATACAAGTACATTAAGATAGGTATATATTTCACACAATACAGCTGAGAAAAAGAAGGCATAAAATAAAAGATTAATAGCAAGTAGAAAAATGCACTGATACTATGTGCCGAAGCAATTACTTAGACCAGTTTGGTATTCCATGGATGCAGTTGCATTGCGTTATTGAAGGAAATCTTTTGGAACTTTCAATGAACTGCATAGTTTATATATATATATATATATATATATATATATATATATATATATGAATGTGTGTGTGTGTGTTCGTGTGTGTGTGTGCGCGCGCTTGTGGGTGCGTGTACGGCGATTTGATTTGGCAGATTAACGACTCGTGTAATTTTGTCTGTACGTACACACACACACACACATATATATATATATATATATATATATATATATATATATATATATATATATATCACGTTTGGGTCAATTTTAGTGCTCTAATGTATGTGTATAAATATCATATAGGCCAGACGATTACGGGCCCTGTAATAAAGTCATGAAAGATTGCTATAATAGGCCGACTGTTCGGTAGAGTACCTATAACTGGAAGAGTAGTACCTATGACTGGAAGTACCGGTAAAGGGTACATCCGAGTTTTATATAATGTAAACAATTCCCTTAGTACTGTGTTAATGTTGACATACTGTAAAAAAAAATGCCCTGTTGCTACCCTGATGTTGACCTAATTTGTCAACTGAAAAGTTATTAAAAGTTAAAAAGTTCACTACTCAATATGGTGGGTTTCCACAGCCGTGTGGATAGCAAGATAAGTTTGGTTTGTCGGCACTCGTCTGTTCTTCTGCAAGATCAATCAACACTTTGCGCCCATTGATAAGACCTACATGCTCATGAATTTTTAATCATTGACACACCATTAAATGCCTGTATGCATAAATCCGTTGCACATTAAAATTATTCCGATTCCAGGATTTCAGACTGACGTAAGTATATAGTGCCCACAATTTTCTTCTCGTGGGTTTAACATACATATCTCTTTGTTGCAAAATGATGATGATGATGATGATGATGATGATGATGATGATGATGATGATGATGATGATGATGATGATGATGGTGATGATGATAAATAAATAATTGATAGTCCAGAGTACCTATGGTAGTGACGATTCCACCCTATGGGGAATCGCTTAGATCCAAGAGACATGTAGTCCAGCTTAAGAGAGTATCTCTACTCATTTTTCTCTATTATCTTGTCTCATGATATTGTGCCCACTATTTTTGGTATTGGGGTTATCGTTCCGGCTCTCAAAAAGCTTACGTTGAATCCTAATGACCCTAAAAATTACCGTCCTATCACTGTCAGTAGTACCTTTGCCAAAATTATGGAGCTTTTCTTATTACCACCTGACTGTGCTAGTGACACACAGTTTGGCTTTCGTGATTGCCGAGGTACTGATTTTGCTTGTTCCCTTTTGAATGATATAATCGCTCACTTCAGGCAAGCCGATTCCCCTTTGTTTATATTCTCCCTTGATGCCGAAAAGTGTTTTGATAAGATCTGGCACCATGGCTTATTTTATAAATTATGGAATGCCATCCCTGATTACACATGGTTATTTCTGTATAAGTGGCATTCCAATCTTTATGGAATTATTAAGAGGAAAAACGTATTCGGTTCAAAATTCCGCATTACTCGCGGTACACGTCAGGGGAATATTATTTCCCCCAGCTTTTCAATATTTTTATAAATGATATATTAATTGAACTCAATGATACTGATTGTGGAGTGCGTATAGGCTCTGATGAATATATAGTTTTGCCTATGCTGATGACATCACATTGATCTCTGCTACCGCCACCGGCCTGCAAGTGTTAATTGATAAATGTTAATGTTATGCCAACAGATGGCGTTTTAATTTTGGCATTTTAAAGTCTAAGTGCATGGTCTCGGGTAAGAAAAGCATATATGAAGAAGGCCGTTTACCTGTTTGGTTGCTTGGTAATCAACTAATGGACACTGTAGATCATCTTGATATTTTCGGCGTCAGTTTTTCTGCGGATGGATCTTCTAGTTTACATGTAAACAATAGGATTCGTAGTGCAGGGCGAGCCATCTACAGGTTAGCAGGTGCTGGTATGTGTTACCCAGGGTTAAATTCGAATGTAAAAGCTTACATTTGGAAGCGTGTTGGTGTCCCAAGCTTAGCTTATGGCATGAACTGTATAGACTTAAGTAAAAGTGAATTGGCAGTCATAGAATCTGCACAGGGATCCATAGTTATATACGTTTTTGGTATAAACAAGAGGCCTCACCACTCTTCACTGTTAAGTGCTTTAAATATTCCTAAAATGACCCATCGTATCACGTGCAATACAGTTTCTTGCGCCCGACGACTTACTCATGTCTCGTCGCCTTACAAAAAGTAATGTCTCAGGCTACTATCTTATTTTCTTGTATATGGTGCTGTTCCTAAAGGGTCTCTTATTGACCGTTTGATGTCATGTAATGTGTCGCTTGTACAAGCAATGCTTGGGCCCTTTAGGTCTGTCCCGCAAACGCCTCCTGTCGAGTGTTATGGTATATCTGACACTGTAAAATTTTGACTCTCTTCCCCGAAATACCAGGAGAGAAATTCCACGGAATATCACCTAGTTAAACTGCTTACCAAGCCTTTTTAATTCTTATCTTCAGTTTTATTTTATATGTGGTGTCCTTCTGTACTGATTTTATTTCCCTGCCCTCTGTATTAAGTTTACAATTGCTTTATTTTATGTATTGTCGACGTGCGTTGTAATCATGATTGTTTGATTTCATATATCTTATGTTCTATTGTGATAACTCTGTGTTTTATGTAAATTATAATTTGGTTCTTACGTGCTTTGTGTGATATTTATTCTAATCATTCTGTGCTGTATGCAGATTGTGATTTGGTTTGAATGTGATTTATTTGATATTCATAATGCCTTCATCTTATGAGTTCTGTGTGTCACTTTTTGTGTTCATTTCGATGTATATGGTTTTATTCTCCTTTTTACGATGTTCAATAAATATTTGATTATTATTATTGTAGATGTATTTTGTGCACTCGCACGTGTTTCACTGCCAATGTTTCGCCACCACATCTGATTTGTCATTGTCTTAGGGAGTACTTCGCGTATATTTTTTCCACATTTGCTCTTAAGAACACCTCATGGTCGGCCCGCAAATGTCTGTCCACGGGCACTCCTGTCACATCCATAAAATTGGATGATTTTTATAACCGAATAACTTAAATGGTCGTTGCACATATGTTTATACCTGTAAAAGGTTATGGTCATTCACATATGAACCAGATATACGCCCCCCACCCCACCCCAGTTCTCAGTATTGTGCGAGTGAATATGTAAAGGAATCTAAAAAAATATTATGAAAATAGGATGGTGATCGACCCAGGATATATATCTAAAATGAGGCTTCCTGGCTCTCATTTGAAGCATTGGTGATCCTTCAGAATATGTAATTTTGCTGTAGATTCTTGTAAATATGTTTATGTTATTTTATTTATTTCAAAACTATCGAACAACCTGCCCTGTATACATATATGTTGTACGATGCTGAATGTAACATGGTTACCCACTTGGCTCCCAGAGAGCGTGCATGTGAAAATAAAATCTTAGAATCTTTGGAATTTCTTGAATAAAGAATCCGTATGAGGATGATGCTTTTTGGAGCAAAAATTGAGATGTAAGAGACAAAAAAATAATACGTTCACACGAGAGACCACAAGCAAGAATATAGTCAGCTAATGTGGCAAACAAACGGGTTGTAAATTGATAATAAGACAGTCTTCGGAATCAAAATTCCTATATTAGGCCAGTCACCATGGAATACTCCAGAAAAATTTTGTCGTAAAGAGTAAGGAAAGAAAGAAAAAAAATATTGGAAGAACGAAATGTCTCGGTTCGCACCCAGACACACATAATATGTCCACACGACATACTACGATCAGCAATAGAATCAGATAAATGTGACAAACAGGAGAGTTGTAAATTGATAATAAGTAGTTCTTTGGAATATACTTATTGCGCCTTCTGAGAATGCCCATTACTTTAGATCATGTATTAACCGTATAAATCATATACCAGTAGGCACTCAATTTTAAATCCTTCTGCAATATTACCACTGGAAAGTCAAACTCTTCAACTTTATGAATTATGGTGCTATTCAGATTCAGCTTTAAGTTGAAATCATTTCTTCTTCTATAAAAACGTAATAGTGTATATTTCGCCTTAATTGTATTTAAAGATAATTCGTATGCTGATAGCTAGTCCGAAGGATTATTTTGCTCCACATTTATATCATCTGATACATTCTGTACCCTTCCTTGAATACTGCCGGAGAGAGAAAAAAGACAAAAACTAAATAAAGTTGTGTCATCACCATAAATAATTAATCCAAATTTTGAAGATGCCAAAGACATATCCTGGAAAAAGGAGATCCAAGTATTGACCCTTGTGGAACTCCAATATTTTTAACAATCATAATTGAGAACCTTAATTGATCATATTGAAACCATTTTTTCATGTAATTTGAAAACAGCGTAACACAATTCCTTTGACATCGTTACATTCCAACATATAACAAGGATCTGTTATGTTTATGATAACAAAATAGTTTTGCAAGCCTGAGACGATGAAAACTTTTTAATATTTTACTTCCGTTTAATACATATATCCATTTGAGCGACGGCTGTTACTAGTGGTTCACAGGAGGTCCGTGTTTCCGTATGAACTCTCAATTATTCCCGTGATCTCGCGGTGTTTCAAACGCTGTGTTAGTGGCGTGGCCTACACTTGTCGGGTACGGGCAGGAGAGGCTTCTTTATCTCAATCTTCGGATATACTTTTAGGTGTTCCTGTGGGATGAAAATAAAGTATATCATTCATGTGAAACACAGGGACACAACTTCTAATTTTATATATATATATATATATATATATATATATATATATATATATATATATATATATATATATATATATATATTTATATATATATATATACATATATGCATATTCGGACTCAATTGAAGGCCATGTCAATATGAATATTCATTACGAATATATGCATGGTCTAATACAATACTTTAACCAACTGGTTTCATAATGCACGGCTAACCAGTGTAGAAGCGCTGAAACATATATAATTGAGACACACATTGGAAAGGAATTGCTTACATTGGAACAAACACTCATCTGCAAATATTCATGAATCTAACAGTCTTAAATGCTAAAATGTTGTCAACACTGATGATACACGGGAATCGTACCTGGTAAGAAAACAATTATGTCAGACACTGTAACATTTTTTCATAAAGAAACTGGAGTACAGCAAACTGGCTATCAGCAATGTCAATGGTCGTCTGCTTCATTTCTCTTACATAATGACTTTTTGACCTTTCTTCAAATATTATATATATATATATATATATATATATATATATATATATATATATATATATATATATATATATATATATATATATATATATATATATATATATATATATATATATATATATATATATATATCGCCGAGAAATATTGCCTACTCGGTGGGAGGTGTGAGGGGAGATGAGCTTTTCAGGATTTAAATTTGATAATCTGCAAATACGACTAAATGCCTTACACCACGTGATACACGTGGCCATTATGGTCAAGTCCAGTCATGGCTCGTTCATCAGTCTTTACGTTTTATGTCAAAATATATACGAAGACGCTTTAACATGTAATTACCGAGTAGAAAGGTGGTCCCTCGCATGTTTGTGTAAACTTAGCGTTGTTGAAGTAAGTCTGGACTGCCAGCTGGGTTGCCGGGTTTTTCCAGTCTATTTTATCCAGAAAAGGGGTGTTGTAAATAGGGAAACCCTCATATCGTGTTTCGCTGGTACATCTGCTGAGGCTTATTCTCGGGTAATAATAAAGGAAGGCGATGCACATTTCCTCGGTAGACTCAAGACCGCCCTGAAGCATTTAAGCATCAAATGATAGCGAATAAAACCTCGTAAAATTAACACAATCTGTTCCATGCCAAATATGTCTGATATCTGAATATAAGATAGATGCGTGAAATAGCGAAGGAATCTTTTAAGTCCAGTTTACAGGTGTGAAGTGAGGTTAATGTCTGATACCTTACTGCCGTTGAAATGGGGATGCACACAAAAAGCTCTTGTTCTGCGTTTGAGTCAAATTGGAAAATTACAACTGCAAAAGGACTATATTTCATTGTTTCCTTTATTCGCGTAGTTCAATTAACATTTTGAGGCGCATATGCTGTTTAACTCGCAATAAAAGCAAATGACCAAATCAAAACCCTGCCTTCTCTACAAAGTTAATTTAGTTTGAACAACTAGATGGTATTACCCAAAGAAATCACTAAAAAGACATATGGCGTTTATAAAAGATTACAAAGGTTAAATGAATAGTATACACACACACACACGCACATACAGACATCCACACACACACACATATATATATATATATATATATATATATATATATATATATATGTGTGTGTGTGTGTAACATGGGTATTCTGTGTGCAGTTAGCACTTATAATCGGTCCCGTTTTACATATAATATGATTCTTAGTTTAGTTACACCTGACATATATCTTTTATAACATTGTAAGTATACTTGGAAATATTGTAACCAGATGTTACTTTGGCCAAGTTTATCGACTTGTGACCAGTTTTGTGACATGATAGAAAAGCTTTTCAGCTTAAATGCTTGTACACTAACTATCAGAGTTAAATGATGAAATTTTCATTTTTTTAACTAAAGATTTTATTCTAATATCTCATTGGAATTGGATATCAACATCAGATTTGCAGTACACATGAACGTACCACAAATTTGCAAAAAAGTAGTACACTTAAAATTTCACTGTTCTTCCTGGGATGCGAGTGTGCTTGTTAAAAAAAACTACGTGCACAGGGGACCTATCTTAGATTGATTCGGCGACAAAACTGAACTAAATATTTATTGCATGTGTCGTATATTTCAGCTTTAATGTTATTATCTAGTTTAAAAGTGACCGTCAAGCACAGGCGACTTCGATCCTCTGGTAGACGATAATATACATTTTTGAACAGTTAACTAAATAAACGAATAAATAAATAAATAAATAAATAAATAAATAAATAAATAAATAAATAAATAAATAAATAAATAAATAAATAAATAAATAAATAAATGAATGCATGAATGAATGAAAGAGTGAGTGAGTGAGTGAATGATTGAATAAATAACTAACTAAATAAATGAATGAATGAATGAATGAGTGAGTAAGTGAGTGGGTGAATTAATAAATAAATAAATAAATAAATAAATAAGTAAATAAATAAAAAGATAAATGAATGAATAAATAAATGAATAAATAGATAAATAAATAAATAGATAAATAAGTAAAATGAATAAATAAATAAATAGATAAATGAATAAATAAATAAATAAATAAGTAAATAAATAAGTAAATAAAAATAAATGAATGAATAAATAAATAAATAAATAAATAAATAAATAAATAAATAAATAAATAAATAAATAAATAAATAAATAAATAAATAAACATCCAGACTATCACTACCTAGTTAACAAGCCGGTTTAACCCCAACAAAGTACGTATCCATCAAGTTTCTGAAAAATCAGAGAAATATGTTTGGTAAAAGTCAAAAACAGCAAACACACACCCACTTAAAAATCGTAAAAAAAATAATTAGAAAAAAAACTGATTATAGCAGTGCCACTACTGGACAATTTAAAGTTAAGCGATTACCTGAAGTTTCCTTGTGCAATTTCAAAGGAATTGGCTGGGTCATTTTGGAGAAGATTTTCACCCAAAAATACCCCCCCCCCCCAAAAAAAAAGGGGGGGGGGATTATCATTAAAAATATCCAAAAAAAACCACTGGAGCATGACCATTTGAACAAGTTTGACAGCAGCCTTCCCGAGGTATATTCAATGCAAGCTTGGTTTGAATCTACATGACAATTTTGGCGAAGGCGTTGCAAATGTGACTTTCTAATACAATTTAACTCGCCTTACAGAGAAATCAGCAGGTTTGCATGCATTTAGCATCAGATACCGGATTAAAAAACTCATAAAACACCGGGGAGACAGAGTCTCTCCAATTTTTGGAAAGGTTTCGTTTGAACTATATAGACTTTGACCTTCACTGATTAGGCGGATTAACATATTTACAATGATATTTAAAGCTGTGTTTGAAATAGTGCAGAGCATCATAAGCCTTTAACTTATGCCGTGGTGTCCGTCAAGGATGTCCTCTCTCGCCGTATCTTTACATTTCATTTGAGAAAATATTTGCAGTAAATAATAATAAAAAATATAAATCAAATTAGGTCAACATGAATTTAAAATAACCAATATCCGTTACTTACAATCCAAGCTTCGGAAATAAGTCAGTGGACAGTTGTTAGAACTTTTCAAATTTTTCAAACCATCTAACGATAAAAAATTCATTTAGATGAAACAAAAATTCTTAGACTGGAATCCTTAAAAACACAAACTTGAGATGAACAAATTATATTGGCTTAAAATTGTCTAACAAACTTGTGTTAGTATTAGGCCCTCATGTTTTAACCAACACAGGAGAACTAGAAAATTCAACCTGTGCACCTAAAATTGGCAAAATAGAAAGTATTTTGAACGCATGTGATGAGAGAAATCTATCATTTTTTGGCAAAACATGAATTATAAAATTTCTTGCACTGTCACAATCAATATATTTAGTTTCAGTTTACCCAAATCCAACAGCTTACACAAAAAGGAAAGAGATGGAAATCATACTTTATAAACATTTGTGGAATAATAAACTTAATTACATGAAAAGAAACTATGTTATAACAGCACATCCAAAAGAGGGATTAGGTTTTCCACATTTAGATATACAGTTTAGTGCAATGCAGTGTGAATGGATTAAATGGTTTATGTCCGCTTGCTTTGCTCTGTGGCTCGAGTGCATTATCCCATTTTTACCGTTTACAGATAAATATCTATTGACATGTAATTTACCTAAAAATGATGCTTATAACATATCTAAAATAATAAAAAGCCTGTTTTGTAAACAAGCTAGTTCAAGTTAGTACAAATATAACTTTCATACTACATAAACTGCTGAGGAAGTTATTTAAAGAATAAAATCTGATTCAATTATCATATTAAGATTGGTGATAAGATGTAGAAATGGTGCAAAAACGTTGTCAATTTTGTCAAAGATTTATTTGTCTTAGATGGCAACCTTTCAGCTCATCACTATCTCAATGAGAAATATGAATTGTACAAAAATTGCCTATTTTGATTGTCATATCCCTTGCAGCAAAATGCTTTGATGGTCATTGCTCACGAGATTCCATTTTTTTTTCAGATGGGTCTCTCCGGGGACCGATATCTGATTAACAGTCACTCAATTATGCATTCAAAAATAACCGAACAAACCACGTCTTGAGACAACTGAGAATGTAACCACGTCTTGCAAGTTTTTTGTCCGGGATAATAAAAACGAAATTTAGGGTTGACTACAGCCTGGTGGCTGATTTATCAGGACGTGGTTCACGTCAGATGGTCTCGCCTTAGGGGTCGCCCATTGTACATGAACCTTGCCCTGATAAATCAACCATTGGAATGTCTCAAATACTAGCACCTATACGTTTTATCTGCAATACCAGCTGACTGGAAACAGGGAACCCAGAGTGATTATACTGGAAATTAGAAGTTCCCACGATAATGCTGGCAAAACAGATTTCTAATAAAGCCAGATAAATAAAGGAAAAAAAATGCAAAATTGGTAAATTTAGTGTTAATAGATCCAGGAAGTAACACACAGCAAACAGTAAAAAACAAATAGCAACACAAACTGAACAACATCATAGAAGAAAACGAACGGTTTAAATGGTTTGATATTATCGATATGTCAACTGTTTCAACTGTTTAAGGGAGATTTCAGTTTAAATTTCTAAATAGGGTGTCCCAAGCACTTACCCAGAAATTGGCAGGGTTAACTCAATCATTATAACCTTGATTCATTCTTTAGAAAGATACCTGGTAATCTAAGAGATAAAAACTATATATAACTTGATTTTTTTCGAGACCTTCGTAGGAGTAGGTGCCATCATGGAGACTGTTTTACATTATTGGTACAGGATGTCCATTGTTACAGTGCTAGTTAGGAACTTCCTAGGTCTATACAAGTGTCTGGACATAACTGTTTATTTTGTAATCGCTGGAACTGAATATATACCACTAGTTTGCTTCTACCTTAGTTTTATACTGACAGGTGGTTAGACTAACGTGTCCTATCCAGCTAGAAAGGGTACATACTAGTGAAGGGTAAAGCAAATTATTTTTACCTGAACTTGGTCTATACTATCTATTATGTTTGGTTTGATAGGTATCCTGCTTTCATATTGAAGCTGTGCATTTATAAACAGAACTTCAATTATTTAGCTAATTCGTCACTTAACACGTTCATGTTTATTAATTATTATGTGGGTTGTCTTTGCTGAATATTTATCTTAGACAAAGAGCCGCCAATCAGAGAGACATGTACGAATGCAGGCTCCGAAACATGTTCTGAGTAGTTAACAGCAGAATACCCTGAATTCATTTGGGCTGATTCAGCCTATGTCAATTGTTTACAGAAGAACCTGACAACAGTACTTCAGTGTGTATACAAGTTACACCATGGCAGGTTATCTGATGGAGTATAGAGAGTTCGAATTATGGTATAGGGTAATGACTACCAGGAAGTGGTTCTGGACGAAAAGACACGAATACAATAGATGTATACACACAGATGATCGTCTGTTAAAATGAAAATTACCATATACAACTAGTGCTCTTTTTGCAAAAGAGAAACTGAAAGTATAGAACGCTTCCAGAATCTACATTTCCACGAGTTTCAGTACAATCTGAGATATTTGTTTCGAACAGGTAAATACACAGAAACACACAAATTTTGTTCTCAAGTAGAAAAAATGCAACACCACCTGTTGACCAAGTTACAGCATGGATCCCCAGAAATGTCCATATATAATTTCACAACAATTGGCTCTATAGTTTGGCAGAAGAGGTTTTTTTAAAACACATTTTCCTGAAGCATAGACCAAAATGATCAAACCTACACAAAACCAATGAAGCGTGACCGTTTGAACAAATTCGATATAAAATAACCAAAGGTACATCTTCATTAAGTTCCAGTTGAATCTGCTTGACAGTTTCGCAAAAGTCTGAAAGTAAATTTTCATTGCAATCCCCATTGACTTTCATGGTAACCAATACAAACATATGCAAAAACAGAGAGCGAACTAAAAAAAGTTAAGATTAGGGATCAAGATTATAACCACCTAGCGAACAACTTTATTTTACCCTCCCACAAGTTACAACTCCATTAAATCTCACAATAGCCTGATTGGTTTTGGTTTTGGAGTAGCAGAAAATGGCGAAAACACACAAATATATTTGACCACACAGACACAAACACACACACACATACACACACACACACACACACACACACACACACACATATATATATATATATATATATATATATATATATATATATATATATATATATATATATATATATATATATATATATATATATATAAATGGAAGAGAGAGAGTGTCGAAAAGGCCACGTACTTAACAAATTTAAAGTCTCGTGATCCCCATGTAGTTTCTGAGAAGATTTGTTAAAAAAATTTCGGAAAACATAAAAAAAAGCATTGGTTTATGACCAACTGCACGAACTAGGTACACAACTACCCAAGACAAATGCTAAAACAAAATTGTGGATCTGACCCACCTTTTTTCAAGAGAAGTCTAAAAAGGAAATTGTGAGCGGACGGTGGACAGACGACGGATAACCGCCCAACTTATAAGCTCTGGTGACTTGTTGGTCAGCTGAGCTAGCAACGCTTAAGCGTATGTTATTGGTAATACATCCATTGGATGTTTCAAACTCGGTGTAGCATGATTCAATCATTGCTTAATCTCCCTAATCGTTGTAAGTCAGTATGTTTCCCGGACCAATGACAACAGGGGTTGGTAAAACCTCTTTATAATGAGTGTAACACATAAATTCTTAGAAAACTTAAAGAGCTTCAAAAAGAGGGCCTTGCGAAAGACATGTCTTTTTTTCTGACATTTCCTGGGCGTTTTATATGATAAACATGAACCAAGTGTATCCTAATGATGATGTTGACGACGACGACGACGACGACGATGATGGTGATGATGATGATGATGATGATGATGATGATGATGATGATGATGATTATCATCATCATCATTACTAGTTCAACATTGGATGAGATGAATCAATATATGTGCTGAATCATGATCTTTACTGATGGAATTACTGACTGAACACATCTTACCCTTGTGATTTTGTTTCTTTTGGCAGAGTTATACCGGCATTCCACAACCAAGTCGTCAGTCTGCATGATATCAGAGAATCAATCGGTTAGTAAGTGAATACACAGTATTAGCGTAAATAAAACTCAAGTCCAGCCACCCGCAGAATGGGTAAAGCTGCTCCTTATTACAGCTGGTCCTTTACATTAAGTTGTTTTTAATAGATGTGGATAGGAGAATATCCAAAACCTTCACAAACGAGCTAGGTGGAAGACTTTTACTCACTTGTATGCATTTTCTGGGGCATCACAAGTGGTTTGAAACGTGAAAGAAGTAAAAGCGTCATTATTACCTACCGGCAGAACATCAATTTCTTTGTCTAATGTTCTTGTTTCCTGGAAATTAAAATCGTAATGGAGATCTTCTGAGATTATGGGAAGTTCTACTCCATCACGAATATGGCGCACTCGTACAGCGGTGCCTATTAAATGTTGATGTAAAAAAGCTGAAAATATTTTCACTCCCTGAGGGCGGCCAGATTTGTCCATTGCCTGAAAGAAGAAGACTATAAACTTAGTTTTTCTTTTTTTTCAAATTTATATGACATTAGGTCAATGTAAACAGTGGACACCAGACTTTGATCAAAACATGTCAAGAGCAATATGTCGATGTAGGCACTTTGCATATAGAAGACTCCACTCTGGATTCAATTATCCCCACTATAGTATAAAAAAAAGGCCATTTAAAAAGGGTTCCAGTCTTCTCCCACGTACTACAGTACCAACCAGCCGCTTTGGGGTTATTTGATCGCTAAAGCGTTATCTCATTTCTTGAAGTGTTTTGGAATAAAGAGAAAAAGAAAGAAACACTCATATCATATAAATGACTAAAAACTCCACCCTACGTTTACGGGGTGAATAAAACTCCTCAAACGATTTTGCCGCGATTACGGTTAAGGTAAACGCATTTACTTCTTTGAGGCAGTTTTTGTGACAGTATCCTGTGTTCCACAAGCCTGGGAAGTGAGGTGGAATGGCGTGATGCCAGTTAACAGCCAAACCAGTATCCAACACGCCTGCATCATTATCCCGCAAAGTAGGTGTGTAATGGATCCTCAAGCCAGACGCATCCACCACACCTGTAACGACATATACAGTGACAGGTCAAAGTTCACAGAAAACGCCACAGACGACAGATTCAGGGATAATCATATTTACAGAAGGGTCTCTTCAAAGCAGATTTTATGATATAGACAGTTAGGATACTCTGGCGCTTCCCCGGCGGTTTCGGCGCTTTGTGATCAATCATTCATGCACGTGTGTGCAGTGATGTGTTGTGAGTCAGCAGACTGGTAGCCCCAAACATCATTAACACAGACATAATCTGGTACTGGAAACCCAAACATGTCCCACGCAACCTTTGAGCAGCTGAGCGGTCACTGCATAAGAAGAGCCAAAGACATTGGATTCGCTTGGATTGGCCCGGATTTGAAGCCCGTACCCCCAGCCCAGAAGGCGAAGACTGTTAACCATTAGGCCACTGCGGCTGTATATTTTGTAATATAAACAGCTAGGATAAGCTGTAATTGAAAGAAGTTTTCAACAATATTGCATCAATTGTGCTTTCCATTTATACCGCTAAATTATCCATGCTAAATATTGTATTTAATTAGACTTGAGGGCGGACATTGGTGAAAACATGTGATTACTCAAGTCTGAAAATATTAAACACGAATTATATGTATAAATGACTAGAAATATATGACCTCGGAAATCAGTATATCACAATTCAAGGTTATTTAACGAGTAGCCGTTTCCACAGCACACACTCATTTGAAGCTTAACTCACACATGAAATTTAATTAAACTTCATGAACTAATAAAACAAATAACAATTTAACAGTATAATGTGGCCTTTCTGTACAGACAATATGTTGACGATCATACCTGTTCTCAACTCTGGATTGTCATAATGCGTTTCCATAACAACGACTTTTGGGTCCATAGCTGTCCCCAGCGAGAAACCTACGTGGTCCGGGAAATTAAAAGGCTGTAATAGTAACCCCCGAGAATTACTGTCATGGCCCAATGGATTATAAATCTGTTGTCCCTGGTTTGCATACATGTAGTTGCATCATATGATACCTTGCCGAACTATCTGGAGCAAGGTAAAGTTACCCATGGGTTTATACTGGCACACATGTGCTCTGATGCAAAAACATACAGTCAGGCTTTTGCCACTGCTCGAAACAAATGTGACACTGTTTGAATAGACTGCTTGCGATTAAAGCATTTTCACAGTAACAAGAAAATACATGTTTATTACCATCTGTTTGAAAATCAGTGGTGGGTATGACTAAATGATGAAAATATCAGGGGAAAATATTAAGATTGGTTTTCTGAAAAATTCTTTTTGTTATCTGTTACTTTGAGTCTTGTTACACATAACATCTCAAACTGCACTCTGTTTACAACGATATAGAAGAGCAGAAAACAGGGAGACCAAATTTGCATTTTGGTGTATATTTTGCTAAGGACTCCCTACCTTTTTTTATTATATGTGACACTTGCAAAGGAGCATAATACGCTTATGCCACAGACAGGGGCTTCCCATGCCAATAAAATACTGCGCTGAAATCAAATCAGTCAAAATATGTCCCACTGTGCCCCTGTCTTGTGGCGCAATGGGGCATGCTGCATTTAGCTAACGGGGTTCACTGGAACTGAATTTCCAATTTTGGTTCACATTTTTCAGGGATTCTCTTCATTTGCTGTGTCATCTCTCTCAGATGGTCCAATAATAGAGAATACACACACACACACACACATATATACATGTATATATATATATATATATATATATATATATATATATATATATATATATATATATATATATATATATATATATATATATATATATATATAATATCCTCTGTCTTACTGTACCGCATTTGCCATTGTACCCGTATCGCTCTTGTACATTGATATACAGTTTGGATGAGTGGGAAATATATGTGCCTTCTGTTGGAAAGCGACATTCCTGGATTTTAAGAGAATGTTTAAATGGTATTTCCGTGAATTCATTATACGACTACACTCTGATTCGATAGATTTGATATTATAAAGTTCATGATTGGGATAAGGTTTCTGGCATGATTACTAAAATTAAACAAGGTTACCACGTTGACGTTGTATAAAACATAATCTATAAAGGTGGATGATGACGTTGATTATATATATATATATATATATATATATATATATATATATATATATATATATATATGTCATATTTGTACCAAATGATAATAAGACATACAATAAAAAATCATGTACATTCATTACAGTACTGGCAATACAAAATGCATCGGAAAAGTATGAATACTCATATATTCAGATCTTCATACATATTTTTAGTTGCACATCAACTGAGCAAGGGGCATGCCAAAAAGGTGAGGAATTAATGATGTCACTTGTCTTGGCATCATTCAGTACTGATCTTCTTGGCATGCCCCCCCCCCCGTTTTTTTTTTTTTATTTTGTTGTTTTTTGTTTTTTTTTTGTTTTTTTGTTTTTGTTGTGTTTGTTTTTTCTGTTTTTGTTTGTTTTTTGTTTTTTAGGTTTTGTGTTGCTTTTGTTATTTTGTTTGTTTGTTTTTTTTTTTGGTTTTGTTTTCCTTGTGGTTTGTTGTTGTTGTTGTTGTGCGTGTTTATGTATAATTTATTGTGCAATGTTTCAGATGAAAGAGAAGAGACGGAAGAGATAGTGTAAGCCGTCGGTGTGGCATTCGGGTAATTTAGGCAGATCAAGGCTGGAAACTAAGCAAAACTTACACCTGCCCCAACAGCCCAGGCCATCACAACATCTTTGCATCTAGCCAGGATATCAGGCATATTAGGAGTATAACATTCAGCACCGTGGTTGTGCCAATTAGGAGGTACAACGTCAGCGCATTGGTATACGAGAACATGATGAACCAAGCCTTCGTTACCAGGTTGCAGGATGGGCTCGTACTACAATGGTAACAATGTAAAACCAAATTAACGCATTTTCTTAATTAAAAGACGCGTTAGAAAAGGTCATGTGTAAAAAGGAGGAACTCATACGTCACTACGGACCTAATCTTGCTACCTTATACTTATATAAGGAAGACTGCTGTTTAAACCAATGAAATTAATCAACATTTTAGACAAAAATAAAACCTGGACCAAAATCACATGAGTTGAATGCGAACTCGGGGTATTAGACGTTTTAATGTCTTTATTGCACATGGCAATGTTAGCAGCCTCCATTGAGAAATGTTGGTATTAAGACTATGCCGGTAGCTAGATGTCATTATACTTTTGTACGTATTGATTTTTGATAAGCCACGTTAGCATCAAACCTGCTGGCACTCGTCACCAGATACAATCTTCCCTGCCTGAGGGCAGGCCCACAGAGCGTTCAATATCACAGCAGGAGAAAGAACGGTTCCGTGTAAGATATTGGCCTAACAGAAGTTTTTCCAGCGTTTTTAATAACAAAGTTGCACACTCGTAATTAGTTTTACAAATGTGGCCCATGGTGGTGGCAGAAAAATAAGGTTTATTCTGGATACCAAGTAATTTAACCAGCTGAATGGTGATCTATTCGTTTCGGTTTTGTATGATTCTGAGCCCAATTTGTTTGGCGATGGTTGTCTTTACTGAAATAGCCACTTAGCTTATTATTGATCATGGGCACTTTTCGGCACATAGACCTATTGATTGAGACTCCTGCTTGAAATGGGATTTAGGTTTTTGTGCCAAATAAATGCTTACAATCAGCCTGTAGTACTGAACCTGGGATATTATTCCGTTGCAGCTTGTAGCTTTACCTACCCGAATTATGTGATGCTTTTTCGTTACTTCCGGTACTTTGAAAGCTTGGCAGAAATACATAGTCCTGCGAGTGGGTATTGTAACCTATGGTAAAGAAATATGTACACATGAAACATAAAATATGCACCCCTTATAGACAAAATCAAAAGGTAATCATTTACTGCCTCTGCGTGTAGTTTGAATGAGAGTGACTCAATAATGAGGGGCCCCAAGGCATATTTGCGTGATACGTTATCATCTATATTTATTTCTCGTGAACTGTAAAGTCGAAAATATTTTAGCCTGATTCGTGATTATCTGATTATAAGTATTTGCGTGATTCGTTATTCTGTACTTATTTCTCGTGCACTCACTGTGAAATCAAAGATTATTTAACATAATTCGTGATTATAAGTATTTATTCACGTAACTGTAATTTTTATTATTTCGATTTAGCCGTGAAAGTACTTTTATATTTTCTGTGAATCGTAATCACAACCCGCCCCCGCCCCCTCAATAATGAGTACTCGAATTTATATCGTATGTCAAGAATTACTGTTGGTTTCCAAACAGCCCATGTGCAATGTTTATTTTTTTCTTCAATAAAACTACACAAGAAATAACACAAAGGCTTATGACCAAGAAAAGTTATCACTAAAAAGATGTATCCTTTGTTTGATCAGGGGCAATAATCGAAAACCAGAAACATAATTTAAGGTATTAATTTCGGATTGCTGGTATATAACTGTATTGGATGTCACAATAAATAAACAGTAACAGTCGTATCTTGATTTTTAGAATGATGTAGCATCAGCATAATTGCATTAAAAACCATGCTTGAATCGACCTTTGAAATTCTTTATATTTCCGGAAAGATAGCTCACATTAGGATTCAGAAAATCGTGTGTTATGGTGTCCGGTGGGAAAACCGGTGCTTTGGGGGGAGGGCTCAGCAACAGGACACTCTTTGAACCCCGTCGATCTCCACCGTGCCAATACAGAGCCGTTTCGTTTTCAGGATCATCTGGATGCCAGGAAAAGATGACGCGGACTGTGCCGTCCTAGCAGAACAAATCCAAAGAATAAAAATGCAAATGGACCCAATCGTTGTACGTTTGGTTGGTGTAAACCTGTCTTTGGCCGCACAGAAATGATATTGATTCAGCAATCTGATGATGAAACGCGGCGTGGATAAACA
This sequence comes from Hermodice carunculata, assembly GCA_964020975.1. NCBI lineage: Eukaryota > Metazoa > Annelida > Polychaeta > Eunicida > Amphinomidae > Hermodice > Hermodice carunculata. Next base: position 17,089,386 of record OZ026626.1, on the reverse strand, counting down.
AATAATTTTTGGTTAAATGAATTCAAAAAAGGAAATTTGGTGATTTTTTAAAACTTATCCAATTCCTTTTCATGATATCATATATCAAGTGTTAGAACCGACATTATAAAGAACAGTACATCCAATGTCCGTTTAAAGCTTAATATATTCCAGAAAAATTGAAAGAAATGTAAACACTATATTTCTGTGAAAGTTATATATTTATCAATGAAGAAAAACTACCAATTGGATCGGTGTCTCGAGTGTTTGTTAAGCCTATATTATCAAATTCCCCCAGTTTCTTTCATATGCTTCAAAGCCAGATATATAGATAGGTACTGAATAAACTTACGTTTATAACTTGGTCCTCCTCGCGATCACATGTGTCAAGATTACGCCAAAACTTAAGAATGGTCTCTGTGCTTGTTTCTCTAGCATCAAGCAAGTGCCAGTCCTGGGATTTGTCTATGATTGGAATGACATGGGGCTTTGTATTGTGGTCCTACAAATAAATATTTTCATTAGGCATTTTCAGATCATGGCCTTTCTTCTAATATGTAACTTGTAGCTCTCCGAAGCTACGGTATTTGACATGATTCTTGCAGTGTGTCAAAATGCAAACAACATCAAATTGTTGGAGATAACAGTGAGTTATGACACTAGAAAAGCCGAACGTCACGACATCTACGATTAATTTAATCCAAAAATTAATTGGCAGCAGAATTTTTTGATCTGGTAATGTCTGAAAATGTCAAGCCAAATAGGTATCTTGCATATTACATAAAGTACTTTCACTCTAGTAGACACCATGAAATCGCTGCTAAGTTCATGGGCCCAAAATGTCATTTTCCGTTTTCATTACCATGAATGTATACCATGGAAATCAATTAAAACGACAAAATCAGGATGCAATGTATTTGTGAATTTGAGAGTCGACACCAAGCAAATGACGTTGTGTGCGTGTGGCCTTTAATGGATGACCTCTGTCTCAAGTCGGCAGTAAAAATTAGTTCTTCACATTGGAATATGAATGTTGATATTTTGGTAATTCTTGACTCTCTCCCTTTTGCTGTAATTAGCTTTCTTTTAATTCTTTGGTTGAACTTCTCCCACCTAAACCAAAGCTTCCGCACATGTTAAAATGTTTTCTTTAGTGGCTCAGGGTGCGGCCCACTTAGTAATGGATGGCAACGGAGACATTGTGGAAAACAAGAAAGAATGTCTATTTCGAAGAACCCATATTCCAGCAAACAATCCAAGTTACCTCACCTGGAGACATATTTCCCCTTTTATTAGACAATGACGGCCCTAAACGAGACCTGCAAATTTCGCCAAATATCAAAGTACTTCAGAACCATTCCCAATAGGCTGGGGACTCGGGACCCATCTTAAATATTGACGTATCTGTAACACTTTTGTTATAAATTGCACTGATGTACTTCATGCATAGTCTTAGAGAGGCCAAAAGGTAACATTTCAATTTTATACGAAAAAATGATACATCTTTACTTTAAAAATGTTGGACTTGAAGCCTTCGTTCTTTTTTCAATATGGACTTATCTTGGAAAACTACAACCCTTGTCCAATTTTCAAGTGAGACGGTTCAACACTTTTTGGGGTCAGAGAACATCAAAATTAACACTTTGTTCAATTTTGCAGAGAATCATATATTTCTAACAATGTGTTTAAAACAAACTGTCAGAATGCCACCTTATCCCTTTGTTTTGAGCTACTTTTGCCACTGATAGCATGTAATCTACGGAGCCCCAGGGGACATGGGCAGAAAAAACAAATATTTCGTTCCCGGGCAATAATATTGCGTTCCCTCGACATAATTATTTGATTCCGTCTGAATATTATTGCTTCCTCTCGGAATAATATTTCATTCCCTGTCAATACGAAAAATACCTATGTCCCTTAGCTCACATAAATGTAGAGCCCCAGAGGGGATATGGAAGAAAAGTAATGTTATATCTTTCAATTGCCATATTATATTTTTGCGTTCCCTCGAAATAATTATTTCGATACATCATCGCTGAAAAACGAAATAATTATTTCGAGGAAACGCAATAGTACTGCAAGGGAAAGAGATCGTTTTTGCGTTAGGACGAAATGTGTATATGTATTTTCTTTTTGTCATGTCCCCTCTTGGGCTCCATATAAAAGAGATGAAACAGATTAAACTTTTGAATTCAGTTGACTTTTTAGTTAAGGATATACTTCTGCTTAGCAGTGGTGTCCCCAAAACAGCCAATAAAACACAATAAACTAACAAAACTCAAACACAAATGATATTTTTGAAAATACATAAAATGAGAATTGTGTTTTGTCAAGTTTATTTGTATCACTTCTCTTGTAATGATAAAATTGTGCTAAGTGAACGGACAATTTTTCCTATTTTCTTTCAGTTTGAAATGGATTTATCTTTTTTGTATTTAAACTTTGAAATTCTTCAAACAAAATAAAGAAGAAGACATGAATACAAAAAGCGCGTCTCATTTTTTGCAAATTTTGCTTTATTCGGTTTCTAGGACTTTTGATGTGTGGAGTTTGACATATCACCTCAGCATCATAAAGTGTGTACTTTTGAAAAATATATAGGTTGCTGGACTAATTTTTTATTCATTGTGTTTTATGGCCTGTTTTGTGGACACTTGGGCTGCCAAGAAGCATACCTCAAGATCATATCGAGGTTGCACGCACCCCGGAAGCCGTTTTGAATTGGCATGGAAGACGAGATCAATATGGCTAAAAAGTAAAGTTTTAAATTTTACAGGATAAAGCTACAAAAAGTTTTTTTCTTTTTAAGTCACATAGTACATAAAAAAAGATAAAAAAAACTTCAAGCAAAATACGATGAAAAAAGAAAAAAAAAGGGTAATGGTTTATTATTCTTGAATATCGCGCGGGTCAAAATGCTTTCGTATTTGGTTTAAACATATTTTTATTTTTGTGAGGATACAATTGGGAAACAGGGCAAAGCCCTTTATAAATCCCTCTTGCAATATAATTTCGTATTTTAAGAGTGTTCAACAAATTCGGCATATTGATATTTATTGCTGCATTTTCTAATCTGTTTGCTACTTTCTGCTCAGAAAAAAAATCAGGGACAAGAAAGATATTTACAACTGAAGTGTATTTAACTCTGCAAGAACATGTGCATAAAGCATGCTAGCCGAGCCAAAAGTGTCTATGACCCAAAAGTGTCTATTGAATACGAGTGAGCACCGCCACCCAACCCCACGCCGCACCCCCATAACCCTTACTCCAACGAACCCATCTGTATCACTATTACTGCAGTGGTTCATTAACATCATATCGTTTTAAAGTTCGCCCTATACTTTAAGTACCAACGGCGACTGAAGTCGAACAAATTACAAGGAACTGGTCTCAACTGTAGTAAGGTAGCGAGACTCATGTTACTGGTAAAACGACCTCTCATTCAAGTAGCAGCCTGCTGGCAGTTGCGCAGGATACATTAGTCCAGATCCACAGCTTTTCCCGGGGCGCTTTCTGGGTATTGCAAACGGAGGACGAATGGGAGGAAAAGTCTAAAGCCCTGCTTAGTTCTCAAGATAATTTACTGTGAGTCCTATATTGCCTTTTGATCGGAACTGGCACACAAATGTATGCATTCTTATGCACCCTATTGCTGCGCAGTCAATTTTATTCTGTCTAAGGCATTTGAATGGATCATAGAAAATCAACACATGAAATTCTTGAACAACTGAGTAGGCATATGCCCCACTGTTAAGAATTGATTGACATTTAGAGAATAAACCACTAAATATAGAATCATATTGTGTAGTGCACTTGTACATATACTTGTCATAAAATAAATGATACGGAGTCTTGGCCTTTGACCATGGTCACAGTATTGTCATTACTATGTATGTGGTAGCATCATATTAGCACCTTTTTGGACTGTCACAAAATTAAGTGTTACACAAATTCCATGCATTTGCTTGTGGCAAATGGTGTGCAATTTTGGTGTCCAACCTTTTCTAACACAAGACCAGAGGAAGTGAGCTATACTACAAAATCGATGAGACACTGCTGGGATATTATCACAGCATACAAATTTCGAAGTCATACTTTAAACTATTTTTTATTTTAGTATAGTCTCTAATCGCATTTATTAATATGAGTATGTTCAGTCATTTGGAATTAGGACAAGCATCCAAAAAGTAGACCTAGTGGAAAAAATGAATAAAAATGCTGAGCCACATGACAATTAAGACCTGACTAAGGTCTTAAATACAATACCTTCTTTAGCGCCAACTAGGAGAATACAGCTCCTTTAATATTACAGCTGAATGGCTCTTTGAAGATGTACATTACACAGATCAATTTCCCCTGGTCATCACAATTAGACATGCAGTGCACTGGAAATTTATACTTAATTTCTCATCTGTCACCAAAGTAGAACAGAAGGAAAAATAAACAGACAATCGACTCCCTCTTCGTACACAAGAGTACCGATTTCTCTGTAGGAAAGTCACATACCTCACTTATCACAGAAAGAAGCTTACATAAACTTGAAATAAAGACTGGATTGATGCATCAAAATTACACAAGAGCAGCTTGTGTTCTGAAAAAAAAGCCATGCTTCACGTAACAAAAAAAAAAAAAAAAAAAACAAAAAAACAAAAACTAAAAACAAAAAAAAAAAAAAAAACAAAAAAACAAAAAAAACAAAAAAAAACAAAAAAAAAAGTCTGAATCGGTGTTGATGAGATTCATTTATCATTCAGATTTTTTTTTCGAAAGTCAATATATGCACTGCACTATATTTCACAGCACCCGGTTGCACTTTTCAGTCCCTACGTTGCATTATTGTATGACAGTACGACAGGATGGCCACCCCTGGGATATAAAGTCACTTGCCTGATGTATTGTTATGTCATATCACGTGATGGTAGCAGTACCGCCATCTTAACCACTTGGAACCAGGATACAGTTGACAATTGAAAATGGATAATCAAATCCTGAAAATGTCTGCGACCAGCATGAAAAGTCTGCATCGATGTATGTATGTATGTATGTATGTATGTATGTATGTATGTATGTATGTATGTATGTATGTATGAAAAATATGGCCACAACATTTTTAAGATAACGCCTTTATCTTGATGAAATCTCTCCCGAATCAAAGGAAGCTTTTTAGCCTCAATCCTTAAACAGTCATAATTTGACGGAGTCAACAGCTCGGCGCATGCTGGGCGCTAAGCGTACAGGGTACGCAAAGTAATGCTGATAAATATTGGTATGTTATCATGGTAAATCCTCCATGAAAGTTCATGTTTGTGTTTTGTCTTCAAACTCGGAACAAGAGCGGTGAATGTTATGTAGGCTGTTAAAATCCTTGTGGGATCCTCACGCCATTGATAAACACTCACCATGATAAGGCTGTGTTGAGCAAAATCCAAGTGAACTTTGTATTTCTATATGGCACCAAATGTATTTGCTCAAGCAAAAAAAATAAATAAATAAAAAAGTAAATGAAAAAAAATAAAATAAAATAAATAAATACCCGACTGAAGAGGTGATCAACCTTATCAAATTAATTTGCACAAAGAAAAATGACATAGAAGTGAGATGAACCTAGCTGCTTTTTAAGCAATCGAGATAATGCTTGTTCAATCTTCAGGTATACCGAAAGAATCTTTGAGACAGGATAATATCAAATGAAATGGACGAAGCAGACGACCTTTCAAATTGCTGACAGATGGAGACTGATCTGATTGGATGGGTGCTCAAAGGTGTCGCTTTAAAATAGTTTGCGATCCTTACTGATCGTTTACCTTGAAGAATGCCTGGCCGTCCTTAACCCATCCAATGACCACATCGGAATCCGGCGACATACGGCCGTGAGGTGAAATGCCGAAGCCAACATACCCCTTCGTTTTTACGTGAACTTCAAATGTGATATTCTCCTTGTTGGCTTTCCAAAATAGATGATAGATTCCATTTGTGTCAAGTTGAATGTGATGGGGGAAAGGCTCACTTGGAGTAGGCTTTGCCCACGCTGTGGCTAGAAAAACCAACAACAGATGACACAGCGAAGCCTGGAAGAACATTGCTGTATGGGACTGAGTCTGTGTACCCTCTAGCAAAGGTATAAGAGTAACTGCTTAAAAATTGCCAATGCTCCAAGTTATCACACCTGGCGTAATCTGCTGAAGAGTTGATTAAGATCATACGGGAGCCAATGTGTTACTCTCCATAACGGTAATGGTGGCGGGTGACACAATTCTCACGGTTCTTATCGCCATCAGAACATCATGATCACTCAATGATAATGATGCCCATTCATTTCACGCGTGACACAGTCGAAGTGAATTAAATAACTTTAAAGGAATTACAGACTCAAAACGAAATATATAGTGTGTAGTCTTAGCCCAGTATACTGATATAAAAGACAAAACAAAAAACACCCCCCCAAAATAAAACCGAAAAGAAAAATAAAATAAACAGAAAAGAACAACAAATAAATAAAAAACAAAACACACACACACACACACACACACACACACACACACACACACACACACACAAATATGCGTATCATATAGGTCCCATGATGTTTCGTAAGTTGAGTTCTATGGATCACCGGTCGTAGTCCGTCTTGTTACAATATATAACTTTACTCATTGAACGTACACAGAGCTTAAGACTGCGTCAGCCGCTTCTTAGATAGCTGTTGACCTGGGCGTGTTATGTTGAAAGCCCCCATTTGTAATCCACCTGCAAGCTGTTTTATTTTTTAAGTGGGGAGGCTACTCAAAAATATTTAAAAAAACAAAGTTTGACCGCCAGGTGGTTTCTACTAGTAGTGTATTAATATTGCAGGATTATTATTGTGTTGATCAAACACATCCCCATCTCATATGTCCTTACACGTAAAGTGTTGTTCCGAAATTGCATCGATGTTTTTCTAAAGGCACACGAAAGACTGAAAGGAGACATAAAAATAGTAGCAGTAGTATTAGTAGTAATAGTAGTGGTTGTAGTAGACGTTGTAATAATACTAATGAATAAAATTTTAAAATAATAACCAATAAAATCGAATTTTGACATTTTTGATCAGGCAAAAGTCTATCATATGTAATAAAAGTCGAATATTCAAGAATAACTCAGATATGCGATTCGAAAACTCGCCATTTATCTTGACTTTTGTTTTGACATCACCTGGTATCAGATGGAAAAAGCGAACTTTCGACTTCATTCTTGAATGTTCAACTTAAGTTTATCATGAATATGTGACTTTTTGCATCATTTCGCAGAAGATACAAATTTTTAAAAAGTTGACTACCTTCTGGAATATTCAATTATCTTGGATATTTGGCATTATGGAATCACCTGGTGTTAGATGAAAAAAAAAAAAAAAAGAAAAAACCACCCCCCCCCCAAAAAAAAAAAAAAAAAAAAAAAAAAATCAAACAAACAAAAACAAAAACAAAATAAACAAACAAACAAACAAAAAAAAATCGTTGATTATCCAACTTTTTTGAAGTTTTATCTATGCTTACTTTTTTTATTTGATTGTTTTTAATCTTTATTTTCGTATTGTTGTGATATTAGGGGTGCGTGGGGTCGGATGGAAAGCAGTCTTCTTTCAGGGTTTTAGCAATGGCAGGACCAGGGCTGAAAAAAACATGCCTTTGTAAACGGCTTTGCTGCCATGCGGCAGAATGCACATTTAACAACGGCAAGCTTACGTAAAGCGCACCTTCTGAGATTAGTCAGTGAAATTTGCTCAATTTTTGATCGGATCAGGATTCAGTTGTGATTGAATCATGATCTGATCCATCACAATTCACTGAGAGATCTGTTAAAACCATCAACGTTAAGCATTTTGGTTCATCACTTGTCACGAATATACTTAATTCTTTCCTGATCAAATCGATGAGCAACGAAAAATGATGAAATAATGATGTTTTATTTGTTTTCCAATGGGTAACCTTTATTATTAAAACGAGAAACTGCATTAGAAGAAAGTAGTGTTGCTGGGGGGGGGGGGGGGGGGTCGATGGTTACCTTTAGGGGAAAGAAGTTTGAAGCTACAGTGAATGATAATCAAAGGACGTCGCACGGGCGGATGGTATGGTGGGGGTGGGGGAATGATATGGCGTAGGGGGAGGGCGCTGGGAGGGGGGAGATGCTGCCGCCTCCCCCCGCCCTTCCATGGTACTGCCGTTTGGCAGTTACAAGGCAAGATGCCCATTTCTAACTTTCTAACGCTAAAATTTATCTTCTGATGGAACGTTTCTTTTCTCTTGCGAACTGAGGAATGGAGGTGGTCATACGACCCCCCCCCCCAACACACACACACACACACACACACACACACACACACACACACACACACACACACACACACACACACACACACACACACACACCTCCGTCCATCCGCAACAGATATATTAGGCTAATGAACAACAGTAACAGCTATTCCCGGCTCATTTGCACACTCAGAATCAGACTAATAGAGATGTAGTAAATAGGCAATTTTAGATGATATCATTGCGCCAGCCAAAAAAAGGGTAAAAATGTGTGACATATATTCGGGTTAGTTTATTTGATAACCCGCAGCCTACGATACATGTGGAGGGAAATATACATTCATACTTTATTCCCTAATGTACAAGAGGTGGTGCATATTTGGACGTTAGTTTGTGTAAGACATTGTTTCCAGCCAGCTTGCGAAAACTGAAACCAAGCTGTGAACGGTGACGGCTTCGCAGGAACGATATCACCAATTTCGGCCTAGCAGTGATTCAATACTATTCAATATACTTTCCTTACAGCGAACCGAATGTAAAAAAAGTGTCATTTTGAAGACACAGTCGTCTCTTCCGTATTTCTGAAATCAAATTACAGACAAACTGTGTTGGCGATTCACTGATCGTGTTTGCAAATTAGGTAAAAAAAAATCAACCATAACACATGTTTTTTTAAAATTATAAACTGTACGAGATATACGTTTATTTGAACAGAGTACATTTACACTGCCAACCGAACTGGTTCGTATTTATAAAACTGACGAATGCAGTTGAAGTATTATGTATATATATATATATATACAGTTATGTTGTTGTTTCCGATGATGCACTAATGACGCGGCTTGCACTTGTCTTCAACTGGTGGCAGGGGCTCTTTTATCTCAATCTTTGGGTAGACTCTCCCTGTGACCTGAGAAAAGAAGCAAATTCAGCCTATGAACTTCAAACTGGTTATGTATGGTGGTGTTATTTCTTACACGACGATATAAACACACTGATAAATCAACCAATGCTAATGTAAAAAAATGATGAAAACCAGCATCTGTTATCAAAATGAGCTAATCAGACATGCCAGAGGATTAAAAGTGGCAATTATCGCAAATGCCTTATCGTGACATATACATTTAAAAAGAACTCTCTCGAAAATTCAAAATTTATGATTTTTAAGAATATGGGAAATGCTGTATTGCACTTTTGACATTGACTTATAACAATTAAATTTTAGCAGAATTTATTTATGTATATATATATATATATGTATATATATATATATATATATACATACATACACACACACATATATATATATATATATATATATATATATATATATATATATATATATATATATATATATATATATATCTCAAAGATAGTTGGTCATTGGTTCTTGGTTAAAACAAGCATGGCTCCCCTGCTGCGGGGGGGTGTTCCTAGGTGACCCTCATGATACAGGGGCGTGCCTTGATTTACTTTTATCTTGTCCCTATATAATTGGGAAAGCCAAATTACAATGTTAATTTAGAGGTAAATGTAATGTACTTCCACTTTTTGTGCAGATATTTTGTTTGAGGCGCTCAACAATTTGGTAGCCTTAGTCGGCCTGTGTGAAAGGTCCCCGTGCCTGCAAGTTTCAACTCCTTTTTACAAATTCGACCGAAGTCGTTGGGCTGCGAATTAACTCAAGGATATCAGTTCCTATTCTTTGCTAACTATCCTTTCAGTCAAAGAGCAGCGCACCTACAGCAGCTGAAACCATAAAAATGGCTGATATCAACGACATTCTTCGGCGGCACAGGTCAGGTCAACAGTATTCTTCGATGTACGTTTGACAATTTGCTCGCTGCAAAGCTTGGTGAGGGAAGCTGCAACTCAGTGAAACCCTGGCACTGACAGCCTCTACTAGGTGGAGACTCGTCCAAAATAGACCAACTATTACGATAACTGGACTTGTTTACCCAAGTCATTTACTCAAGCAATGCCTGTATCGTTTTAACATTGACAAATTCTGTAGTTATAACCTCTCTGGTTTCAATTCATGATTTTCCATGAAGCGGCTGGCTTTAAAGGTTGTAAAGGTGACTCAAATCATCCTTTCTCTTATGGCCAAGGGCCACTCGATTCTCTATGTTGTCAGGTCAATCGGACGTACAAGTACGCAAACTGAAGCTTGTAAGCAAACCCTGGATCCGAGGCTCTCATTTACAAATTATTCGTATTCCTAGATATTAAATAAAATTGTTAAAATTGTACCAATACTTTGTTCAATGCTGCTGTTCCAGTTATGAAACCATTCGTACTGCACAGAGTTGTATGCCTTTTGAGAGTTTTTACAAATACAATTTTTCTTAACTTTTACCTCATTTGACCAACCCTCTCGGAAAGTTATGTCACTTATTCAACATTTCACTCTTTTCTGGTCAGAATACGAATCAAAGGCCTCACGTAGCACTGGTTGGCCCCAATGTGCCCATCGCACGCCAGAGAGACAATTGATCTTGGTTATCAAACAAAATCAGCGCATGTTGTATCTGTACAGTAATTCTCACTATGATATTTGGGTGCTTTTGGGCGCTTTAAGCAGGGAAGAGTGAACCCAAAACAACCAATTTTGTCACAGGCGTGCTTTGCTGGAGTTACATCTTTCATAGTTCCGCATGTTTTTCCAACCTAAACCCAGTGACCAACAAATGTAAGCCTGGATAGTGCAATTTCTACACGTAAGTGCAAAGTTCATAAAAATCGTTTTTACAATATTTTTCTGGCACATGGATCACTTTCAGTGATGTGAATGGGGAAATGCATTAAGTTACAGGCCTGTCTATCCAGTGTTACTGTGGACAATATATACATGAGATAAATAGAATATTATGATAATAGTGGCGGTACCAAGTTTAAAAGTCTGGCAGAAACCAAACCAAGCTGCAATCCCGTTTAGACCGCAAAGGGCCAGTCTTGAACAATGTGAAACAGCAAAGAGTTTAAAGAAATATTATAATAATAATAATAATAAACAAAGGTTGGAACACTTAAGGGTACAGACCTATCACATTTATGTTTCACCAGCTGAGAAGTCAGTTTAGATAAAAAATAATTGAAAAATAGGGTACTACATTTTTTCTGTTTCAGGCATATTCTATGTCCAGCGAGTGGAAAGACAGGACCTTACATACAGTTCCATTGAATTTATATTCCCAGAAAATAATAATATGAATGTGTTAAGGCCATTGGACTATTTAAGATAAAGAGGCAAAGACGCCACATTTATCATGCTGCCGTGTACAGCTGAATATATGAAACGTGTTTAAAAAGGCCATTCCGAAATGGCAACTCAGGTGGCATCAATTGGAATAATCCTGAATCGGATACCTTCAGCAGGACATTATTCAGATGTGTGCCCAGTTTCCAGGTTTATAATAAAATATAGCCTTCTCGAATATATTACCGGTGATATCTATAGCTGCTAGAGTATGTGACTTGTATCATATGTCGGATTAGGTGGGTCTCAAAATATTGGAAATCGAATATTGGATGACATTTCATTTCGGATTATTCCTGGTTTAATGTTAGAACAGGTACTAAAGACCAAATTTTCAAGATTAATGGTTTGTAGAGCATATCATTTATGGCATTACAAACTATGCTTGTACGGCAAGCAACTGTGTTTATGCTTACCGAGTGTGCTTTTCCTCCTTCGCACTTTTGAATAAAATTAGCATTGTTAAAGAAGATCTGGGTTGCCAGTTGAATCGCTTTATTTTTCCAGTCCACCGTGTTAAGATATTGGTTGTTGTAGATTGGGAAGCCAGGATATCGGAACTCGCTGAGACACCGGTTTAAGTTTATCCTCGGATAGTAGTATATGAAGGAAAGGCACATCTCCTGGGTGGACTCTAAACCTCCCTGCAAGGTATTATGCAGTGAAGAATATACCTTAGAGATAACTGACATAAAACATAACACCGCACTCGACCAAATTCGTTGAGTAGTATCTGCACAATGACCTATTGTTATTTCGAAATAAAGTCCACTGACAAGCCAATGCTTCGAATTAATGATTCAAATTGATAAGAGTGCAGAAACAACACCTTTATGCATATTGGTTCACGCATGTCTTACAACATGTACAAGGAGAACTATAACTGAAATCCTTCACAAGATGCATACATTTTTACAAATATATCAGCCTGCCCAACGGCCAATTCCCGCACTACACACACACACACACACACACACACACACACACACACACACACACACACACACACACACACATATATATATATGTATATGCATATATATATATATGCATATATACATGCATACATACTTACCTTTGGGTATGTGTATGTATTATGTATTATATATATATATATATATGCTGGTTTTTTTACTTGAATCAGTATTTAGACCTGATTAGATATTAGGTGATGCCATTAAGTCGAATGAAATGTTGAAATATTCGAGTATAATTCATGTATTTCATGCTTGAAAACGGCGGAAACCTTTTTGTTGCTGGTGTTCTGCCAATGTTCAAGCATACAAGCGAAATGTCGAGTTTCTTATCCGTCAAGTTACAAAATTATGTTATGAAGTTGTATTATAAAATCAAATCATTTTTCGCTGAACGTGAGCATTGGCCAAATTTTCCAAAGAAGCCTAAATATGTTAAAACGTTTTTTGATTGTTTACATTTGCTAAATTTGGTTAGCATTGAGAAAAAGAGGAACAAAATTGAAATTCAACTTGCAATGAATACAATAGCTGACGCGCAGCAATGTGTTGTTTTTTCTAGGCAGGCGATAGATATCTACGCCTACATGGCTCTTTCTACCAAAAATCAAAGTGAAGAGGCGTCTTGTAACAGAACAAATCAAAAGCGTCTGTTAATTAAACATCAATTACATTTTGCTTTGAATATTGGTGAAAATCCATGGTTAGTGTGATTGTAAGAACTGAACTTTCCGTCTGTTGCATTCATTGGCTTCAGTGATGTTTCTCAAAGATTTTACTGAATGTGAACAACAATTTTAAACAAATCTTTGAACAAATGAAACATGCCCGCTTGAAAACAATTGGTAGAAACACAGCTAACATGAATCTCCTCAAATGTTGAAGCGAATCTGTCAGATAATTCAGGGCACTAAATCAAAAACGCGAATTGCAATGCCCACTGACTTTTATAGTAATCAATATCGATGTATGGATCAATCAACAAGTACCCGAATTGAGAAAATTTGTGAGAAATCAGGGATTCGATACTGCGTAGTGAACTTGGTTTAACCTTTCCACAGGCCAAGTTTTGTCGATCTTCAGAACAGTCAGTTTAACAGTTTTCGGGTAAATGTCAAGAACAAAAACCACCCACCCACCCACCCCCAAAAACACAAACAAACAAAAAAACACAAAAAAAACCCAAAACAAAACAAAAAAAAAAAAAAAAAAAAAAAAAAAAACAAAAAAAAAAAAAAAAAAAAAAAGAAACCTAAAAAAAAAATCGCAAAAAAGGAGACACAAATGTAAAGTCACGTGTAGGAAGGTATAAACCAAACAACAAGTACCGAAATTGAGAAATTTCGTGAAATCAGGGACTCTGTATCAATACGTACTGAACAACTAGGCATAACCTTTCCACAAGCCAAGTTCTGTCGATCTTCAGAACAGTCAGTTTAAAGGTTTCGGGAAATGTCAAGAACAAAAAAAAAAAAAAAACAAAAAACAAAAAAAACAGCATGACCATTTAAAATTTGGTACAGGCGTACAGAAGCTTGATCCCTGCTAAGTTGGGAGTCGATCTCCTAAACAGTTTCGGATAAGCCAAAAACGTAATTGCAGACAGATCACTGAAGGACGGATTACGGACACAGAACTGTCCCACAAGCAAAGGCGCAGCTGAGAGACAAGACAACTGATCTGAAATGGTATATACCCCTTACCTATCAAACAGTTATACGCGAAAATAATTGTTTGTCCTTTGGTGTTGAATTACAAATAGATGAATGAGTGAATGATAAATTGAGCAAATGAATGAATAAATGACTTTTTAAAACATGTCAGTGCAATTTGGTGCCTTACAAGGATTCAAAACTATACACAGATGTAGGGACATACGAGTGACATTCAACATAATACAGAAAAAGATTTCCCCAATTTTCATAATTTTATAATATATATATATATATATATATATATATATATATATATATATATATATATATATATATATATATATATATATATATATATATATATATATATATATATATATATATATATATATATATATAAATATAAATATACCTACCCTTGTGATAGTATTTCTCTTGGCAGAGTTGTATTGACATTCCACAACCAAATCGTCAGTCTGGAAAGGAACAACATGAGTTCCCCAAAAACATTTCTAGTTTTTTTTTTCATAATTACATACTTCAATTATGTTTACATGTTTAATATGTATTCTGTCGTTACATTATATTACTTTTTCATTATTGACTTCTGCTATCATTGCGATATTGTATTACTACATGTATATTAAGTTTTTAGCATTTTTTATCTGCTGAGCATATTAGGAGTGGATAACATACTTCGCCCCATCAGAACAGAAAAAAACTTGAACGCCCCCCCCCCAAAAAAAACCACACGCCTGGATTATTTTGACAGCACACCCAAGGGCATTGCGTTGCCTACCCCCCACCCCCAAAATTATCATGATGGCAGGATGGTCATCAGAAAATATAATATTTAAAAGCTAGAAAACTCAGGGTTGTTGTTTTTTTTTCAATTTCCTTTTTTTTGGGGGGGGGGGGGCGGGGATACTCCTCTAATGACCCTTGACTTTTTTTTTGCCAATCCAGATGTATATATAGTTTTACAATTGTATGCTTATGCAATCTGCCAACACAGCAACAAATACATGGAACATACCGGCCGGAGATCAATTTCTTTCTCCAGCATCCTGGTTTCTTGGAAATTGAAATCATAATGTACGTCCTCTGAGATGACTGGAAGCTCCTTTCCATCACGGATATGACGCACGCGCACTCCTGTGCCAATCAAATGTTCATGCAGCATAGCGGCAAACAGCTTGACACCGTTAGGCTGGCCGGACTGGTCCATTGACTACAAAAAATATGTATGTATGTATGTATGTATGTACGTATGTATGTATGTGTATATATATATATATATATATATATACACACACACACACACATAATATATATATATATATATATATATATATATATATATATATATATATATATATATATATATATATATATATATATATTTATACACACATATATATATATATATATATATATATGAAAATCACCAGCCGCCAAAACCTGCTTCCCTACTCATGATTCTCAACCGAAGTGCTTCTATCGTGGCGAAAGTTGCATAATAAAGGTCACCCTTGCAAACCTGAAGGGAAATAGGAAGTGTACACTTCACAACAAAGAAATTCGTTTTAAACAATTAACCTCTTCCTAAGCATGCTAATATGCGAGAAAATATTTATTGCAAGAAGCTAAATGTATTGGAATAGCTTTTTAAAGATTTTATGAAAGTGAAATATGTTAAGAATTATCTGGTATATATAAAGATTACTTAGTATTAGAACAACTTGGGTCCAATTTCTTTATTCAGATTCCAAACGACATCATTAATTGAATGTATTTTCATTCAAATCTTTTATAAAGATTTATGTTTATTTTGAGCCCTCACGTTAAAGCTTCATTACATACATATAAATACTTACAGGATTATGTAATGCACATGCATAAAGGTGGTATATCGTGCATTAGCATCATTTTGATTATGATAACAAAGGCATTATTAAGTTTATACTAATGAACGAAATATTTCTTAATATCAGTAAACAATTGCATACAAGAGTACTTTACATTACAAGTCAGTGGAAGATTGCCCTGCTTGCAAACAACAGTTTTTCCTGCATATGTAACCGGACTTAATTCTATAATGACCGTAACGTAATCTCTCAGGCGGTCGCATTGCCTTGTCGCTTGTGGTCGTATATAAAACATATCCTGCCTGTAGGTCATTTGTCTGACGTGTACTTGGATGCCTGGTATTTGCTTTAATTTCACGTCATTGTCAGTCTTTCTTTGGCCGACCCGTTTGCCTGCAGTTCTTTTGGTGAAATGTCTATTATTCTGTTTCTACTCTTGTCCATCTTCATAATTTGTATCACAATATGTGGAGATGTATCAGCAGTGTGTGCTACTGTTGCACGGGACCATTAATTATCCCTTTCTAAAGAGCCTCAGAGAACGTGTTACCTGAGAAAAGTGCCTTAATTACTTTACCATAATACACGTAGAACATATTTGTTGTCAAATTCTGTGGTTGGGCAGATCTAAAACTCTTGAAGCACCAGATATATCTGCTGTAGCATCTGAGATGTCGGGGGAAAGCCAGAAGGGCGATGCGGTGGGAGGGGGTACGTCGGAGGAAAATGGGAGGGAGCGCAACACCTGCTTGGCGCTCAAGATGCTCTTAATGCCTTTAGGAGGCATCTGGTTCTCAAATACATGCCTTTTATGCGCTTTCTATTTTGTACTGTCTAAATTTAACATAAAAATTTTCTAAACAATTTCAGTGGACCTCATGAATTCAACAAGTAAGTTGAAAAACAAGTGAGGAGGACCACGTTTAAGAATTATTTGACTTGGTGGACCGTCTTAAAAATCACATAAACAGTTGCGAGTAATGCATCAAAACATTATCTGTTATAGCATAAGCTGTTCCTACATTTATCAATACAAAAATGTTCACTCAATTGACAATAGAGGTGGTAATTTAAAGAAAAAGAAAAACCCTCTATCAAAGAGTTATGAATAGACTCGTCACGCTTTAAACAAAACCAAAAGTGGAGCCGCATGACAATTAAAACCTGATTAGATATTTAAATCCACCACCCTTATTCAACGTCAAGTTCAGGGAATACAGCTGTTTTAATATTGTAGATGATTGGCTCATTAAAAATGCACATCACCTGTGTCCATTTACTTTCACCTGTCACACTTAGTATGACCAGTGCATTGGCAATATTAACAAGAATAAATCTCCTTATCATTTTCACAAGTCTACTTATAATGCCCAACTTGAATAAACAGAAAATTGACTCATTATATCTACACAAGAGAAACAATGTTCTGAGAAGTCACATAGTACATTGATCACGCACATGTCTACACAGTTCTCTATGTGTTCAGCAAATAGTCACATATTTCAGTAATTGGAAACAAAAAACTACATTTAGAACTTGAAACAAACTAATGATTTATTCATTATAGTCTAGACAACAGCAATTTTTTGTGTCCAGAAATAGTCAAATATTCTATTAACATAACAAAAGTATTGTAACAAATAATTATGTATTGGCTGTAATCTACAGTATTTCGCACAAAATAAGCTACAAGTTTCCAAAAGAAGACCTAAAGAGTAATTTTTTAGGCAGAGTCGACAGACTTCAACCGTTAATTTACACCTTCTTGGCAAAATCCAAACTGTAGAACATCTGATTTAATAATAATCTGAATATCTAGATGTACAAGGGTTACCCATGTTAGATCTACCGTCATACAAAATCACATTTTCCATCACCATCCCTCGTATTTCAGTTGCCCTTTTTCTTCAGGTGCCTTATACACCCCCCCTCCCCAAAGTCCACATGGAAAAACAGTCTCACTTACAGATGTGCTGCTGTGTGAAAACTTTCTAGTCCCAAGTTAACGTCAACAACAACTTATCCTCGTTTAAATCTGCCTTGAATGAACACGCTCCCTGATCCAACCATAACTACTTAAGCATACAGATTTTACATCTCTTAACTTTATTTAATATTTTTTTTGTTCTATCTCAAACCTATATTTTAGTATTATTTGTGTGTCACTTACTTTTTATGATATTGTGAGTCATACATTTCATTATGAAAATCTTTTTACTCGTACATTAGGTTTGTACTTTTTTGTGAATTGCTTTTATATCCACGCAACTACTGAGAAATATGGTTCTAGTATTTTGAGTCTGTTATTTATATTTCATCCAATCTTACAATTCAGGACTTTCCCTCACAGATGGACCACTGTGCCCAGTGATTAACTCACCTCCAATGCCTAGAGAAAGTCCCTATGCCGGGTCAAGACTACTTGATTGTATAGTTTTAACATAGGCACTTACCACAAAGCAAGGTTTACATGGTAATATAACACGAATATCCCAGCTGAACAAGTTTAAATATGGAAGAAAATTTTTTTCAAACTATTGATGAATTCTTTCATAAATGTTAAACATATAACAATAAGTAACGACTATTTTAGGGCAGTAAAGCTTGCCTAATCAGTGAAGAGTCTGCAATACTGAAAAAAAATGGCGCTTTGCCCGTTAAACACCGAACTTTTTTTGAATGGTTATATCCCACAGAGCCGTATGCTGTGGTATCATGAGCACCATGCTGCCAAAATGTACTCAGTTTGAAGGTTACACAAACCACTCTGGTGATTAAGCCCATGGGTGTCAGAAACCAATTGAGACCTATGTGTATGTGGCTGTCAGTACACAGATTCTGTATGGAGGTCTCATTATTTTTGCCTATAAAAGGTTTCCAACATCTTCAAATTAAAAATGCCTGGGACATATAAGATGTTGACCGTCATACTAATCAAAAAGTTTTACAATTAATGTTCATGTCATTATAATATACTTCAAATTTACTTTAAAGATTGGTACTTTTAACATGCATTACCCAACACCTACAAGTATCCAACCCCGCAATGCCCTCTTCAGTCAGCTGGAGGTGAGAAAATTCTATGCTTCTATTCTGTGAAAGGAGTCAATTTAGTTCAGTTGTATATTATGTGCAGAATTAAGCTTTTCTCTAATATTATATGTTTACACAATGTTGTCCTCTGCGGTGTTACTATTTTGTGTTGTATTTTATATTATTATGTCATTGTATTATTTGTGCTCCCACATATCATTAATCTGTATTATCGGTTTTTCATCCAGGGCCTGGTGGTAGAATAGTATTTTTGCACTGAGCCAGTCACCAGGGTAACAGAATGAGTTCACTCTACTCGCACTTTTCAAATTTACTGAAATGCCAAGGCAATTGACTATTCAGACTAAACACAATTTTCACCCTACTCTAATACAGCACCTTGATTTAGATTTAAATTTGAAGCGATCAACCTTATTACAGGGAATTTTTTTCAGGATGCACAGCATTTTCAACAGCATATTTCTAAATGAATGAAGAAGAGTGTCATGTGTTCAAAACCATTTATCACAAAATAGACGAGATCTAGAATTATTACGTGATCAAAGGTTCAGCAAAATCTTTTCCTAGAGTTTTTTTTTTTTTTGGTGTGTGTTGCACGATGCTCTGTCGCCCTTACCAGTCTCAGACTCAGACTCAGATGACATTTTTTGACACATCAATAACAATACATACACAAGGAATACAATTTTCAAAATTATATCACAGCAGTTACCATTATTTAGTAAAATTACGACAAGTAATGTGTCAGGATGACTCCTGCTAAGGAAATAAGTTTCCGCTATCACAGGAGCCACCTTTGAGAGATAATAACTGATTAAGTAAACTCACTGAAAATTTAGTAAAACACAGTCAACACATACATAAAACATAATCGATTTAAGAGTTACAAACATAGCAGTTGGGTATGGTACATACATTTGAGTATAGATTTACATAGTAATTTTTTATATATCCTGAAAACCCTGAGAGTGAATGAGTATGTAATTTATCAGTGATACAAGGGGGATGATTTTGGAGTAAAGTTGGTATGTAATACCTGATAGACTGTTTGGATCTAGCTCTCGTAGGTACTGGGAAATGTGCATTATTACGACCACGGGTGAAGTAAGTATGATACGGTGGAGGGACTGAAAACATGTTTTGAAAATATTTTGGTAAGTCATCTCTTGTGTATCTGAAGTAAAATCTTAATGCCTTTAACTGTAACAAATCTTCAACTTTTAGAATACAGAGTTTTTTAAATAGAGGATCAGTGTGGGATATGTACCTGGCATGAGATATTAGACGAATGGCCATTTTTTGAAGTTGAAAAATTCGTTTACATGAATAACCCCAGGCAAGGAGAGAATAATTTAGGTGTGGCAGAAAAAGAGAGTTGTACAGTACTAGCATAGTTTCAGTGGGTATAAAACTGTTTGTTCTTTTGAAAATTCCAACAAGTTTGGAAAGTTTGTTACCAATCTTATTTATATGAGCATCCCATTTTAAATTTTCTTGAATTCGGAGACCAAGGAAATCAAATTCTTCTGTTCTTAAAATGGGAACATTATTGATTTTTAAATCTAGTGTAAAATTTGTTTTTCTTTGAGGAAAGTGAAATATCATATATTTTGTTTTTGCGATATTTAGAGAAAGTTTATTTGCCTCCAGCCAATTATACACCTTGTTTAATTCACAATTAATAGAGAGAGATGTAGTTTGGACATTTAAATTTTGGGTGGGACAGAAGCTGAAAGAACAAAGGCTCTTTACAAGAGTGGTGTCATCGGCATATAAAATGGATTCAAAAACAGATGAGGCAAGATGCATGTCATTTGTATAAATTATGAAGAGGAGTGGGCCAAGTATCGATCCCTGAGGGACGTCAGTACTAACTGTTAGATTTTTAGAAGAAAATTCATCATATTGAACAAATTGTGATCTATTTGTAAGGTAATTTTTAAACCACTGTAAAGCAATGCCAGAGACACCATAGTATTTCAATTTTTGGCAGAGAATCTGATGATCTAATGTATCGAACGCTTTTGACAGATCAAGATAAATAGCTATGGGTAATTCGCCTTTTTCAAGAGCATTGAAAATTCGATCTATAAATTCCAAAGAGGCTGTTTCAGTAGAATGTAATTTCTTAAAACCATGTTGACTGGGATAAAATAATGAATTGGTTTCAAAGTAACTGTAAGCTGGTTGTAGACAACTTTTTCAAAAACTTTTGACAAGGCTGGAAGTAAAGAAATAGGTCTACAGTTATCTAAATAGGATTTATCATCCTTTTTGTAAATGGGAATCACTTTTGCTATTTTTAATTTATCTGGGAATATACTAGTGGTTAAGGATTGATTTATGATAATTGACAGTGGTTCTGAAATTGAAGGAATTAAGCCTTTAAGCAGTTTCATTGATAGATTATCATGCCCAGCACTGGTTTTCGGTTTAAACTTTTGTACAATCTGAATTATTTCCTGCGGCCCAACTGAGGTGAAAGAAAATATGTGATCAGTTGGACGTTTTAGATAGGAATTGTAAAAAGGCTTGTTTCTAGGATCAATCTCTGCCGCCAGTTTAGGACCAATATTTGTGAAAAATTCATTAAAACGATCAGCAATGACTTGTTTATTTGTTATCTTATTATTTTCTATTTGGAAGAATGAAGGGAAATTTGTTTTGTTTTTGTTTAGATTCAAGACATCTCTTATCACATCCCAAGTCTTTTTGGTATCATTTTTAAATTTTTCGAATTGAAAATGGTAATGTTTCTTTTTTTG
The DNA here is from genome assembly GCA_964020975.1 of Hermodice carunculata. Lineage (NCBI taxonomy): Eukaryota > Metazoa > Annelida > Polychaeta > Eunicida > Amphinomidae > Hermodice > Hermodice carunculata. The sequence continues at coordinate 17,067,544 of OZ026626.1, read as the reverse complement.
TAAGCGGATATGTGTCTGTATCGTGTTGTTTGACAATGAGACAGGGTGCCCACGCTGGAAATTATCCTGTCTAAATTTATCACCTAAGCCTGCCATTGGTTTGCTGTTGTTATTACTGATCGATCTTTAGCTTTTGCTCACCAGTACGTGAGCAGGTGAAGCTGTACCATCAGTTGTTTTATTTCTATGCTACAGCATAGCGAATGAGGGCCACATTTCCAATCTGTATTTTTCCCAATTCTTTTTAATGCTTAGACATTTTTTCGCCAGTTCATTGAACTTAGGAAATGATGAGGGTGTATTTAAAGCTCCAGTCATCTGCAAACTGTTTGTTTCTCGTTTGGTGTATATGGTGGTCCCTTATAGATTTGACCTGGCTTCTCTACATCTCCCATGCCTGGCATAAATTATTTTAAAACTTACATGTAGCAGCTTCGAAGGATGTTGAGCGTTAGTCAGTGACCAGCAGTTAATTGCCATTATTCCTATGTAAATAATCTGTGGCTACGTTTTTCAAGGACTAGGGTTAACAGATATATGTATTAATGGCTGTTTTTGATAGGATGTGAGATATTGTTAACACACATCACATTTTGTCACGATATCCTCAATTTCAGCATTTATCCTGGGCCAATAAAATACAGTAGGTGATCTTCTTTTATATTTTCAGAGCCATGTTACCCCGGTGAATATGTATGGGTAGTTCTTTCTTCATCACTTGTTAAGCTATAATGATAAAAATAAAAATAAAATGATTTTCTGTCTAAATCGCTAAATCATCTGGCATGTCACTTACAATTAGATAATAATAAAAATAACAATAATGATGATGATGATGATGATGATGATGATGATGATGATGATGATGATGATGATGATGATGATGATAATAATAATAATAATAATAATAATAATAACCTTCAAAGTTGATACACTCACCATAGACCCTTACGGTGTAAGTTCCAAAAGCGTTTTTCTCGAAAGGGGACATGTAGGTCATGCTTTGCAAAGTACATTAATCCTAATTCCTTATTTAATCCAGATTCCTATTTGGAATCTAGCTTTCCTGGATGTAAACATGTAAAATACACACCTCTTTCAGGCAATCTTTGTGACAAGATCCTGTGTTCCACAGAGATGGGAAGTGTGGAGGAATGGCATGATGATACCCTACGTCCATGCCAGCTTCCAAGATGCCAGCATCATGAGTCCTGAGAGTTGGGGTGTAATAAATTCTTATACCAGAAGAATCTCTCACACCTGTAACGGAAAATGCAACATATATATGCTTGTGTTTAAATATGCCATGTGAATATGAAATATATATATATGCATATGCATGTTTACAACATACATATATACATATTATTTCAGGCTTGTTCGCATGATAAGCCCACAATTGCTCGAACAAGGTGATAGTAAATGACACGAATGCATTTTGGAGAATAGGTAAAGATGGTGCAATGACAAAGTAAATCCTCGGTAACTCATCATTGGAATTAAGATATCGCACAACACAAACAAATATTATTTTTTTCACATTCGCAAAGAAAGCAAGGCATAATTCCTCCTGATGAGAAATGAGTTCTATAGTCCCCTGTCATAAAACAAAACATAACCGTGGTGCCACTTACCCAAATCTTATCACTTTCTTACAATATTTTACATTCTTTCTCTTCATGCATGACGATTTTTTTCTCAAAACTAAAAAAATGAAAGAAAGCAAAAAAATAAAATAAAAGAACAAAACAAAACAAAACAAAACAAAACAACACAAAACAAAAACTAATGCAAAAAAAAAAAAAAAAAAAAAAAAAAAAACAAGCCCCCAGATGTATCTATGCACAGCATTTTTCTAAACCGGGTATATCATCAGCGCCACCGGGAGAAGATTGTTTACATTATTTATATTGTTTAAAAACAGTATTCGACAGTCACCCTTGAGAGTCGGTGCCTCAGTTTGCCGCTGTCCCACATATGAATACTTTTGCTGCATTGAACATCCTATTGCTATATAAGTGCTATATACACTCCCAATATTGCAAGTAGCATTCCTATACCATAAACTCTCCACAGACTTAGAAAACGAAGACACCCCAAAATAACGTGCATGCTGGTGGTGAGGAAAAGAAACTTCATTTACCTGACAATAAATCAGGATTATCGTAATGTGTTTCCAAGACGATAACCTTTGGGTCTTCACTTGTGCCGAGAGAGAAACCGGTGTGCTCTGGGAAATTGAATACCTGCAAGTAGATAAACCCTAAAGTCTGAAAGCCGATATATCTACATCTAACTAAACCTATCAAATATTACGCTGAAATGTGCGATGTTTTAATCTTGTCGCTTCCGTCTCAATATCAACTAACAAATGCGTTTTACAGCGATGATAAATATACAAACTACGTCGAGTGCGGGTGTCTGTGCCAAGATAACAGACGAGTCTGTTCTCTTGGCAACAGATACCCAAACGAGACGTGGTTTGTATTTATCCCATGTTTTATAGCTGGTAAAATCAAGAAAACAATGTTTTGTAACAGGGTTTATTTTTGTTTACAAGCCCATACGAGCAATGATACATCACAACAACATTGACGCAATGCGTCATATTACTACGCGCTGCAACGGTAAAGAGGCACACATGAAAAATGCGCTTCCAAAGTAGCCAAAGTTCTGCAATGTCACATCATGCCCAAATTCTCAATTCAAATCAATTTAATTTCTAAAACAGCCTAATAAGTAAACTGTCTATTAACAAATAACATGAATCCGAATCCTGGATAAAGTTTCTGATGGATCTAACCAAGATACTTGTCTTAGCCGGCATCAGAACCGACAACTGTAGCCAGTGTATTGTCACGACATGCCGTGGTACCCCCGGTGACATTCACTTCAATTTTAACGTGGCAGTTTTCATTATTAAAATTAAAATTGACCCCCGAAAACATACCAGACAGAACTGTGGCATGGGCAGACGGTTGATTTAGGCCTAGTAGTAACTTCCAGGTGTGACCAAATGTTTTTGTTTATCAGCGCCACATGGTGCAGACGATATTTTTTGCCTAAAAGTAGTCCCTGCCAAATATGGGGCCCCAATTGTTACCCTAACAACACATGGCTAATTTGCATGCGAACGATCTGATACGGAACAAAAGATCATACGGCCGTATCATATTGCTTTATCTATGCTGCAGAAGGCCAAACATGGGATAAAATAGTCAACAGCTGTCTACGGCGCACTCTTGGTGCAAAGTGGCCGAAAAGATGGAGAAAAAGCACTTGCAGCCAATCCTAGGGGATAAATGTAACGGTCGGATCGAGCTTAAGAAACCCTCGGCCAGGGAAAAATATGATGACCCCTAGCGACCTTGAAATTATGTCAAGGTTAATGAATTAAGCCCAGCCAAGCTACCAATGAAATATTTTTACAGTACAGATTCTATCAACGTAGCTCAGTTTCTTTTGAAATTGATCGCGTGTGCAAGAGTAAAAATATGATGATCTTTGGTGACTTCAAACGCAGGTAAATGTTGCTGAGTGGAAATTAGCAAAGCTTCGAAACAGATGCTTTTGTAGTACATGTGTTTTTATTCAATCATTTATTTCAAAGTTTTGGCGGCCGCAAGGGTACAATATAATTACTCCTGGTAATGGAAATAAGGTCACTGAGCTTTAAACGTTGCCAAGCACCTAAAAAGATGTTTTTCTTATACAAGTTTTTTATGGCTCGGCTTGTACAAAAGTGAATCGGTGTGGAAGAGTAACGGGTGGGCAGACGCACGCACGAACGTACGCACGAACGCACGCACAGACATAATGCCAACGATATCCGGCAGGACGAAAGATCAAAGGGTTAAAAACTAAATTTCCCTTTTTATCTCAGTAAGATCTCATTTTATTTAGCCAAAACAGTGCCAAGTCACTTCATACCTGCGCTTAGGGAATACATAACATAATATTCATCGACAAACTGGCAGAACCTACGTAAAGGGAAACAAAACAATTCGCATAAAATTGATATTTAAAAAGTAACTTGATTTTTTTCATTGTCATCAAACCACTTGGTTTCTTTTTTTACACAAAGCCTTCAGATTGTTTTCCAAGATCAACTGTTTCTTAGACACCATACTGACAATTGGTCATCGTGGTATCGGTACCTACGTGGACTTAAAGATCACGGGGTTTGTATTTTCAAATTCTTTCACTAAGCCAGCTGGTTTTTATATTCCTCTGGACAGGCCTTGTTTTAGGTGTTTGGCAAATATATTGCACGGGAAGTCATGCTTCTTTGAGGATCACTAAAGTGTGACTAAGCTTTATAGTCGCAACATCATTTCTCTGTCATTTTCGAAAAATGAAAAATTCCGGATTTGTTTCACAGCTAGTTGCTATCATGGGTGAGGTACCCGAAGGGCCACCTACACCTACAAGATTGTAATGAGAGAGTGAATCATCGAGGAACTTACATTGCCTCCCACAGCCCAGGCCATAATGACACCGCGGCACCTTTGTAAGATGTCAGGCATGTTGGGAGTATAACACTCAGCCCCATGGTTATGCCACTTTGCTGGTACGTCGTCAAAACATTGGTACGCAAGAACATGATGAATCAAAGCCTCGTTGCCGGGATATAAAATTGGTTCGTACTGGAAAGGTACAATATATATATGTATTCACATAAACCAATCTTTTTCTTTTTCTCATCAATAACATCGGGCATCATTGTTAATCACTTTAAATATTCTCATTGTCACGCGTTGAATTATTTAATTTTTATGGGCCATATTAAAGTATAACTTTGTACTCAGATCCATTACTTTTTTCTGCGAGGTCCTCTTGAATACAGATGCCCACAAATACTAATAATTGACACCATGCGGGTATTGCTATGAACATATAGGAAAAAAAGGTCAGACACACTTAGGTAACGGTTGATATAATTAGGCTGGCAGAAGGGCCTTGCTTTATGGTAAATGCCTGTGGCCTGTGCCAACTCTTCATAACCTTAATCTCCAGGATATTTATTTCTGTACTACTACTACTACTACTACTATTACTACTACTACTACTACTACTACTACTACTACTACTACTACTACTACTACTACTACTACTGCTACATCTACTTTCTGAAACAGCCTAGCAGTTTACACACACACACACACACACACACACACAAAACAAAAAACAAAAAACAAAAAACAGAAAAAAAACAACAACAAAAAAAAAAAAAAAAAAAAAAAACAAAACCAAAAAAAAAAAAGACAAAACAAAACAAAACAAAAACAAAAACAAAAAACAAACAAAAAAATTCAAAAAACCCCCCAAACAATGTTTCCTCCAGAGTGGGATTTTCCAGATAGGTTTCAGGTCGAAAGCTGTGTTCTCGCTTTGTGCCCAAAGTGCCCCTGGGATTTAAATCTGAAAAACTGTTGTCGTAATCTTCAACTTTGCACAAAAGCCGTTTAGTGGAAAACTTATCCACACAGGTTAACACAAGCCAGTAAACTTGTCTTCTACACAAATCTGATACAAAGAAAGACAGTCATTTTTTAAACTTTAAAGGTTATTTTGAAATCATAACTTGCAGAAAAATGAGGTAATAATTTGTCAAAGTTAGATCTTAAGAAAAGCAACCACGGACGCATTTTCCCGAAATACAAGCAACTTTCAGTGCTGATGATTTCCCCTCTGAAAAAAACAAAAACAAAAAAACAAAAAACAAAAAAAACAAAAAAACAAACAAACAAACAAACAAACAAAAACAAAAAAAAACAAAAAAAAAAAACAAACAAACAAAAACAAAAACAAAATCAAAAGCAAACAAAACAAAACAAAAAACAAATACAATAATAGTAATAATAATAATAATAATAATAATAATAATAATAATAGTAATAATAATAAAAATATTAATGATGATGATGATGATGATGACGATGATGATGATGATGATGATGATGATGATGATGATGATGATGATGATGATGATAATAATAATAATAATAAATAGATAAATAAAACAAAATAAAATGACACAAAGATGAGTATTGTTGCAAAAATAATTTTTGTCAATGCATTCGTATCAATTTGTAAATAGTGTTACAACAGTGACGTATATGAAACGGTAAGGGATTGGTTATCATGGTATGCATAATGAAAATAAAGTTCTCCCATTAAGGAACCTCCGTTTGAAAACTTTGATTCTACGTTTGGAAGGGTTGTTCGGTGTTAAATAAACTAGCCTGCTGAAAAGGCCGAGTCTTCCATCTTCATTTTTCCCCGTATTTCGGATAATGAGCAGAATAAATTCGGTAATGTTTGGTGGTGTTAATGTATCCTAAAATATATGTCATAAAAACAATATGCGTACCTTTATCATGTGATGCTTCTGAGCCAAATCAGGTAATTTGAAGGCTTGGCAATGATACAAAGTTCTGCGTGCTGGAATTGTAACCTTAAACAACAAAGGTGATACTGCACGTACAAAGCAAATAATATGAAATGCCAGCGACATACTTGCAGAATATTGTTGTTAAAGCTTGACAATATAAAAGAGATAGCCTAAATGAGTTAAATAAATTTAGCACGTTCGCGATACACGTTGTCTTATAAACAGAATAATTTTCGTTTGTGTTTCATCGCTCCAAGGGTGAAGAATGCCTGCAAGGCCATCTTTTTCTGCTGGCGAGGGATAAATTTGGAGATTTTTTCCCCTTTGAAAGTTTCTAAGGCCCTTGATTCCTTCACCAACCAAAGAAGACAAGACTGACTGACAACTGTCCCTTTGGGTTGATAACTGGCTCCATTTACGGTGTCACTGCTCTCTCATCAGGCCACGGAAGGCGCGGAGATCAGACCAAATACACAAATTAATAAAAGGAGAAGACAAAGAATATTTACGCACAGCTGACATACTATATAATCCAAACATTATCGGTATAAATAGAAGCAACTAAGGGATATATATGTGATCAGTGTATCCACAAATGAAGACGTTCCAAGATTTCATGTTAGTATATAACTGGAGCGGAAGCAAATGGATCTTATAGCAGATGTTTTGAATACCGGTAGTAATTCCAAGTAACTGTTGTGCTGGCAGTGAGATTTTCTGCACGAGGGTGGGCTTGAATTTTGCTTCTTGATCTTAAGAAGTAGCCATATCGGCTCTCTAACTTTAACAAAACAAGCATGTTGCATTATAAATTCACAGATGCTCCATATTCTTCGTTGGTGATAAGAAAGGCTCTATGTGGTAGTTGGTTTGAGGACACTTTTATGTTGCATTGCTGAATAAAGGGATATACGACTCCAAGAATAAATCTGTGCTATCCCTGGTTATCTGGGATAATTTGTTCATTTCAAGAAGATTTAACAAAGGTAAAATTAATTTTAACTGTCCTGATATATAACGGAAGTAGCATGATTTTCAACTTCTTCAGCGACTTATCAAATATTTAACAGAAAACGCCTCCTGAGCGCATGAGACTGCTCTCAATATTTTGGAAACTGGAGTATCTGAACCAAAACAACAACAACAACAACAACAACAACAACAACAACAACAACAACAACAAAATGAAATAAAACTTACATTAGGATTCACGAAATCGTAAGTGACGGTATCCGAAGGCATTGCCGGTGCTGCGAGGGGAGGGCTCAGGAGAAGCATACTCTTGGAACCTCGTCGTGATCCCCCGTGCCAGAAGAGAGCCGTCTCGTTTTGAGGATCATCCGGGTGCCAGGAAAAGATAACGCGTACAGTGCCATCCTACAAGGAAACCTACCGATATATTACCAAACCAAACCGTATAGACCGAAATGAAGTACTTTCGTGCCTGAATTGGCTTTTTTCTTGGAAAGGGGGTGGTGGTGATGGTTGTGGTGGTGAAGTTTGAAAAATTTGACCTGCAGGACCACAAAAGAGATTGCATGAAATTATAGTTGAATTTGGGCAAAGGAAGTTAGTTATTGTTGATACAATTGGTGTGTTTTGCTATTTCACTTTAATTGTAGGGTAGCTGTACAAAGAAAGTATAAAATGTGTCTGATTCCGCACTATTGAGAGGGATAGCCACCCTGATCCTCTATGTTGGCCGCTTGAAAAGAAAACAAAATGGTCCTTTGGGGAGGCGCGGGGAAAAATAACTCAATATCTGCGCAAAAGTGTTTTATGTAGACGTTTGCGGGCAAATGTTTTAAATTATCTGGATACCCATAATAACTTTAGTAAAACATCTACAGTATTATGTTGTCTTGAATTAATTTTATGGGCTTAAGTGCGCATATTTGTATAGTTTTTATTGTCCGGTGGATCTAAATCCTTTTGTATTTCCGTCCCAGAACCATGTGGATATTTAGACCTGGCTCACCACATAATGTGGAATCGGTGTTCCAGTTGGTTGTCTGCTTAGCAGACCTAGGGGTATGGGCTATTGGACTGCGCCACTGGCTGTCTACAAAATAGCCGGAGAGTCAGCTAAGCTGGAAACTCTATGCAAACTGCGCAAGTGACGTTTAGCTGCTATTGCTAAATATGAACTGCCTCGTTAAGGCTATGTTGAAAGCACATAAAACAGAGAACACGAATACCTGTGTATGTATTAACATCTAAATATCCTGCATGCAACAGCATATACGATCTTTTAGTAAATAAATCCAAGGAGGGTCTCTGCCCTCCTTAATAAATCATAATCGTATGACATCAATCAAAGGAGAGTGACAAAAATAACCGATGCTAATGGTGATGGTTACAAGTTTTGATTTAAGATTGATGTGCATTATTTGACATTGTGAAGCCCATCTATTTCTCTGCATATTGTTTATATTCTGTAAACATAGGCCGTGTATTATGCAAACTTACTTGAGGGGATTCTTGTTTTAATATATCGTCAATGTCTTGATGGTACACTTGTACGAATTATTCTTATACTCAGATAATTAAAGTCTTAGAAGTGGTTAATGCTTTTAGCTGGACAACTTAGACAATACATCTATATGTGCTTTACATTCATTTTGATTGAGTGAAACAGCCATTCCATTCATGTGAAGGGACTGAACTTACGTGATTGAATTGTGCATTTGCATGATCAAACTTGAAACATTCTACAATAGATGATTATCACAATGACAGTACAGGTAGAGAGGCAGTATAATCCATGCGATATTTCATTTCAAATAGAAAAGTAGGGATTCAGTTTACAATCCCATTTACACTTACGTTGATAACCTGATCCTCATCACGATCACATGTGTCCAGTTTGCGCCAGAACTTTAGTATGGTCTCAGTACTGGTTTCTCTGGCGTCCAGGAGATGCCAGTCCTGAGATTTGTCTATGATTGGAATCACGTGAGGCTTTGTGTTACGATCCTGGAAAAAACAAATGTGACAAACGAAACCCGATTGCAATGAATCAAGTCGACCACTTTATTTGTGTTGTCAGGTATATTGCTGTTATGTCAAATACATGCAGCACCAACAGTCCTTGTTAAATGCACAAAAAACCTCATATATGTGTGCCACTACCAGAAACTCTAATATCGCACTAAAAGGGGAAGACAATATGTTCTTGAAATGAATGGTCAGACAACTTGTAATAGAACAAGACATGTTTGTAAAACATAGATGCCCCCTGCCCTCATTACCCTTGCCCTCGCTACCCTATTGATAGTGGTAGATGGGACACTCGTGACCTCACAAAATTAGTGAAGGTTGGTCATATATCAATGTCACATATCATTTAACTTTAACCTAGCCCTTAAAAAAACGACTGAAAACCTGGACAATATAAAAGTTATAGCCGAAAAATTAGTCATCATTTAGAAACCATATTCAGCAAAGTTTTTCATGACCTTGAAAATAAGGGCAAGGTCACTCATTTTCACTTGACCTTCTGCAGTTGTTGTGCAAAAACCACAGGAAGTCTAGTGTCTGTGTGTGACCCTCCAAACTGGGTCAAGGTCACCCATCTACAAACTCAAACTCGCCCTTATAGGCAACCATTAAGCTGTGCAATATAAAAGTGCTATCTCTAAAATGCAAGTTATTATGCAGAAACAGTATTCAACAAAATGGCTCTGTGACCTTTGAAATTAGGTCAAGGTCACCCATCTTCAAACTTGACCTAGCCCCGAATATGGACTATAATCCTGTGCAATATAAAAGTCCTAGCTTAAAAACCTCTTCAGTTATTGTGTGGAAACCAAAGTTGACTCAGGTACCACTGTGACCTTGGGAACTAGGTCAAGGTCACCCATCTTTAACTTGAACCTAGTCCTTACAGAGAACCATAAAGCTGTGCAATGTAAAAGTTCTAGCTACAAGGTATAAGTTATCAAGCAGAAAGCATGAAACCATATTCATAAAAGTGGCTCTGTGACCTTTAAAATGACGTCAAGGTCACTCATCTTCAAACTTCGCCTAGCCCCAAATATGGACTATAAACCTGTGCAATATAAAAGTCCTAGCTAAAAAACCTCTTTAGTTATGGTGCAGAAACCAAAATTGATTCAGGTACCACTGTGACCTTGGAAACTAATTCAAGGTCACCCATCTTCAAACTGTGCCTAGCTTTTGATTAGAATGATGCACCTGTACAGTATCAAAGTCCTAGCTAAAAACTTCTCGAGTAATTGTGCGCAAACCACAGAAATTCTACAATCTCTCTGTGACCCTTAAAACTGGGTCAAGGTCACTCATCTTCAAACTCAACTTAGCCCTTACAGATAACAATAAAGCTGTGCAATATAAAAGTTCTAGCTACAAGGTACAAGTTATAATGCAGAAAGCATGAAACCATATTCAGTAAAGTGGCTCTGTGACCTTTAAAATGAAGTCAAGGTCACCCATCTTCGAACTTCGCCTAACCCAAATATGGACTATAATCCTATGCAATATAAAAGTCCTAGCTTAAAAACCTCTTCAGTTTTTGTGCAGAAACCAAAGTTGACTCAGGTACCACTATGACCTTGGAAACTAGGTCAAGCAAGGTCACCCATCGTCGAACTTTGCCTAGCTTTTGACTAGAATCATACACCTGTACAGTATCATAGTCCTAGCTAAAAACCTTCTTGAGTTATTGTGCGGAAACCACAGTCTACCGACCGACCGACCGACCGACCGACCGACAGACCGACAGACCGACCGACCGACATGTGCAACGCTATATGACCCACCTTCTTCGAAGGGGGGCATAATAAACAGACACATGTACCTTTTAATTAGTTGAAGGGATCGATGCCAAAAACCATTTAAGACTTGTAAGAGCTATCAAAATGTATTGACCCATGAGAGCATAATTTACAATTTTCATAATCCAAAGCTAAATGGCAACTAACAAGCACAATATAATATACGAACTATTAGCATGGAAGTGTATTCATCAGTGGAGGCAACCATAACCGCCTACACATGTATGTGTCTGGTAAGAGCTATCAAAATATAATTATTTTAATGAGCATAAGTTACAATTGTCATAATCCAAAGCTAAGTGGCAAATAACATGCAAATTATAATATACAAATTATATGCAGGGAAGCGTATTTATCATGGAAAAAACCATAACTGCCTATATTTGATGGCAAACTCTCTCTCTCTTTCTCTCTCTCTCTCTCTCTGTCTCTCTCTCTCTGTCTCTCTGTCTGTCTGTCTCTCTGTCTCTCTGTCTCTCTCTCTCTCTCTCTCTCTCTCTCTCTCTCTCTCTCTCTCTCTCTCTATATATATATATATATATATAGGCATAAATCAATATTGCTGAAACAGTCATTTCTGATAGCATAAAAAGGTACACGTATCTTTAAATTATTTGAAGGGATCAATGCCAAAACCATTTTAGACTGGTTAGAGGTATCAAAATATGCTTATCCTTGCAAGCATAATTTATATTTACATAATCCAAAGCTCAATGGCAAAAACATGCAAAATATTATATACGAATTATTAGGTTGGAAGTGTATTTATCAATGGAGGTAAACATAACCGCCTTTGTGTGATGGTAAACGGTAATTAAAGAAAACTGCCTCCGCTAGATCCAGGCTTCACCGCATGTGTCAGATCACCCCTTACTGGTCTGTCAAACGTTTCCTTGGAGGAAGGTTGATGTGTGTATGTCTACAATTAGTTTATCTGTGTTGTAGCCATAAGATGGCCAGGCCTCGCCCCAGCGATCTTTGGTGACGACCACCTAGCCGCAAATAAGTGTTGTTTCTGATTTGTTCCAAGCACGGCTAAGGATACCATGACAATCCGGTGTGTCCGTTTCAATTTCCTCTAAGTACTCTGATACCAAAACAACTCATGTACTGTGGTGATTATTTGCTCTAATTGTCCGTTTGGAGACGTATTTATTTAGATAATCTGGAAACATTATCACTTCTCATATGCTTCTTAAATGTTTATTGAGAGGTTTACTTGTAACTGTATATAGGTTGTAATATAAACATTTGAAGTTATATTTGTCACACTTTAATTTTATGTATTTTCAATCAAGGGAGTATGGTGCAAATATTATTATTTCACGTTGTGCACACAGGAAAAAAATAAATAATTATAAGAAGATAAAATAAATAAAACAACAAAACACTAGAAAACTAAAAACACACATACTCACCTTAAAATACGCCTTTCCGTCTTTGATCCATCCGATCACCACATCAGAGTCAGGCGACATACGACCGTGGGGTGAAATACCAAATCCAACATAGCCCTTCGTCTTCACGTGAACTTCAAAGGTGATGTTTTCCTTGTTGGCTTTCCAAAATAGATGATATGTCCCGTTCACATCCATTTGGGCATGGTGAGGAAAGGGTTCGCTGGGTGTGGGCGCGGGCCTGGCTGCACTGAGCGCAACCATGGCCAGCACGCCTGCTAGGGTCGTTACCACCATTGTTCGGCTTTGTATATCGATTGGACAGAACGCAGTGCAATATTCTCTTTAAATACTGACCTGGTTGGCCAATGTGATTAGACAGAGTTCCTTCTCCAAAGAGATAGATTAAGATAAGAACAAACAAAATTATGTGATACCTGGCGATGACCGCATTTTGAGTCACAGTAGATGTTGTTCGTCACTATGACATGAGTGTAAGGGTCGTTCATCACGTGCCACCATGTGCCCAGAATCCCCATCACCACCCCACCCGCGCCAAGTCAGCCGTCAACCGAGAAACTTAACCTAACTTTTTATATATTTATTCATGTATTTGATTTTTGTGCTTTTTTAATTATTTTGATCATCATCATCATCATCATCATCATCATCATCATCATCATCATCATCATCATCATCATCATCATCATCATCATCATCATCATCATCATCATCATCATCATATTATTAGTGAATAATACAGATGATTAATGAACAGCTTATTTTGGCGCAATCTCAATGTGTGGTGCTCAGAAAGCCTTAGAAAAGCTCACCCAATGCCCGGATGGTTTGACATATATCGTAATATAAATTATTTGGATATAGTTGTTACCAAATTGGCAGTACCCATTTATCATAACGTATCCTTATATGCTGTTAGATATTTACCAGTTCATATTAAGACCAATCACCACGTTCTAACTGTGTGTTTTCTTTCTTTATTGATTTTATAATTAAATCTCTGTTTTGTTTCTTTTTCATAATAATAATAATAATAATAATAATAATAATAATAATAATAATAATAATAATAATAATTATTATTATTATTATCATCATCATCATCATCATCATTATTATTACTATTATTATTATTATTATTATTATTATTATTATTATTATTATTATTATTATTATTATTATTATTATTATTATTATTATTGTCACATTTTGTCGTTGTGACATACATACTATTATGACCAGAAATGCTAAAGTGGAGCACACTTTCTTGGTAATCAATGGTTTCCATCGATATTGGTTGGCCAGCAACGACAAGGTATAACTGGAAAGTCATTGACAGCTGCAAGATATTGGACCTAAATTAATAACAGTACTAACCAGTTTAACGTTCAGGAAACCAAATTGTATGTATCAATGTCAATAAGTTTCACATCGTCAAGCATGAATGAGATATAGACTAAGCTTACCATAAAACAGGAGTTGCCAAACTTTTATCATGAAAACATGCATAGAAATACAGCCTTTTCTTAAAATGAATTGTCGGGCAACCCCATTGCCACAGGCAACAAGATTCACAAGAACTGCGCACGAGTCATCCAAGTGCGTTTTAGAAGATATCGGCAGAAACTTGTGCTAAGCAATCATGCAAACAAACACACTTAAAGCGCAGGCGGTAATGTTACATAAGCTATTTGCAGCCATTATCTCATCTAACCTTAAAACAGGTGTATATGGACCTCTTCTCCCATGAAAACCTTGTTAAGGCCACATTCCTGCCAGTACAGGGGCACTCACTTTATATTTCCTCCATTAGCCTGCTATTCATACAGCTTCACATGAGCTCTTTCGAAGAATAGACCGATCTTTTTAACCCTGATGTACAAAAGGTTGTAGACAGGACCTCATATGTATATATATATATATATATATATATATATATATATATATATATATATATATATATATATATATGTATATATATATGTATATATATATATATATATATATATATATATATATATATATATATATATATATATATATATATAGATAACTTCAATAATAATGGATATATGCTCAGTTGTCGTAGAAACAATTGCACATTTTTTCAAGGTCAATTGGAATAATTGTATCATCACTTTCTTAAAGACAGAGTGTTGCAAATGAATTCGTGTCACAAAAGGAATGATAATGCAAGTGTTGTGTAAAGTAACTTTGGTACAGCTTAAAAGTTTTGAAAATCATATTTGTGTAACATTTCCCTTCATAACCCAGGTCATTTTATGTGTGCATTTTTTCCTCATTTATTAATCGGGAGTTGTTATTAGTGTCAGACATAAGATTTTAGCCATAAATGGGTTATTTCACAACCGAAATTGTGTTAAAATAGGGATTGAAACGAATCTAAAAATGTATGACAGCTAAGATATTTTGCTTCTTTTGTTTGTGTTCGACTTTTTCATGGAATAGTTTCCATTTCGACAGAGAGTCGATTTTAGAGATCTTTATACTTTATGCATACCCAAGTATAAGACGAATTGCATACAGGTACTGTCACTAAATGAGTATATCTAGATGATCTTGACACGGAAGAGATGTATTTTTCATATTTATAAAAATGTGATTAAAATCGGTCAGGCACTTCGAACAAATCAGCAAAAAAACGGCAGCAACACCACCACCATTCACGACTATGTTTTGCAACTTAAATCGACCAATAGCATTCGAATACAGATTATCGTCTGCTATAATGTTTTTTTTTCACGAGAATTGTGGCCGGGAGCAGAATGAAACATCCCAGACCGACGCACTTGTTTGACATTTGTTGGGAGCAATGAGCATATTTTGGCGAACCGGAACCAAGCTAAACCGTTGCTTATTGTGACCGTGAAAAGAAAAAATAATGGACAATTTATGATTCTTAAGACGCGATCCAACTTATAACACAAAGTCAATAAATGGGTCATAAGTCACTTTAGTATAAAGGCCAGGAAGTGTGACGATAGTATCGGTGAGCAAGTCTTTAAATAGACGCATTGCAAAACGAGATAAAGTTGATGGGATGTTGGCAGCCGCAGCAATATGATAATTGTTACAAAACATGGAATTGTTATGGCTTTATTTCGTAATCTATGCCAATACGACTACAGCTGAGGTACTTTGAAAATTACTTGACTTTTTCAATTATTAATTGAATCATATTCCTATCAAAACAGTTCTTTATAAAGAACGTATTATTAATTTCATAGGTGGTCTTCGTGGGGGAATTCCACTCTGAAAGGCAGTTTGTACGCATGGGACATAGCGCAATGCTTGGTGTATCAACGTTACTAACTAACCAACCATCATCTGACAAACTACTCTTTTCCAATTAGAGAAACTATATAAACTGGCCCCCACGCTTCGTAATTGCAGCAGGCTAAAACAAATAAAATGACGAAGAGCCCAAGAAACCAAGAACAATAGCTTATGAATTGGCAGTACGATGCATGTGGCTCACAGTCTGTGAATAGCCCTTGAACTTATTAAAGCGGAGAATGGGGTTCAAAATGAGGGACCCAAACGCGTAGCCCTGTGGCAAACAATTTCCGCATCAAAAAAGGTAAAAACATCGACTTTGAACAGCAGAGCATGCGCAAGCCTTAGGTGTTAAAATGCCATATTATTCGCAAATTATAATGAATTTCATATATTTCTATAAAAGAAAATATATATTGTTGGCTATCGCTGCGCAAATTAATCTATTTTGTTAAGAGTATTTGACATACAGGTGGAACGAGGTTATTTATAAATTTATCAAACGTATGAGTACTTATTGAAACGCGCGTGGATCAAAGAATACGGTTGGATTGACGATTGAGAACAGTTGCCATACGGCTAATGCCACGGAACGAACTCGATTTAGGATGGGATACCCGTTTGAATTTGGCGCTGGAATGTCGGACTTTTTGCCCGAATTGGATTTTGTGGGACATTTGCGACAATTATAGGCGTGTTGCTATGGGTATATGTGGATTTCAATGGATTATCTGCGTGATACCTGTAAGAAATAGTTTTGTGAATAAACTGGTGAGTTGCGGCTTGTTGCTATGCACAGAAACGGAGGAAATCATGTCAAACGTGGAGCAGGATGGTGGTCCAGATGTGAGCTTCGTTTCAAACCTTTCTAAGTAGGAGCTCCATCTGACGACGTTGTGGTTTTAGGCCCATCCTCCACAATCTTGTTAGCACGAATGATGGACTGCACAGATCAGTACACAGTACTTTATTGTAAAGAAGGCCCTATGTGGGCCATTGCACGTATAGATGTACCAGGTCCACCTTCTCTAACCGCCCCCCCCCCCCCCGCCCCGCGTAGGCCGATATTAGCGCGAACGCTTTACTGACACCGTTACGCTCACCTGTGATTACGGGTAGCCATTTCACGTCAAGTGGGTCTAGATCACCTGCAAGAGTGGAAAGAATTCCGAACAGATTTGAGGCATGTACGCAGTACTTTGGACAACGCCATCACGATCGCTTTCTTGATGATTTTATCTGCTTGCACGATCTGTGATAACGGTGATCCAATATCTAGTAAAACACACATTATTAGATTAATATAAATCATTGCAGACACACATACTAAAAGTAGATGTGTAGTTCCGGTGTCAATTGTGGCTCGTGTTGTAAATTTCCCAACATATTTTACGACATATATTCGAATCGTTCAATATAAACGATTTCCACTCTGGCAGAATCGTCCAGTCAATTAAATGTCCGAAATTGAGGAATCGGTACCCGGAATTGATTAATTTATTTTGAGTTTTTTATTTTTTAAAACCAAAAATTACCTTGGATTACCCTGCATTAAAATAAGTGGTATTTCTTTTGAAATGTCAAACTATAATCCAAACTGAGCCCAACTGAAGAACATGTTGTTTTCATAAGACGCTTAAGCTGTGAATATTATCATGTTAAATATGCAGATACGATTAGTCGGACAAAAGTTATTGTTGCTCTGCGTGTCACATAGGCCTATAGTGTAAATATATCTGGCTTGACCATTATATGCTACTGCTTCATCCATGCGTACATTTCATCAAATGTTTTATTCAGTATCATTCTAAATTTAAGCTTATCCATACATGAATGATGTCACAATGCGTTTTTGTGGTGTGAGCATTTATAAGGGAGCAGCCTTTAAACACAACGTTTTTGCCGCAATGGTGACAATTATCCCTTTGCTGCACAATACCAGATATAGTTTTGTCCTGTTTATTTCACAGATATTTCGTGATTTAACAGTATACATTGCTTCGAAGTATGCTAGAACAGCAGGGCCTTCTGTCTCGTAAAATGAATATAAAATAAAACAGGTTATCTAAAAAAAAGTATACTGACCACATTGCAAAGCAATCAGTCCTGCCAAAATGTACATGTAGTCAGACTGACATGATGTTACTGTGAATTTATTGAGACACTTGCTCATTCCTGTACGTTTTCTGTAAAGTTACAACTGAAAACAGGAACTTACTATACCGGTATATATATATATGTATTTATTTTCCTACTATTCTGGTAACCAGTAAACTATATTTATCATATTGCTAAAGTGTATACCAAAATATGCGTTTGGACTCAGTGTGCCAATAGCTCCCTTTGGAACAATCATGTATCCTGGTGTCCAGAGGTGTGCGGAGGAAGGTAGTTGACCTCATGCCCCCCCCCCCCCCACACACACACACTGATTTGACCTTGAACATATTATGTGAAACAGTTTGCCCGGATGCTTTCTGTCTAGTGTTTCGGCTTCAAGTTTTTCATGTGCAAGAGAAATTTGCCTGCACCGCATTTCTTTTTCTTTTTTCAGTAGTTTTGCATGCATTTTAATTCAGCACACCAATCAGCAGTACAGTATACAGAATAGATTTTGCTTAATATGTACAGGCCAGTAAAATATTCACGCGAGACTGTCGACATGTTCTACCAGAGTGGCAATAATAATTGATAACTATTTATCCGGCAGTCTAGCCCTTTACCACGGGAGCACTGGCGGAGCGTGGTTAATTTAATGGTGCGGCCAGGACAGTTACAATACATTGGACCGACATACTGTTCATTTGGAGTCTGCTGTCCATGTGGTATCAATTAATTGGGAGGAAACTACGTTCAGTATAGAGTCGTATATAGATCACTCCGCGAGTGGTATTTACTGCATTTTTTTATTTATGTCCGGTTTATCATTTCAATATACATTAACCATCATTTTAAGTTCCATATCCCCTGCACTAAAACTAAAAATAACCCACTCACTGGAACTAAATTGTAGGAAGTATGAGGACATGCACATTACGCGTGTGTCATACTTAGTTTACGAAAATAGTATCTACACGTATCTTAAATTTTGTAAATACTACTACTACTACTACTACTACTACTACTACTACTACTACTTATAATAATAATAATAATAATAATAATAATAATAATAATAATAATAATAATAATAATAATAATAATACACAAAAGCGTGACCCATATTCAAAAATCCCAAACGTAATTATGACAGCAAAGAGATTGCAGAGTTACCAAAGCATCAACATTCATCTTTCAATACCAGTGCGAAGAAACAAATTTCACTCCTGGCTAGAGACAGGCAGTCACCGATAAAAGGCAACTGGTGGTTTGAAGCAGGTTCTCTCAACCTTTGAAATATTTTTTATTAATTATAGACCATAGTGTTTCCAAAATGTACGGGCACATAATAAATAAACTTACATGTAGAAATTCCCATCTCAATGTGCCTAAGCAAAAATCAGAATTGGGCTGTCTAGTTTTATGGTTACACCATCAATTTCAAAACAGAAGTCAAGTCCATTTGGTCAGTATAAACGTGGACAAAAGATCATAGCCTGGAATTTGTCAGGTTTTTCATTCATATTTTTTCGATAAAGCATATGATGTCTATATTAACAGCATTTTCCAAAGGCAATTTAACTTTTTGTAAGTCATGATCATAAAAAGATAACGCGTTGGCGTTGGCGTGGTTATATAGACTACAATGCCCTTCCATAACATAAAAAAGTCATTCATAAAGATATTGAACCGCAAAGGTCCAAGTATACTTCCCTGTGGCACTCCCTTTAATAGGTCTGCCCATTCACTGGAAGTGCCACCTTACTTGACCCTTGCTTTCAATCCCTCAAATAACTACCTAATAAATTGCGTGCATTTTGGAAAGACTGTAGGGTCGAAATTTCTGTAATAGCACCTCATGGGGATGGGAGTCAAAAGCCTTCGATAGATCCATTACTATCACACCCACATATTCATGCTTATCCAAAGCGGATTCCAGACTTCAGTAATTTCAAAAAGTAGACTTTGGCATCTGTAATATTTTCCGAAAAGTACAAAGAAGACAAATTAATACATTATTTAAAAAATAAACCATCTGATCGTTCATTAGACCTTCATAAATCTTATTTCAATGACACGTACGTAATAAAGGAAACATTTTTGATATACAGGACGACAAACCGCAGCAGCCTGACTGCAAAACCATGAAATCCGGCGAAAATGTTTATATGGTACCATGGGGCCTAGCTGTTGAACAACTAACTTCCACAGATCAAAGAATCTACCAATGTGAACAACTTTAAGAAGTTAATCAAAGCATGGCTTGGCCACTCCTGCTCTTGCTCTATGTGCATTTTATGTCAATCCAGGAGTTAAGAGGATCAAATATCCTCCTAACATATGTAAACCATGTAAGATTGGCTGTCCATAGTTTCACTGTGAGTTCTTTGTACATACCTTTTCATCACTCGAATGTATTTCAGTTTATTTTATTTCATTTGTCATTGTCCAAAAATAGTGCTGTCGCACTAATGTTTCTTATCTGTAAACTCGACATGAAATAAAGATTATTACTGTCACTTTGCTATCATGGTAATTTACCTGCAAATCTATTTTCCATGATTGTACCAAAAGCGTAAAAACTCCGATAAAATGAAAACCAAGAAATAACTAGGAGAGATGATTTGCTACATAGCAAATCCGTGTGTGAGGGCCTTCAAAGCATATTGGTATGGCAATATACAACAATACCATAACATAGGAATAGAAGTTGGAGTGTCATCTCTATCTATTAAAGCTTTGAAGTTATTCAAGATTTAAAATTTCTAATGGTACTATTTAGCATAATTTAAATTGCTTCAGCGTTTGTTTTTAATTCATTAGGTGTGCAATGGTCAACGAACCACTAGTAGAAGTTAAAATGACATCTCTATCTATGATGGTTTTGAAGATATTCAAGTTTTTTAAAATTTGCAATGCTGCTAATTAGCATAATTTAAATGACTACAACTTTTGCTTTAGATTCGGTACATACGCAATGGTCAATAACCCCCTAGTAGAAGTTGAAATCACATCTCTATCGATAATAGTTGTGAAGACATTCAAGTTTTAAAATATAATAATAATAATAAACGGGAAGGAGGAGGAGGAAGGAGGAGGAGGTGCAGTAGAAGAAGAAGGAGCAGGAGGATATGCCTACAGAGTCCACTGGACAGACCTTAGGCTAATGTTCTTGAACTCAGTGTAAAAGGACACCAGAGAACCAGGGACACCTTTTGAGGTCAGCTAGGGTTAAAAAACCTTGCCATCTACAGCAACAAACCTCACACCTACACAAAGTTTCTTTTCCCAGACTCAACATGGCATCAATGACCATCTTGGGATGTAACATGCAAACGGGCAAATTTAAACTGAGTCACACGTCAGCTTTTCACTACAAGACTACACGGGCTCTGAGTGTCTGCTGATTTGTGTATTACACAATTTTTTTCTGCACAGTGTGTTCTTTTCCCCCTTCGAACTACAGCCAGACTCTTTGCTTACAATGGAATTGGTCCTACAGCCGGTTTGTGGGTCATGCTCATTGTCTGCGGGTCAATTATAATCCATTTATAGCTTCCCATAATATCTGGGCACATTTGCTAATTTGTACGTTTCAGAAACCCCCTAAGTAGCGCATTGAATGAAGGCAAACATGGTTTATGGGTATTTTCAACTGCCGATAAACCGAACAACTGCCCACAAGACGGTCTGAGGATTACAATTCTGCCTATAAACCACCCAAGACATAACTATACATATATATATATATATATTATAATATGGAAAGCGTTCTCTCCTTTTATTCAGTATATGAATATATCTTTAAATATTTGATGATAAAAATAAGTGTAATTCATGTTATCATCTAATGCATCTATTGTTATGTTGAAATATTATCCTTTATAATGATATCATTAAATGCGTTTAGTGTTATCATTAATTGCATTCAATGATATCATTTAAACGATTTCGTGATAAGTCTAAACGGCAAATTTTTTAGACATAAGTAAATTCTTCATGATGATAAAACTAAATTGATTTACTGTTATGATAAAAAAATAGAAAAATGTACGTTCCCGTTTTAGTCTGAATAAATCATAACACCAAAAACTTAGGGATAACACTAAGTAATAAATTTTATGATCAAATAAACTAGAGGTGACCTTGGTGAAGTAATGACAAGACCAATTCGGCTGAATTACTTCCGGGCTACCTTCTATACGTGACTTCCGATTTTCGCCACGTAAAATGCGTCTGAATCCAGCTGGTCGTGTATTTTATACAATTTAACCAATGCTTGATCAACGTCGCTTGTACAGTCATTTGTAAAGTTACCCTATTGCAAGCTGACATAAATCTGAAGTACTGTTTGTCTAATGGCTTCTTTAATACTGAAAGACGCACAGGTCGCAGTTGCTGCCGCCATTTTACAATGATGGCGATTCATTGGTTAGTTGCTGTGCACGGAAAAGACAGGGTGGGAAATGGAAACGATCCAACATCTGCACGCCTGGTTCATTAAAAAAAAAAACATACAATACATCCAATGTAAAACTATGACCTTTATGTTTGTTTTGAGCCAGTAATTGAATGAATAGTAACGTTAATGCTAATGATAAGTTACCTGTTTGATTTGCAGAGACCGCCATGACGGTTCCGTGTCTTGCAACGTTCTAATTGTTTGAGCTGTATTCACTGCGCATTGATTGTTTTGCTGTGGCCCGGGTTGCATTTAAACATATTATGAAATCAAATTAAACATATCATCAATTTTAATCACGGATGAAATTTATTAACTGGGCATTTCAACATACAATCAAATCGATTTGATGGTATGACAAAATACGTTAAGACGTATGTTAAAATAAACCACGATAATGCATGAAATTAAATCGATTAATCGATAATATTCCATGCAATTTCTGATATCATTAAATTGATATTTTCTTATACATGTTACAATTGAATAACAGAATTTTTTCCGAATTAGACCTATCTTCAAATACATTTCATGATAAGAATAAATGGAAATAACGGGTTTAAATAGATATCTGTAAATAATTATTTTTATGATCAAGTATTCAATAATAACGTTGAGCACAATTTATCATAACACTCTATATATTATTGTATCTGTTACATTAATATACTGAATCAAAGGAGAAACAGAGTTCAATAATATATATATATATATATATATATATATATATATATATATATTACCTTGCTCTTTTAAGAAACTCAACCTGGTATAAACAAAACTTCAGGCATAAAAGGAAATTACGTGCATAAATTTCACAAACAAACTATTACGTATACAGATAATACGCATAGGGCTTTTAATATCAAAATTATGAGGAGGACTCCTCTATATCTCTTTTTTGGATACTCAAATTAAATGAAAACCCTTTTAAATCAATATTCATAGCTAGTGCTTCAAAATATAAAACCAGCAATTATCAAAGAAAATCACAATGTGTCTGACGGCAATTAATAATCATTTCCACAAAAGTCTGTTATGCAATTTGTGGAAAATATGAAGTTATTGCTTCTACAGTATTAGCAAATCCTTCGAATTTATATAAAATACAATAATAGAAAAGCAAAAAAAAATTCAAACATTTCGATTTTTCGACACTTCAGACAAATCTACTCAGAGAGTAAGTCAAAGATCTCTTTCAGAATTAATCAGCAAGATGTTTGAACGTAATGGTTAACCGTACACTAATATCAATTGATATTCAAAGAAAGCGTATTGGTCGCATAATAAATATTCAAAAAATAATGTCAAATCTTACACTATTAAAACTTTGATTCATGCTCTAAAATGCCTTTTGGATAATACTTTTGTTGAATCTGGACCATCGGTATTTCAACAAATAAACGGCACCGAGGGGATAGCAACTGCTCCCCAGCATTCTCAGATTTATAGTTTAAACTGGTTTTAATTTAAGTACACAGATTAATTGATGAAAAAGGATTTTTGCTTGGCTACAAAATCATCAAACAATCCAAGGTATATCGACGACATTGCTTGTGTAAATGTACACAGTTTCAGGGAAATTGCCATAGAAATTCATTCAAAGACATCCATTCACAGGGAGCCAATTTTGATAGTTTCAGAGAGGTGCTTCTGGACTTGAATACTCAGGTCACCAATGAAAGGCTTTGCATTAAGGTGTATCTCAAAATTAATGAGTTTAACTTTGAAGTGGTGAACAATCCTTTCCCTGGCAGTATTGATTCGGACATTATTGGCTGTAATACATTTTGGTCGCAGATTTTGAGACTGGATCCTATTTGTTCTAAATTTCAGGACTTTGCATCTGAAACCAATTTTATTTATAATAAACTGGAGTCAAGAGGATAAAATGTTCTTTTGACTAAGTATTTCTACAAATTTTGATGTAAATAATATCCAGAGATTGTTAGAAAGTTTGGCTGTAATAACTTTTAGACTTGCCTGTTATGCTACTTCATTTCATCTTTAGGCATTAATCTGTCTTAATATTCACATTTTAGGCTAGCATGTTTTCTGAACGGGGAATACCATGCGATATCGGGATATATTCGGAAAGCCTGCATTATAAATCCAGACCGCATGGCGGCAGGGATATATAATACAGGGTTTTCTGAAACATCCAAATAACAAGTGGTAGCCCCTATTTAAAGCTTGCCACCCTTTCTTGATACAATTTTACAGTTGAAGACCCTTTTCACCGCGTTAGGGGCCATTCATAACTAACATTTTTTGTTCAAATTTGGATTTTTTTTCCAAAATGTGGATAGGTGGGTACAAGAAAACAATCGATAATCCAAATTTCAAAACCCATCAGGTAAAAATGCACTCTTGAGGCCTGTCCTCGTGTTCACCTGGGGAGGACAAACCATCAGATTCACAGAAAATACCCGAAAAAGAACAACAAGTGTACAATAATGCTGTAGAAAAGTTGGATAGTTGTTGGATTGGCAGGTATACAACACATTCCCAGTCTTTTGTGTAGGTGTTGATTGTAACAGAAAGACAATACTAATTTCAGTTTTGATCTGGATGCTATGGATGAGGTGTTCAAATGTACCAGTAAAAAGAGAATTGAAGAAAAAAACTCAGCATATCTGAGAGGGTACCAACTCTTTATCTTCAAAGACACACCCATCTTTGAAATGCTCAAGTACCAACTGTGAGTACTGTCAGACGAGCCCCCCCCCCCCAAAAAAAAAACTTCAGAACTGTTAGGTCATATACTGAAGTGGGGTATTTTTGTCCCATCCCCAGTGCTACAAGAGCTACCTTCAACTGAAATTTGAGTGCATTGTCAATGGTTCCAACGAGAATCTGAACCAGACAAATTTTGTTCATCCGTCAAAGAACGGTTTCACTGTAAAATTTGTAGAAATAGATTGTTATTTGCATCCAAAACGTTGAGCTCGAGGCACACACTTCTTTGTCACAGCAAGCCTTAAAGCCTTTCCCCCTCAAACCGGCCAAAACCGGCTGGTGGTCAAATGTCGTCTGGTTCAGTGTTTTCAACTAATTGCAACGGTTATGAAAAACAATTTGACTGAGAAATGTGCATGAGACTTATCAAGATCACGTACCGCAGGTCAACAGCTTTCCTTGGCATGGGTGGGGCACTTAGTGCCCAACCCATGCCAAGGAAAGCTGTTGACTCAGTCTTAATTCAAGGGGGGAAGGGTTAAAGACCACACCAAGATGCAGACACTGAAGGACATGTGTGAAAATTTGAAGGCTGTCTTCTGGGTTTTTCTTCGTAATGCCAGTTGAACAAACACAAGAAGATCTGAACCATTTAGCCAAGAGGGGTCAGCAGTCTAAAATTTCATAGGTATATGATGGAAAAGCCAGAAACATGGTTCAGGTGCTGCTGTGGAACGATTAATATTGTACACAGTAGACACATGGCATTAAAGTGTCCTATTATTATTAGCAAAATGTATACTTTCTACAATGATAGGAGACTATTATCAAAAGCATATTATAAATGTAATGATCCTTGTTGTTTCAATTGTATGTGTTATCAAATACAAGGGTATTACAACCAGGTCGTTTTGACACATGCATGCCAGTATGTATAGTACTTCGGCAATTTGAAATAGCTTCATGTCTGGGCACATCATTTTTTAACTATCCAAACTTTGGTTGGGTAGATGGGTCACACCAATCAGGAAAAAAAGTCCAAATTTTAAAACATTGAAAATAATGAATGGCCCCTTAGTCCAAGAAACAGTATAGAACAAGTTTCAACTTTATTCCTCCATGGTCACGCTGCCTGGTGAAGTGGTTAGAACAGTCGCTTCAGCCTAATGAAATAATAAGTGCGGCTTCGAATCCTGTCCGCGGCATACGGATATGTTGTTGTTGTTGATTTTGTTTTTGTTGTTTTTGTCCATTATAAAGCAGAAGGAACACTAGTTATCCGTGGCCAAATTGGAAGTCCAGCAGTCTGGTCACCGAGAGTAGTTCTCATACAAGAGACGTCCACAGGGATTTAACTGGAAAAACTTCAGAAGAAATGCCTGACAGTGATAAAAGAGGCATGGTTGAAGTCAGGTTAAACCTCCACAGGCTCCCATTCACAAGTACACACATTTTCGGGTTCCATGATAAAATGAAACAGTTATTTTCTACGTATTGAAATTTATAAAAACCAGACCTGAGATGTTTTACATCAGATTTCATCTACTGTGAAAAGAAACGAGATGACAATTGTTCTTGAGAAGGTAAATTTATAATCTTTAAATCATCTACGAATTACGATTTCTCCCATAGTTACCCATGTTGAAACACAATCGCTCCCAAAATAAGTATGGAAAGAATTTACGACCGAAATGAAATAAAAGAGAGAATCCTATTGGTTCTTGTTTTCTTCGTAAGGCAATGAGATACGTAAGATAGAAAAGAGAAACTGAAAGTTCTTTTTTGAATGACGTACCTCAGCAACGCAATGTTGAAAGTGAACAATGGGAGTTGACACGGCTGCTGCAAGCACGCTAAACCAAGTAAGTTTTTCTTAAAGCAAAAGTCCCTTCTGAAAAGCTAAGTTTAATAGCATTTAGTACAAAATGAAGCACAATATCACTACAATTTTCAACTCTTCGGTCTTCAGGGCTTGTCCTCGTGAAGACGCAGGAAGGGTCCTGTTGCTGTGATACTGGTTTTGCCAGTGGCGCTTGTACGTATGAACGCACACCTAAAGCCTGACGAGCCCGCCCCCCCCCCCCCCCCAAAAAAAAAACTCACTGTCATCACAATCAGAACTCATTTCGGTGGTCTTTCCTCCTGAAAGCTGCCATGAAAGCGAAAGATCTAGATCCTCGTCACTGCCCTTCGCGTGACTAGCATCTCCCTTTGTCGTCAAGTTGCTTGGCTTGCTTGTGTGGAGAAAGATTTCCAGGTGACGCCATGGCTCCTTTCACACAAAAAACATGAACTTTCCCTGCATCGGGCTGCGACTGCGCAAATTTTTCAGGTCTATAGAAAGCGATTTTATCACCATGAAAAAAGTTGTTGAAATTAATCACAAAAATAATAACAATACATATGGGTCCATTCCATGCTATTTTGAGTTTAGGCTCTTTAAAAGATAGTGCACTGACAAAATTAAATCTGAAATAATCACTCTGATTAGATACTCCAGCATGACTACCAGGATCCCTTTTGTGAACACCTCCTGGGAAGAATTTGGAATTTTACAATGAGATATATGCATTTCTCTTGATAGACACCTACTTGTTTTGCGTAAATGTTGAAAAGTTACAGCAGACCAGACACACTGTAAGTTGGATAGTATGACATTGAAATATACTTTTATGCAGTGTGTAATTTACGTAGTTGCCGTTGCACTATTAATTACCTTGGAAAACGAATTTGGAAAGAGTTTCTATACCGATATATGATTGGAACCATGGCATAATTACTTATGAAATAAATGAATGAAAAAAGAAAGAAAGAAAGAAATAATAAACAAACAAACAAACAAAATAAATATATACATAAACAAATGAATGAATGAAGTAATTAATAAATACATAAATAAATAAATGAATGAATGAAATAATGAATGAATGAATGAATGAATTAATAAATACACAAATAAATAAATAAATAAATAAATAAATAAATAAATAAATAAATAAATAAATAAATAAATAAATAAATAAATAAATAAATGAATGAATGAAGAAAGAAAGAAAGAAAGAAAGAAAGAAAGAAAGAAAGAAAGAAAGAATGAAAAGAGAGTCTTTTGCAGCCGGACCTGGTTATCTGAAAAACACCATTTTTTCGATTCAAGATGTCTTAGGTGTGTACAAATAATTTCACATCGAATGCTACCCTCTATGGAGCACAACTTTCACGACAATTCTTAGGTTTTCCGGGTCTATGGAACCACGCAATTCATAAAATCTTTGGCTTCTCGATGCATTTAGCCTTAGAGCCTTGAACAGAGCTACCGCACCTCTTAAACCAATTAACAAGGAATATCTTGATATTTGTATTATATTTATTCAATGGGTTAAATGATATTTGCGTGAGCAGCACACACAAAGCAACTGGAATGTTCATATCCCCTCTATGTAAATCAATCCTAATATACATTATTTTCTTTGTCTTAGTTTTTGTTTTGTTGCTCTTTTATTTTTGTTTTTCAATTTTTTTTCTTTTTTTCTTATTTTCTAATTGTGAGCCTGATCGAAATCTTGGATTCATAAATCGACGCTTTTTTTGGGTTAGCAGAGGATCATGCTAAAAATGAAATGATATAACTATAACCGTTGTCTGTATGATTAAATGGAAGCTACACAGGAATACTTTATATGCATTATATATATATATATATATATATATATATATATATATATATATATATATATATATATATATATACATATACATATATATATATAATGCATTTCTTGGTATGTCAAAATAAATTTGGCCCTTTGATTAAATACGTTGCAACATAATCCAATTACAATTGTGGTAGGCTACGATGTATGAATAACCCCTTGTCGTCTACCTTGGAACCAGTACCACAGTTTGTGCTTGTTTTGTTGCTTATATTTGTCGAACATTTTTGCCTCATTTCTGTATTACTTTCATAGAAATGCGCATGCTTTATTGGCATCACACAATTTTTGGTTACATTTAAAGGGGAACAGCAGTGATAGTTTTTTACTTTTTTGGCTCATTTATGGCCAATTTAGGTGTTGATTTGACAAATTTTCAACATTTCTCCTGAAACAGGTATTTAGTTAGAGCTATTTGTTATTTCCAGTTGTTCTGTTGTGTGATGTCACCTGGGCTACCCTCCATCCATGATACGTAAATCTTGAGGGGGCATCAAGCTGAGAATTACATTAGCAGGCATATCATGATGACTTGTGCACTCTGTGAATCACCCTCTCTGATCTTATCAGTGTAGTATTTTAGTTGACGCCTGTTTCAGTAATTGGAGACACAACAGGAGCAGTTAGCTTGTGTGTATTGATTTCCGCATTTTTCTTTCCTTATTAATCCTCATTAAATGAGTAAATATCTCAGTTTTGTTAATTTGATTATATGTATACGCACTGCTTAATACATAGCAAAAGTGGAATATGTGTACTTGGTCAGGGTTCCATGTTTTTGTCAGAGTTGCATTAGCTGTTGCAGTTAGTCCAGGTGACATGGAATCCCTCAGTTGCATATCTGAGAAAACTTGCAATCTGCAGTTTGTATTTTCTGATATGGGTCCACATTTATTGTATTAAACAACCAAAAATGTGAATTATCACCGCAGTACTTAAATGAGCAAGAATAAAGACAAATCTGACTGTTCCCTGTCATTTTAACGATATGTGGCAACGAGGTACCTACGAGAAAGAAGTATAAAAATCCCCCCCCCCCCCCAAAAAAAGTTGTGGTAGTTTTTGTGTAATTAATTTACCTTGAACTTGTTTACTACCAACTGCAATTCAAATCCATTACTCGTGGTGGACCTATTCTGAATTATCAAATCCATACTCTATCAGTATTATCTATCAAACACAAAAGTTCCAGCGTCTCTATAGTCCCATAGTATATAGCAGTCCGGGTCAACAGCTTTCTTCGGCGCGTATCCGGCGCATTGCGGCTGGGGTATGGCGAGGAAAGCTGTTGACTCAGTCCTAGATGCAGCACTGAAAGAGGTAACGTATGATACTCCGGAATTTCTTATATCTGTTAAGTCTGATCATTCATAAGTCATATTTGTGTATGAAAATGCAAATTTGTCTTTATTCTTCCTTTGTTTATTGATATTTGAAATTGCCAATCTATCTGTAGTTGCAGCAAGATATATTTTATTGTTTGTATTATATTCCATTCATTTTTTAATTGATGGCATCACATTTTGGAGGTACATTGTTTATTTCCGTTTATGTTATTTTCCTTTATTATCTTTTAGAGTACAAGCCTGCTTTATATTTTCCAGATGGCACCTGTATATTTTTTGTTTACTGCATTCTATTTTTTGAAAATATTTCTCATATTAGAGTTGTTACAAAAAATAGTCACAGCCTGACATATGGAAGGCCTTTTCGAGCCAAGGAAACTTCAAACATTCTTCAGATGTTTATGGTAATTGATGACAGGAATATTTTTGAGGAAAAAGCCATACTACTACATGTTCTTCACTGTCATGCATGTTGTTAGCACGATTTTATTAACGATTTCACCGTGTTAGTGTGCTGTAAGACTTATTAATGGAATGATGCAAAGTCCTCCACTTTGGCTGCCAGCCTGCTACTGGGATCCTATGATAGATACCAAAAGTCAAGGAGCATATTGACATCATACCAGTAGCTTGTTCATAGCCTGCTGATGGAGGCATCTTAATGAACTGATCTAAAAGCTTGATAAGTTCTTTTCTTAACTTTTTTGTAACACGTTTCCAAAAGCACACATGAACCGATATGTTTTGCTGAACGGGAGTCCTGGAGAACACGGTCCAAAAAATGTTATATATATATATATATATATATATATGCAATATAATTAAAATATTTCCTGTATAATTCGCCTTACATTTACACTAAAACTTTGATTTGAATTGATATTTAGCCGCATGGATATTATGAAATATGTATATATATATATGTATATATATATATATATATATATATATATATATATATATATATATATATATATATATATATATATATATATATATATATATATATGTGTGTGTGTGTGTGTGTGTGTGTGTGCGCGTGTGTGAGACAGTCTCTGTGTGTACGTTTTTTCAGTAAACTTTTTTTTATTCGAGGGGAAATTATTTCTTCTAACTTTTCACACGTTCTGTAAACAGATTGATGGTTAAGGCTGAAAAGGAGAAATAAATGTTAATTGTTTAACGGATATTCATAAGTCTTTCATTTGTGACCTGCATTGGTGAATTTGCAATAAATGAAAGAAAGTATCAGGTTCCCGGGTATGCATCTTCTATAAATAAGGTGTATAAATAGATTTGGGAGCAATTAATGACCAAAATATACTCAACAAATTTGAGTGACAGATTGAGACAGGACCTAAATGCATTCCAATTATCCATGGTATGGTACACTGGGAGATACTGTATTTACTTATTCATTCATCTGTCTATCTATCTATCTATCTATCTATCTATCTATCTATCTATCTATCTATCTATCTATCTATCTATCTATCTATCTATCTATCTATCTATCTATCTATCTATCTATCTATCTATATATCTGTCTGTCTGTCTGTCTGTCTATCTCTAAATCTCTTTGTTTTTCTGTCTGTCTGTCTGTCTGTCTATCTCTCAATCTCTCTGTTTTCCTGTCTGTCTGTCTATTTATTTAATTATCTATCTATTTATAAGCTCATGTACTTTTTTATTCACTTACTTACTTATTGATTGATTGATTGATTTCACGTATACATATATGTCTCAAAAGAGGATACCAAAATCTGAATATTTTTGTATTTCGACATTCATTTATATACGTGCTAAACAATCTCGTTCTTTAATTGTGATGCGCCACTGTATTTTATGTTTGCAGAAAATAGGCTCATATGTTGCAAAATTTCACTAATGTCACAAAGATAACTTTCATAAGGGTGTTTCCATAAAGAACTCATATTTGAGAGTGACTTACTCACATTTTGTGCACAGAAAAAGGCATATCATTCAGCGTAATAAGCACTTGCCTGTACAAAGAAATGTGTTGTAGTTTTCGATGTAGTGCGCTGACAGCGTGTTCGCAATAAATACAAAATAACACGTTGAAAATGAATAATTGTCTTTTCCTGTTTTTTCTGTATATAAACGTTGTCCTTAACAAAAGGTAATTCCCTTTCCATAAGTGTACAGGTATACTCAACCTCCAGCTAAATAATAAAAAAAAAAAAAAAATGGGTAATATAGGAAACGAGTAATTTTTCTCGGAATTATATGCATGAGAAACAAACGGGAAACCTTTGACGTTCAGAATTTTAGCACAGTGTGGTAATCTATGTTACCTGTCTTTAGTGGGAGATGACATCATCTACATGGAGTCTGTGACAGTGCCCCTTGTGAAAATAATATCACAATGCTTTTCCGAGGAATGACTGAAGCATATCAAAAACTTTTTAATCCTACTACCAATGGTGACGCATGTCCGATCATTTTGGCCCCACTTCCGGGGACAGTGTTATATGCCTATCAAGATCCAAGGAATACAACCGGGATACAAAAATTTTATGCGTTTATCAAATCATGCACATACACCCACCCACCCACCCACCCATACACACACACACACACACATATACATACATATATACATACATATAATATAATATAATATAATATAATATAATATAATATAATATAATATAATATGATATAATATAATATGATATAATATAATATGATATGATATAATATAATATGATATAATCTAATATGCATATTTTATGGTGATACCTGAAGATTTTCTCTCGGTGTTCGGAAATCCAATTTAGTCATACTAAGTTCTATACACGGCCCCAGTGGTATCTAGGAGAACCTAGGAACGTTATCAATACTGCATCAGAGCTTACCCTCTGTGTGTAACTTTTTTGCATTCTGTAAACACGACTGCCGCGTCCGGTGAAGGCTGTCTTATTAAACAAGTACTTTGTCTTAGCAACTTTTTGTGACCCTACGGACGTGCCTCTAAAAGTTCTTAACAATGACCCAGTGCGTAATACTACCTTCTGCCACACAGTTTCTCTAGTCAGGCGTTTTAGACCTTCTAGCCAAGGATTTTCTTAGTTTTCACATTTAAAATCTTATATGGCCCTTATGATGAAGGCCGTATGATTAACCGACTGCGGCAAATGAAGATCCCCCACTTGCTCTGATTTGAATTCATGATACGAGTAACTATAAACATTCTCTCAACGGTGGCAGGACAAGTCTGGCCGATTACCTTCGGCTCCTGTTGTTATCCCCGCAGTATAATAATACAGGCTGCAAGGGGAGGACTCTAGTTTCAAAACTTTAAATATGGTTTTTGTACTCTTGTTTGAACTGTATTGTATCACTCATTTTACATCCTGGAGTGGTTAATTTACTTCCTGCATAGTGTATTTCGTCTGTCTATCTCATTTCGACATTGGAATGCACTCTTAATTTTTACCATTCGCAGAGGTTCAATAAAATTATATTATTATCGTTAATAATCACTAGTAAAATGTCTCGGCGGGTTTTGGCACACTTCGGCGGGAGCCGGCGGTCTTCGGCGGGTCCCAGCGGGTCTCGGTGGGACTCGGCGGGATTCGGCGGTGGTACCGCCGATAACCGCCCAATCCCGCCCGCACCCGCCAAGGCCAGTGGCTGCCTCTGTGGGCTCGGCGGGTGCCAGCGGGAGTGGGCGGTTGTAGGAGGGAGTGGGCGGTTATCGGCGGGAGAGCTGCCTTTCACTAGTCTCTCCCGCCGGTAACCGCCCACTCCCGCCGGCACCTACTGGCCACCGCCGGTAACCGCCCAATGCTGACCACTGATTTGTGTAGCATCGAAAATAAGAATTTTCATGGAATAACTAATAGGGGTATGCACAACAAGGGCCAGATGAGATGTATAAATATGTTCGCTTTTGCACATATGAGGCTTACAATCTGGGACCATTCAATGAGTCCATTTAATGAGTCACACTTGTAGATCTTTACAGAAACACTGCAATTTAACAAACAGAAAAAAAAGGCAAACTTCATTTCGAACAGGATCTTTATTCAAGGTCAGCGGGTGCCGGCGGGAGTGGGCGGTTACCGGCGGGAGTAACTAGTGAAAGGCAGCTCTCCCGCCAACAACCGCCCACTCCCGCTGGCACCCGCCGAGCCCACAGAGGCTGCCACTGGCCTCCGCGGGTGCCGGCGGGAGAGGGCGGTTATCGGCGGTACCACCGTCGAGTCCTGCCGATTCCCGCCGAGACCCGCCGGGACCCGCCAAAAACCGCCGGCTCCCGCCGAAATATGCCAAAACCCGCCGAGACATTCTACTAGTGAATGATGATGATGATGATGAAAATAATAATAATAATAATAATAATAATAATAATAATAATAATAATAATAATAATAATAATAATAATAATAATAATAATAATAAAAATAATAACTGTATTTATAATAATAATATCAATAAGTACATCGATTATACGTATTTGTATATATGTATATATACGTATATATATATACATATATATATATATATATATATATATATATATATATATATATATATATACGGACAGATAGACAGACAGACAGATAGATGGATAGATAGATAGATAGATAGATAGATAGATAGATAGATAGATAGATAGATAGATAGATAGATAGATAGATAGATAGATAGATAGATAGATAGATAGATAGATAGATCTGTTGATTGAGTGAGTGATTAATGGATTAGAAGATCCAGAAGATGTTGAGTTACATATAATCGCTCTTCCTAAATATTTATCACAGGAATTTGTTCTACAAACCTTACTGCTAAATTTTATGTTTACATGTTTCAGTTAAACAAGTTTTCAAAATTTGAAATATCACACCAATGAACAACAATTAAACAATAGTCAATACACTTTTCATAATAGATAGATAGATAAATAGATAGATAGATAGATAGATAGATAGGTAGATAGATAGATAGATAGATAGATAGATAGATAGATAGATAGATAAATAAATAGATAGATAGATAGATAGATAGATAGATAGATAGATAGATAGATAGATAGATAGATAGATAGATAGATAGATAGATAGATAGATAGATAGATAGATAGATAGATAGATAGATAGATAGATAGATAGATAGATAGATAGATGGATGGATGGATGGATGGATGGATGGATGGATGGATGGATGGATGGGTTGGTGGTTGGGTGCGTGGATGGATGGATGATAGGTGGATGGATGGATGGATGGATGGATAGACAGATTGATAGATTTTTTCTAACATTACATGAAAAGAAAAAGAGTCCCCCAGTGACTAGTATAATGTACGTGAAATAACAGGGGAAGCACATATATAATAAAGTAAAACTTGACACATGAGACTTAAATATACACAATATACTCAATACACATCAGTATAATTCCACTTGACTATGGCCAAAGTCCCTCTCATGGGGCAATGCTTATAATGTGTAGGTCTTCACTCGACGACACCAAGTAGCTTAAAGCCGATGAGTACCAAAAAGTTAGGTCAGTTTCATAAATTTCTGGGGTAATTCAGCAGGCCTCTGGGTGTTGTGGAGTGAGTTACATAATTTAGCTCCTCTATAAGTGAATGGATTGAGGCCGTTTTTATTCGTAATAACTTTTTGTAGACTTGGCGTGTGGGCTCCACTCTAACTGTAGTGTGTTTCGAGCGCTGTAAATACATTATTGATATAACTGGGATTTGTGTGATTGACAGATTTATAAACTTATTTCAGTAAACTGGATTGATATCGGTCCCTCATAAATGGCAAACCAGCCATAGTCAAAAGTTTTGCATAAGCCGACTTGATAATAACAGAAAATATATATCATTGAAAACTTTTTAGACATCCCTGAAGCACGTGTGAGTGAGTTGCTGAAAAAAAAAATGTGTACTGTTGGTAGAATTTTTTTTTCGTTTTTTGGAGGGGGGGGGGGGGGATCCGGCGCATATGTGGGAGTTAACTGGGCACCTGTCAGTGTAAGTATGGGCCAGTCTCTTCCATTTTTATTTTGTTCCGGAAAATGACACTGTTTGCTGCCATCGGTTTTACGCTGGGCCACTCGCCTTCACACAGTGTTCATGTTGGAATGCCTGCTTTTGCATGGTTACACTTAACGTCTCGCCGTTTATATTTATCCATTATAGAAAACGCCTTCATTTATCGTTGATTTAAGTCAAGAGTAGTAATTGTAGAAAGGATAAACATTTGATGAATGATATATTTACATTAAGAAAGTTGAACGTTCAAAAGTGTGTAAATAATAAAGAACCAGCAAGGTTGCCCTGTGCTGTATACAAAGATATATTGTCGACAGCTCTTCTGTCATGTAGTCGAACTAAATAAAATCACTAGGTAAGCTTCACAATTATTTTCCTGAAGTTATTTAATCATATCTACTTGTTTGGCATTGGTGTCTCATCACAGGAGAGCATACAAGTGAATATACATATGATATGTACACTCCGCTAGCATATTGTTACACGAAACCAAAGGTGAGTATAGCTTTGCTTAAATCCACATTAAATACGTGGAAAACAGAAAACGTATCGGATACTGCCAGCAAATTGTAATAACAGGACTTTGGGTCATTTGAACTACAATTGCTAGAAAGACCCTCTGTTCAACGCACAGGTAATAGGAAGCAGAATACCACACAATGTTACACCTTTCACAAAAGGATATCTTTAAGGTGGTTTCGATGCAATTAATCTTACCGTCAGATAACACCAGTAGAAGAACCTGCATTGTTATATCGGATATGGAAAGCTTGGGATTGGTGACAATTTCAGACACCATTGTAGATTGGTAATAGAGGGTCCCACAGTGTTCTTGACACACGTTAGTCAAAAAAGTTTTGATCATTATTCAAAATTCTCTACCGAAGCCTTAAGTCTTACACTTCATTTTGTTCACTGCTGGGGTCATTAGGCAGTGCACCGCCAAACTGAGAGAGTATCCAGCAACCATGTGGCTGATGTACAGGTACCCGGCTTCCGTGTGGGGACACTTACTCGTTCCAAATCTGCTAAGCCTCAAACAACGTGAAATTCGAATATATATATATATATATATATATATATATATATATATATATATATATATATATATATATATATGTGTGTGTGTGTGTGTGTGTGTGTGTGTGTGTGTGTGTGTGTGTGTGAGTGAATGCGTGGCCTGTAAAGGGGGGGGGGGGCAGCACTGGGCCAAACTATTGGACCCCAGGGTGTTATAATTTCTCTGAGGTTCTCAGGCTGCGCCTTCATTCACAAATACACCCTGGCGTCGCCTCGGGTTTACCAGATTAGTTCTGTGTACGACTATTCATGCCATACCCTTTAGTAAGTACCCACCCTTATTTCTTCAGTGATGATTCTTTTCATATTTTATAAATAATAGCTCTTCCATCCCGCTTAGAAGCTTGCTGCCAACTGTTTTTGCCGCTGCCATACTGGTTGTTCGTGTTCGCCTGCGATCTTGTTTTTTTGTATCGTCACCTACTCCATAGTCTTGATCTCGCGCTATCAAATTGCGTACATCCCGTACAAATCTATACCAATAACCCAATATCTGTAGACACGTACATTAGTACAACAACCGTTCGACGTTCACTTTTCGGTCTGACCAAATTGTAGGCCTACTACATCGTCAAAGCTAAAATCGAGAAGCCCACGCGATCCGATCCAAGCCAATCACAATTTCGAATCAAGAAAAGGTATTCACTTTGTCTCTCTTTCTCTGTATCTGACTCTGTCTCTCTCTCTGTGTTTCCTTCTCTCATATATATATATATATATATATATATATATATATATATTCACATGCCAACGACAGCAGTACAATCCATGCGTAAATAATTAATCGCTTATCAAGCACAAATTCAACATTGTAAGTAAAATACATCATCGTTATCCCAGTTTTGGTGAAGCAAGTCTTTGTATATCTAAAGTAACCATAAATGTAATTCACGATTTTACTCGTGGGATCTTTTCCTCTGTTCATATACCTGGGTGAGTGTTTCAATAAAATACACCCCTTTACCTCTTGTGGACAGAAAACCGATTGATATGGGCATTAATAGGAATTTTTAACTTTGCATATATTGCAAAACTGAAAATAACTTTCGTGAACTGTGCAAAGAATAGTCTTCAGTGCACGCTATTCAGAATTTCATGAATTGTTACTGTGAACTGGAAGTAAAATGGTAAAAAGCTTTAGTATTTTGTGTCAAAGCATGAAAATTATCTCTTTATTTCATGAACTGGACTTCCTCCTGCACCCCATTATGATGTGGCGGTGAGAATCAGTTGGTAGCCCCTTAAAAGTCAAATAGCAGTGTGAACTGACTGTGAAACCACGAAAATAAAACAAAACACAGATTATGTGCGCAGAGTATACAAAGGGAAATCAGCTTAAAGTTCAAAGCAACGAGTTTCCCTGGTATTAACTGATAGGGTTAGATCCATGAACAGCACGATATATCTAAGGAGGCGAACGGGATTACCAGAACAACCTGTCCATACAATACACACTGCAACAGTACCTGCCATCAACATCACATGCGTTAGGCATTATGTAACAATCTTCAGAGCCGCTTATACTGTTATGTTATGTTGAATTGCTGCGCAATATTATGCTTAAAAGCAGAAGGAAAACAAAAGAAAACAAAAAACAAAACAAACAAACAAACAAACAACCCCCCCAAAGCAAAACAAACAAAAAACAAAACAAGACAAACAAACTAACAAACAAACAGGCAAAAAAGAACTAACTAACAGACTAGCCCCCGATTATTTGAGAAATTTATCCGTCAGTGAATATATTCTAATTCCAATATCATTCAAAAAACATTAATAATATCTGTATTATTATCATCACTCAACTGTTAGACAATTGATTTCAAGGATAATTTATATAATGACCATTCAATGGTGTCAAATGGTCACAAACGTTACGCTCTGCTTATATATCAAAGTTTTATTCCATTTAGAAGAATTAACGTTAGAAATCCCAAGCACAAGAATCTCAATGTCTTATAGGTTATCCAACAGCTAGGTGGCCCCATGTGCATGTGGCATTAAACTATCAAGGTTTGCAATATGATTTCAGAATCATGATGATAGTAATGATGATGATGATGATGATGATGATGATGATGACGACGACGACGACGACGACGACGACGATGATGATGCTGCTGCTGCTGCTGCTGCTGCTGAAGTCAACTAATTGTTATACTTTATTATAATTTCAGTTGATTTCTAATTCCTGCCCTTAGTTCACATTCCGCCCCTGCATTAAAATAGAATATACATAGTTTCAATACAAATTCATGTATCAATAACATAAAATAGACTGATAACAGAAAAATCTATGCATCAAGGTATACAAAAAAAAAAAAAAAAAAAACCCGAAACAAAACAAACAAACAAACAAACAAACAAACTCGATACACTCATTAGATTACTTATTCACATATTGCCAATGAAGTGTTCTGAGAGGCCAGTTGAACACTTTCAGGGAGAAGACTCCACAAATGTGGACCGCAATATGTAAACTGCTGCGGTAAACCGTAATATTAGGTCAAGAGGTGTATACCGAAAACGCTTAAATGCAGCTTGGGTAGTTCGCCTGGCAACTTTACTCATGTACCCCAGCTTGTCACGCATGATGGCTGGTTGAGGTTATTTAATGCTTTGAACACTTGAACGCACTTGTGCAATTCAATACTTCTGCTGAGGTGATTGCAGTGTAGCTGTTTGTAAAGAAGTTCAGGAGGAGCACAGTAGGGTGCGCCAGTTAAAATCCTAATATATATATCATGCTCAGGGTTGTCTGTATCTGTGAGCGAGACACACAGTGATATTGGGCTCAAATTGCCGTGGCAGTGGATAAACTGGATTATCCATGGTAGAACTCCCACACCAAAATGGCAGGATAACTACTCTTCAGTACCAGTCACGATCCCTTGGTTTCTCACCACTCCAAAAGTGAGAAGAAAACATTGGGGGAACAACTATTGGTGGTGGATGCCATATCACGTCAGGCATACTGGAGTTCACGGGAGATGGTACCCACAAATTAACTGGACAGCAATCCATCTGCAAATTAGAAACAGCAACAAATCCAAGGTATGGATTTGTATTGGTGGGGTTGCTTCATTGTGCAGCTTCCGGGAAAAAGCTAGGGCACATTATGTGGAGAATCTTGGAACATTTTACATAGATCGACTTCAGATGTATGAGTTTGTTACCGTCATTGTCGTATGGTTCCTTTTGACTTTCACAGGCATTCCAGGTAAGATGATTATTAGCATTTAAACAAACTAACGTATTTGATGTATAATCGATGAGATGACAGACGTGCAATGTGTCAAATCTTGGATTCATTGATGCAAAATCAGTTACAACTGAATGCCTCTAACTTTTAAACCAAGGTATTTGCTGATGTCCAAGTATTGCTTTCGGCCATATATACGCGAGTGAAACATGTTACCTGCCTTTGCCTGGCAAATGTAATCTAACTTTGCAAATTTTTGCTATTTTACGATGAAAGAGAAGAGTCAGGGGACAGGATCATTTGTTATTGATATCTTTAATGTGCTGTTTTAGGGTGCATATCGACTGATAAATTTTCCAATTACACAACAGATGCTCAAAAATGACAGCCATAATATGCCACGTATATGGCTTCTGGCTCATAAGTTTCATTGTTCTAGTCTAGATCCAGTAGTCCGTATGAAATTTCTTTAATGTATTTCATACAATTCCTTGATTAGCCTTTACACATTTGAATGTCTGCATTTTTGCTTTACCTTTATTTTCCTTTTACTTGGGATTCACAAAAGATATATGTTTTTTTTGCTGCACCTAAAGTTCACTGCGACAAAAAGACACCAACAAATGTTCTTCTTTGTTAGTGGAAAAGCAGCGTGAAAACTCTTTCCATGTTTCATGTTTTGTTTTTGGGCGCAAAATATCAAACATTTAATCAAACACTAAATTTGACACAAATGCTATATGCACCCCAACAAAAATCAGGTCACTGAAAAAAATAGCACGTCATACACCGACATCTTATCGTAATGTTCGTTACTAAATATATGATGGAGTTCCTATATATATATATATATATATATATATATATATATATATATATATATATATATATATATATATATATATATATATATATATATATATATATATATATATATATATATATATATAATAGCACGTTATACACCGACATCTTGTCGTTATGTTCGCTACTAAATATATGATGGAGTTCCTATTTTTCTCTCACGTGTTACTGCTTTTTGGTCAGCAGTGCTTTTCGTTGTCAACAACGATCCCGGGTAAGAAACATACAGCAATTCACTTTCCAGATATATCACATTAGATATATCAATTTTGTTTGAAAAAGTATTTTATATATATATATATATATATATATATATATATATATATATATATATATATATATAAAGTAGAACCTGCCTATGAGCCTTAAGGTATCACCTGTAATAACGGACCGGTCTCAACATCCCCTTTAGCATATTCTAGTTGGCTTTTACTTGCCTGAATGGACCACCTGTCATAACGGACCATTTGCACAGGTCCTCTGCGGTCCCTTAAGACAGGTTCCATTGTATGTATATATAACATCTTTTATATCCTATTCGTTTAAGAATTTGGTTACTGTGTGCAGTAAGAAGTTAAGTTATTCTTGTGACATTATCTGTAACGAAACTAACAATACATTACATCGTGGTAGTATCTTTACACATTGTGACCCTGGAACAGACAGATAACAGGTATGAGTTGCTTTCGTTATGATAGGGAATTGCCTAGTGTTTATCGCCATTCTGGGTGCGACACACATGAGGACACCAACCAATCTCTTGCTGTTGAACGTGGCGGCTGCGGACCTGATAATGCTCGTATTCTGTGTCCCTGAAAAGGTAATAACCATACAGCTGGTCCAACGAGGAAGAATGTTAGCTTTTGGTTTTAATATGCTTGATAAATGTACCAGTCTTATTATGAGTACTTCAAATACCAAAAAGAGTGCAATTGACATATTTGATTTATTTTCCTCTTAGTTATGATAATTAATATGAGAAGGAAAGTCACTGTCTCAGCTTGGGGCATCACGGTTGCTGTGAGATAGTTGATAAAGGAATAAAATGTGTTGTTCATTTTGTACCCTGGTCATTATACGAAATTCTAGTTTAACTGTTTATTGATAATCTCATGATTCCATGTAAATGTAGTATAATGGGACAGAACGAATATGCAGTGACTTCTTGCTGACAGCGTCATAATAACCCAAGCCTGTGAAAGATGTCCCCGTTTAGAGTATGCCCTTTCTACAGGATTTCCGTGACGTTGATGAGCGTGGATGATGCGTCTCCACAGTCAAGGCTACATATATGGATTCATACGTTAAAATATCGATTTAGGAACTATCAAATATAACGTGAATTGTAAAATGTGTATCTTTTTGGTCACCTAATGTTTGCAAATCTTGTACGACTCACAACTGAGAACGTGTTTTATTTGACTTGTCACAAACACACACACACACACACACACACACACACACACACACACACACACACACACACACCAAAAAAAAAAATAAATAAATAAAAGAAAAAAAAAAAAAAATGAACAACAATATGTGTAAAATACACT
Source organism: Hermodice carunculata (assembly GCA_964020975.1). Lineage (NCBI taxonomy): Eukaryota > Metazoa > Annelida > Polychaeta > Eunicida > Amphinomidae > Hermodice > Hermodice carunculata. Next base: position 17,024,609 of record OZ026626.1, on the reverse strand, counting down.
GGTTAGCTAATGATAAATGATGTATACAGAGATCAAGTCAGGATGAACCCATCTAAGGATACGATAACCGGCCATCACAGTGGCCACCTAGAAAAAGGTAATATAACTGATCAGCAATATCTTGAAATGACATACAAGAGACATATTTTGCTTGAAAAACTATAAAATTATTAGGGTTGTCACCACATAATACAAGTGGTTGTAGGTAGTTCAAACTAAAATAAATCATAAAAAATGTGGAAACTTCATTTTTAAAATATCTGTAATCAAATTTTAATGCTTTTAAACATAGAAAGTCATTAAGTTTCAATATGCTTAGCTGTTTAAACGAAAGATACAGTTGACTTGAGACGATCAGGCTTCTTTCTGTAATATAAAGATACGATCTTGATAGTGTCTCCTAGCAAGAATGCAAACGTCCAAATGTGTCAAGAACAGATAATTGTACACTGTTAGTGGGCTTTTTGTCGCAGCATATTGGCGAATTCTTTTAAAGATCCGAACAACATTCGAAAGCTCATTACCGATTGCAAATGGGCATCTCAGTTTAAATTTTTCTGAACTCGCAAACCAAGAAAATCGAATCGGTCTGTTCTGGAATTGAAGTACCATCGATGTTTAAATCCAGGGCAAAATTTAGTTTTTTTTTTTTTTTTTTTTTTTTTTTTTTTAGAAATGGAATTTTAATGATTTGTTTTTGCTGTGTTCAGTAAAAGCTAAGTTCCCGCTAATCAACTATGGACGTTAGTTAATTTAATATTTATTAATATAGGAAAGTCATCAGAAACAGAGTCAAAAGCACATAGAGAAATTATCAAGGTTGTGTCATTAGCATACATAATGGCCTTAAATTTTGATGCGCCTGTGTCCATATCATTTGTATAAATTGTAAACAAAAAAAGCCCCAGGATAGATCTGTAAAGAACCCCTGTTGTTATGGGTAGAACAGAACAACAAGAAACATAATGTTGGAGTTGGTACAGGAGAATCTGGTGATCTACAGTATCAAAAGCCTTTGATAAATCTACATATTTGGCTACAGGTAATTTTCCATAATCAAAAAAATCCATGATACTATTAATAAACTCGAATGCTGCAATTTCAATGTAACGTAGGTTTTTAAATCCATGCTAACTTTTGAATAAAGGGAATTTAACATAAAATAATAACTCAAGTGTTTATAGAGTACTTTCTCTAATATTTTGGACACACATGATGGTAATGAAATAGGGCGGTAAGTTTCGCTGGAAGTTACCTGATTTTTATTAAGAAACGTGGCAAAACTTAAGAAATGTGCCGAGTGCTTATTAGAAATTTCAATATATCTGAACAATTTTCACAAAAGCCGAAAGTGATTGTCCTTACTTATCTTTATTTAGGTTCAATGCTACTGTCAATGTGCTTGGTCAGGTATCACCATACTGCATAAAATGCAGGGGTGGTTTTTTTTGCAAATTTAGAACAAATATCATTAACATTTCCTGTTAGTGTTTCAACATGAATGCCCAAGGGTACTTTTTAATGACTCGCTTTCCAAATTCGAACTGTATCTTTGTTGTTCATATTAAATCAGTCACATAGTTTGGCCTCCTGTAGCAAAAATAAGCTACTATATGGAGTTTAGTTTTCAAGTAATAACATTTGATTTTGTCACAGCGTGGCGGTATTACCAATATCATATTAATGCTGCATTTTGGACACTGGAAATAACTGCCAACTGCGTGAAGATATCTGCCCACACACATTTTAGGGTTTCGACATCAAGGTCTCTCCACAAACATTTCTGCCTTCCGAATTAGAGATTACCGTCCTCTATTTTGCTTTTGTAATTTTTGTATTATTTTCTTATAGGTTTAAGGTCAACGGCACATTCCCCGCTTTTGTTAAAGTTTGACGATTCCTTCAAAATCTTCTCTTAAAAGCCGAATTTTGTGGCATCTTGGGGGTTGATCTTTACTCATTGGCTTTGCCTTTTACTATATTTAATTTTGCTCTCATTTTTGGATATAAGTTTATGAATATGGGACAATTTTTTGAACTATCTGATTTCGAGTTGCATGTTGCGTTTTTGCTCATTAATGTGAGTCTATTCTGGATTATTTATTTAATGAAAGGTGATAGAAGACTCCTTCCAAGGTGCGTTATGGTACATGTCAGATTCCATGTGTGGTTTTATGTTCTATCTACGATACATCTCATTTGGAGCTACTATTGGAGGATTTGTTGTTGTGAGCATTGAGCGGTATGTGTGTATATAAACTATGAGGTTGAAAACACTAAATGAGAATATATTTATGGCTGTTTGTTATCCTAAAACCTAGGATTTCTTACACTTTGTTATGATGGCAGTTAAACTATTTCAGAACGAACATAGGGAAAATACAATACATATATGGTGTAATTGTCTTTCCAACTCAAAGAAAGGATGTAAGGTTCATGGTCGGTTCATATGGCGCTACAAGCAGCAAATTGAGAAGCTAGGTGTAGTGGATTAGCTTCCCTAGTTAGGACCACCTCAATATAGAGACCATTTCTCTATTAAGACCACCAACATAGACCCATTTTGTTTATCTTTCACTAAATTATATCTCCATTAAGACCACATTTTCATTTCCTTAGATGGTCTTAATAGAATCAAGATTCAAGATTCAAGATCACATTTATTCGATCAAAAATACACACCTAATTATAGGCCATTTGTAAGTAAAATTAACATATAGGTGCAATGATGATCGGGCAGACCCTTACTAAGACAAATTTATGTCGCTATTGTAAGGGCCACCCCTTTATAAATATGTAACAATTACAATTAAATGGCGAAGTCTTTAAATGAACATACCAATTACATTTCAGGTATCAGTGATATTTGTCTACTCTATGTAATCAATCTATAGAAATCAAAACTATAAAGTCATGTCTGGTGGGCACATATATAACAATTTGGAGTGGTACAAATTTCTTGGTAATTTTCTATGTATAGATTTTTGGAATATCTAGCTAACCCTTGTAAGTTGTGAGTGAGAAATTTGTCATAGATATTATATGGCAATGAATTGATCGTTTCTGGCAAATCAAACCGGGGCCATTTTTTTGCAAATCTGTGAGCAAACCCATACCTAAACAAATTTCCAGAGAATCCGGTGTTATGAGTGTGTAAATCCACACTTGAAAATAAAGGTAAATTTTGCAGGTTGAAAGGAAGTGTTTGGTTTATATATATATAGTAGAATTTTATTTTGGCAATTGTAAAAATATCTTCTATTTTTAATAATTTCAGACCTTTGAATAGAGGGTCTGTATGAGCATTGTATTTGCTACATGTTATAATTCTAATCACTTTTTTTTGTAATCTATTCAGCTTGGAGCAATTGAAACCCCATACTAAGATCCCATAGTTTATTTGAGATAATATAAGAGATTTCTAAATTTTCAGTTTTGCGCTTATTGGTAGTATTCGTTTCAATTTATTCAAGATGCCTCATGATCTTGATATCTTGCTAGTTATTTTTTCTATGTGTGAGATCCAGTTTAATTGTGTATCTAGTACAATTCCCAGAAAATTGAAAGTGTTTACACATTCAGTTTCTACGTTTTTTATTGTAATCTTAGGTGTTCTAAAAATCTTTTGAGATTGGTGGAAAACCATAAATTTAGTCTTTTCAATATTAAGTGAGAGTTTATTTGCATCCAGTCAGAGAGACATTTTGCTAAGTTCAATGCTTATATTATCATCAATAATTATATCATTGACATTATTACAAAAATTGTTTAATGTAACTGATAACGCAGAATCATCAGCATACATAATTAATTCGAAGATTTCGCTTGCGCAGACAATATCATAAATGTAAATTAAAAACAACAATGGTCCCAATATGGAACCTTGTGGAACTCCTGTTTGAATTGGTAACATGTCAGAGTTAATCTGATCATACTGAACATATTGTTTGCGGTCTGTCAGGTAACTTTCGAACAAAGTTAGGGAGATACCATTGACCCCATAATATTTCAATTTATCGAGACTAATTTTATAATTGACGGTGTCGAAAGCCTAAGACAAATCTAAGAAATACACAAAGGAAGTTTTCCTTTGTCCATTTCTTGAATTATTTTGTCAACAAGTTAAGTTGCGGCAAACCCTGTAGAGTGATGTTTAAGAAATCCATATTGACTGTTATAAAACAGTCGAAACTTAAGAAAATAGTGATATAATTGATTAAATATTACCATCTGAAACACTCTAGAAAAAGCTGGTAGTATTGAAATGGGTCGATAATTCATGAACAACTTTTCATTATCTTTTTTATAAATTGGCGTTACCTTTGCAATTTTCAATTTCGACGGAAAAATGCCCGTATTCAGAGTCTGGTTAATAATTATGGCCAGAGAATTGACTACAGATTCTTCTATAAATTTTAACAGTTTTGTGGAAATTCCATCCACACCAGTACTTGTTTTAGTTTTCAAATCATTTATAATTTTACCGACGCAGCCTGCGTCGATATTATTAAAACGAAAATTGTGATTGTATGTTTTATATAAATAATTTTTGTGGGTGTTCTCAGGTAATTTGTTTATTTTATTAGCTAACCTGGGACCAACATTTATAAAGAAGTCATTGAATTTATTAGCAATGGTAACCTTGCCTACGATATCCTGTCCATTATCGGAAAAATACTCTGGGACAGTTTTGTTTTTTTTTTTACTTTTTGACAAAACTTCATTTTTTGTATCCCAAGTCTTTTTAATGTCATTTTGATATCGACTGAAGCAGGGAGATTCCATTGTAATTTCATTGCAGACAAAATGAAAGACTCCTACACGTTTATTTAGCCAATCACAAAGATAAATTTCTATCTGGCGAAATATTATGTAAACAAATCATACGACAGAAAGAATGCAAAAATGAAACTATTCGTTGTGAGCATAACTTTTGAAGAAAAGCTATGCACGACGACTCTAACAACAATAGCAACGTGAAAAATCAAATTGTATGACAAAGAAAGAGACCAATAGACAGGGAAGGTATAACCAAAATCTCAATTAAAATTCAGTGCGAAAACTTATCCTAGTAGGTAGAATACTATGCTATGTCAAGCTGAGGAAATAAAGCTAAAAGGTGGATACATTTAAATAGTTTTTCAGTGCTTCAAATATATTGGTAATTTGTTTCCTGTATAATATACTACTATTTCAAATTGAAGCAAAAAACCCATTACCACGGAATGTAAAGCATTTTTTTCTGATACTCCATGGTAAAGAGAAAGATAAATCTGACTGTACCCGTCATATTAACGATAGGTGGGAACCAGGTTCCTACGTGAAAGAAGAAAAAAACGCAAAAAAAACATTGGCCAGAGCTGGTGATATATTTTATTATTTGTATTCTATTTTATTTGTTTACGGTTTATTTTATTTTTTATTTATTTTTTTTTGAGGCACCCTGTTTATTTTCGTTTATTTTCTTCTCTTTAATTAATATAATTATTGCATGCCTTTTTTATATTTTCTAGATGGTGCCGATGTTAGTGTTCATTTGCTGCTTTACATTTCTCTTTTTAATATTTATTTATATTTAATATCAAATACCAAGTTTTCCTGTCCCTCATAGATATATAGATAGACGCACTTCTTATTTGAGGAACAATAACACTTAGCTGGTATTTTGGTTATTCTTCAGTTTCTACCTTTTGCTGTATTGAAATTTTCTGTCAATATTTGGGTGGATATCATGATGTGTGTTTTATGGACTGTTATCCATAGCACAATTAAGTAAAACCCCAATATCTTGCATTTGGATGTCTGCAAGGGAACGATAAATCGGTGAAAAAACAACAATTGAAAGAAATAAAATCATTGATGCTCAAGTAGGGTATACGTGCGTTTTGCATTTAGGTATAATTTTCCATTATCAATTATCATGATTCATATCAATGAACTATATAACAGTGAGCTGCAAACTATATTATATTTATTGCATCGTATAGTTTATAGTTTCGTTGTTTATGGATAGTTAAACAATTACAGAGGTAGTCAGTTTCCTCGCCAGTCCGTTTATATATGTAAAAGGTTTTTTGTTGTATTTCGTTTACATTGATTTTGTTTCGTAAAGCTATTTTTTTTTCACCTTAAAAAACGATTTTCCCAAATATATATATCTTGCAAGTGTTAGGATGTTAAAAAAAATCAATTATTACGCTATCATAATATATATATATATATATATATATATATATATATATATATATATATATATATATATATATATATATATATATATATATATATATATATATATATATATATGTATATATAATGTTCGGAACGAGTGGGACTCGAACCTGGAACCTTTGGCACCAGTCGCCTGTATATATAAATATTACGCCAACCTTAGTCCGAAAACATCCTCACTGAACACATATTTTAACAATCGAGCCGTTGATGCATTATTTTTGTCATTGAATACTTCAATATTTAGCCCATTTTGAAAGAAAAAGAATGGATGCAACTGTTTTACATCCAGCGTCGAGACACACCCATGTAGTTCTAAAAAATTAAACGTTGATAATAAACGCTTCAATTTTTTCATGGAATCTGAAATGCATTTGCACGTTTATTGTTTGTGAATAACATGCTTTCCTTTACAGTTATATAGGTATTTGTTACCCAATGCGGGCCAAATCAATATGTGTGACTCAACATGTATACAGAGCTATTATAATTGTTTGGGCAACTGCAATTGTCATTTCATTGCCGGCAGCATTTGTTAAGGTAAGTTATCATGGTTATGGTTTTACCACCTGCATCGGTTATTCAACTTATGGTACACGGTAGTGGTGGGGTAGTCATAGAATTCAAAGACTGAGTTAGTAGTTATCTGAATGTACATTTAGGTGTACTGGTAATTATTACACCGCTGAGTGGGTAAGTGGGTCGTTTTTCAAAATAATATGGCTGTATGGCGCCACTGTTGCGGGAAAAAGCACAGCACTAAATGTAGTATTAAGTAGAGGAAAGAACGCATGGATAAATTATTATATGATAGTTCAAAGCTCAAAAATCGCTTTTATATATATATATATATATATATATATATATATATATATATATATATATATATATATGTATATATATATGTATATATATATGTATATATATATATATATATATATATATATATATATATATATATATATATATATATATATATATATATATATATATATATATATGTATATATATATGCACATTGTTTCAGGTAATGATACTAAGCAAAGCCTTCAAACTAGTATTCATAAGAGTAAATGTTTTTTCTTTTACTTTTTTTTATCTACCATTATTTATTGATAAGTTTATTTGTAAATTAGATATTATCCTTTTGTTGGGTGAGCGTTCATGCCGTTAGTTTTCTTATTTATTTTCTTATTTTTCTTTTCTGGTTTGTTGGAAGGCTTTCTGTCCAGATATAAAATATTTCCTCTATGTACATTCATTTCTCTCATCGTGTCAAAAATATTTGGGCCACAATGTCTAATGTGGAAAAGTTTGATAAATAAATGAATGAATGAATGAATGGATGAATGAATGAATAAACAAATAGATAAATAAATAAATAAATAAATAAATAAATAAATAAATAAATAAATAAATAAATAAATAAATAAATAAATAAATAAATAAAATCTTAACAAAAGACTTTTTCAGCAGTAATAACAATTTGCCAGCACAAACAACGTATCAACTTTTTTTTAGATTGTTAACAAAAATGTATCAGCGGAGTGGACGTTTCACTTTTGCCGAGTACCAAAATCAAGGGCAAAACCGTTTTCTATGTACGTGTTTGTCGTGCTCTGGGCATTGCCGACATCGACTCTCTTGTTACTCTACATCAGAATATGTTCAACACTGTGGAAAAGCGTGAAGAGTTCGCAAAATCTGCAATGCACAAATGTGTGCGTATCCTAATGTAAAACCTTGGGTAACCACTGTCTGGGCTTGCATGGCACCGCCACGTCAGCATTTGTTTCTGTACCACAATTGAATTTTCCACAACTGCGTGAATTTTGAGCTCCTTGAGTTGTAGGTGTATTGTTTGTGTATCCGAGATCCGTTTGTCGTTTTCTTCTGTCCGTGTTAATGCACTTGGGATTTAACTGTTTGCATAAGAGTTGATCATAGCGTTTTGTTCATCTTCTGTTTTCAAAGAATAAAAAAAAAAGTTGGGGTTTCTTGTCACTATCAACAAAATAATCTTCTGGAGTTTGGGTATAGAGATTGGGAAATCATGCCACGGGCAATGTCATGGAAGCATATTTGCGTAACCTGAATAAATTAATTGTGCAAAATAGGAAGGCATCCCTTATACAGCGTATGTGTGCGCCCGTGCGTGTGTAAGATGTAAATATGTTACATTTATGATCAGTGATAGGATAAAAACAAAAACAAAAAAGCAAACAAAAAACCCACCCATCCCCACCCACCCACATGCAAAAAAAAAAAAAAAAAAAAAAAAAAAAGCACACATCATTTAACCCTGAGATTCATAACCTCGAAATCCAAACGCTTTCCGCTACTTGTACCCCCGTATGCAATTCGATCCCTTGGCATGTGCACAATGTGAGCTCTCGCTGTATAATTTCAAAAGCGTGGTACAACATATTTTGAACCATGTTGATCTATTTAAACCGTGCTGATTAAAATGTCTTTTAATTCCATTGCTTCCGTATGGACCTTGGTTTCAATTGATTTCTATTGTTATTTGTCTTGTTAATGCGCCACCATGCATCAACAGATTTTTATTCTGACCATGGGTGGCGAATAAAACTTGAACCTTAAAACATGAAACTTGCCTATCACAATGAGCCTATATCAAATTCGTCAATATTCAGTCAGTTGAAGGGTTTATTCCTGATATAAAACTGGGCAAATGTTCGTCTAGTTACGAGAAAAGATTTTCCTCAGATGTAGTGTGCCAAATGCATTGCAATTCTGTGTATATCCAAATGGATTACAAGCACACAGCCAGCTCCATTCTAGTGCACGTAGGTATATAACGAACGAAATATGTGGCACGCAATAGTTAGTATTTGTATCAGGAGTGATACAGGATTTCTGTCCCCTGCTTTGTACCATATTAGATTGAAAATGAATAGGATATGACCCATGTGATATTGTTTACTATATCCCATGGGTGGAACTATTGTTTTCCATACACTCCATTTCTGTGTAATGTAGTGAAACAAAATTTTACAAATGGCATTAATTGTCCTTGATAATGGACCGTTGGGGATAAGTACAAAATAACCCTCGTCATTAATCCTTCTAAACCAGATGCCTCTCGCTGTTTGCCTGCGTGACTGCCTGCGCGCGCGACACCGCGCGCGTTTGGCGCTTGGGGGCTCGTGCGTGGAGGCAGGCAGTGTACTCTGGGGATTTGTTTTGACAAATCTACGACTCTGGGAATTTTGGGTATTAACGTGTAGTACAGAGACTTGAATACCTAAGGTCCAAATTAGCTATTACCGTCGGTAGCCGCTAAAGCGCCAGGGTCATTTCCCGGCGCACCTTGAGGCAGGTCAGCTCGTTTCAATATATCAGCCATATTGCGCCATATTTTAAGTACAGGGAAATGACATCGCAAAGTTGGTCGTTATTTTCCAACGTACTACGGAAGTATTTAAAAGCTATTATGACAGTGTACAATTGCAAAGTTCCTGACTGTAAGGCAGATGCAAGAAAACAAGGTAAATTGGATAAATACACCTGGATGTAAGGGTAGCTTTCCACAGTTTCCATCATAAGAAACAGAAACGACGGGAGTGGCTGGATATGGTAAAAAGATCAGAGGGTTATGAACCACCAGGCAAATTTGACAGAATTTGTTCAAGAAATTTTGTTGGAAGCAAAGGTCCGACACTAGAACACCCAGTGCCCACGTAATTTCCGTATAACGACTGCACGATTGCAGAAAAAACAACGCACAACAAATCGATGGCAGAACTGTGTGAGACGGCCGAGGGTCCAGTGACGTACCCAGCAACGGAGAAAGGCCAGTTGCCAAGTAGAAAGCGGGGGTGCGATCGCTGCGTTGCAGCGGTAGCTCACAGTACTAGCTAATTTGGACCAAAGCTATTAATGTCGTTTACCTAAGTTAAAGAAGGAGGTGCATGTATAATGTGGCCAATATACTTGAAGTAATCGGTGAAAGCGAATTTCTCTCTAGCTCGATGTACAAGACTCCGGGAATTGAATTTAATGGTACATATACATCAACAAAGAATAAACTGAAGACTATCAACTTTGCATTACTTTGTAACTTCAGATATGTCTTTTCGCGAAGATCAGTTGATGTATTTGTGGTATTTACAAAGTGTTTGCCATTCACGCTCTACGAGAACATGCTCTATTGCATTTCCCAGCGACTTTCTCCCGTAGATACTCCAGCAGATCAGTGACATTATACCAGGATTCTCCGAAACATACACTGTAACTGACTTGTACATTCATACTGTGGTAATACCTAAATTATGACGCTCGAAGCTATATGTTCTGCATTGTATATGAAGCATGTATAATGTACATGTCCTTATGCTTTCTAGAGTTGTGTCCCAATGAGTGGTTTATCTCTAGTTTTGGTGCGGAGGACATAAATTATTACTTCTAGATACTATACTAATTTTAACATGCGAAGATTATTTGATTAATAATAATGATGCCTGATTATTTGTATATATTTTGGACGTATCAGTGAATTTTCCCTGTTCCGTTGGTGCTCCCGCTGTAAAAAGGGAAGTTTTCCTAATAAATTATTATTATCATACACCCTTATTCGAGAAAGGGACACAGTTAAACAAGATTCCATTTACATTGTGTGCTTTGAAAAATATGATTGGTAGTCTCCCTAAACCTTTTCTAGTTTTGTTGATGATTCGTTCGAAATGATCTTTCAAGATTTAAGATGCAAATATAGGTAAAATTGGATGAATCCCATGGTGAAATGGGTTTGCAGGTACAGAAAAAAAAGATGAAGTGATTTCAAATGAATATGTGGACCATATGCATGTTAACATAAAGGCATCATCTTATAAATTTCAGTGGTGCTTTTTCAACGAATAACGATATATTGCATGTAATATCGTTTGGTGAATCGTGTTCAAAAACTACCATGGCATGTATCACAGGATAGACCGCTTGATGGCAGAACCTACAGCATGACATCACTTTAAACACTGGCGGGAAGGGGGAGGACACCACCTTCAACAGAACATCACTTGAAACACGAGCCCTGGACGATCACTGGCTGAAGGCTACTACGAAGATAACTGCATATCCAGCCAACGTAGTTATCGCCACACCCTTGTTTGTCACATTTGAGCAACACTCCTTAATGCGCAACACGACTGAAAGCTAAGCCAACCATAACATCTTCATTTTGATTTTCCCAGAACTATGTAAATTTTGTGTGTTGATAAACAAACCGACTGATCTTCTTCTTTGTCACTGTACATGAATCCGAATTTTGGGCATTGAGAAGAATAGACACTTATGATATGATGTTTAAAATAAAAGCTTAAGTACTAAGCACGTCGGATAATCACAATGTCAGCTAGTTATTCGAACATGTCTGTCTGCATTATAGAAAAAAAAGTTGAATAGCTCCACTCAAGAATGACAGTTGCTCAGACAGACGTGTATATATTCGATATACTAAAAATGCTCGGATGTCCTGCACTACAGCTCAACAAATTTCTTTCTTGCCCATTGGGCGCAATCACCAAGGAAACAAGTGGAGGAAGCATTGTTCTAACTAGGCAAGGGCTAACACTGCATTAGCGTGTTACACCAGACAAAAACAACTTATGTGATTCTTAACATACTAGTATTGACTGTTTTGTCCATGCATTGGAATTTGTGACTGAGATCAACAAGGCTGCATTTCATATCATCACACAGTCCTTTCAAATGTACATTCATTTGTAGCCCTACACATTCAGTCTTTTTTGAGGCAAGACGTCATTCAACTTGTCATTTGCCTTGATGCCTAGATTTAACTTATTGTCCAATTCAGTCCGAAGTTTAGGTATTTGCCTGCAGGTCGGGTACATCCAGATTACGCCAGAGTAGTCCTCATTTTCCTCACAGGACTCCCATTGCATGCACATACAGCAGCGTATGAGATCCTTTCTTTTTTCTTTGCTAGTGGGTTTTTTTTTTACTTGTCACCCATGCTGGTCAGGTGTGATTACAATATGTCCTTCGCTGATTAGCGGCACTCAAGACTCTCTTGGATAGCGGATGTCAGGTATATATATATATAGTAATATAACTTATGCCCTTTTGACTGTAAAATTCTATTTATTATCTCCTCTAAGTTACATGAACTTATCCATGTTTACATTTTGTCGATGATATTCACAGCTCTTCACAAATTAGTGGTGCACCTGAAAACCTCACATGTTTCTTGAGCTGATCATCTGTTTTGGTCAACCATGAGGTTTAATCAAAATATCAAGTAGGACTGCTGCAGGCATGTATTATTACTTATTTTTTAAAGTCTTACGTGCTGATTCGAGATTTATAGCGCACACTTTGTGATAACTATTTTTTTTTGGGGGGGGGGGGGGGCTTGGGTTAAGTAAATTATGGTGATCTGTCACCAGATGGCGTAGTGATAAAATTATGGAAGTTTGAAGCAAAATGGCGTCGTTCTTAAACTTATTTTGAGATAGAACTTTGATTGGGTGTGTATTTGCCCTTTTAGACATAAGCAAATAACAGGAAAGTGGAAAGCATCGTGCTCTACTGTCACATCAATGTTGAGCAAGGGAAATTTCCACCATATTTCCTAGTCATGAAGACAACACAGATGTAGGCCTAGTGGGCCAATTAAAATCGGAAGGGAATGGGAATTAGTGTTACGGAACTTGCATAATCACGTTAATCCAGCCAAAGTGGATCTTTCAAGAAATAAAGAAGCCTGTTCTGTGTCAACTGTCTTTATGGGTCCTAGTAGTTATAGTGTCTAGCCTTTAAAAGTATATTAATATTTGGCAAAACGATTTGTTTGTTTTTTATGTCGCAGCACTAATTTTTGAATTTTTGGATTCTGGTTATAGGCATATTTGTAAATTTTCATTCCTAAAGTGGGTCAGAAATAATGTTATCCTATTCCTGCATAAATAAAACTTAAAAAGCTTTAACTGCAACTTTGGTGCCTCTCAAGATGAGAAAAACATGCCACTGCATTTTGCAGGCGTGTTTTGGTGACTCATTCTATTACATAATCAGGAATGAGCACCCAAGTACATTTACCAGATGATCTGTTGATATCTCTGATACTGTTTTTATTTCATTTAACTAGCATCTGACTTTAAACAGCACTTTGAAATATGATTCTTGGGGAGTGATTCAACAACATTTTATGTGATGCACGTTGGGTGCTGAAAACCCATGGCAAGCCAAGAAATGTTGTTCTTCAAAATGGACTTGACCATCAGCCAAGTTGGCAAAGATTTTACTGAGGCCATGACACAATGTTAATCGAAATAGTTAGCGATGAGCTCCGAAAAAAAGTGAGTGGCACAATATGATGAAGGGTATGTATCATGTGACAATGAAGTAGACTATTCGAACCCGCTGTAATCATATCACAATACAATTATGTTCGTTTTGCAGTTTACAAGCACCAAACACTGAATCAAGAAAAAATGAAGTGTCCAAGGAACTTCGATCAAGAATACGAGTGAGTTGTTCATAGTTAGATCAGATTGAAATCCTCTGTATCTATTTTATTGACAGTTCATCTTGAATATAATTTCCTCCAAGACATTTCTTTTAGCATTTTGAAACAAATGGATTCCAAACGCAGCTTAATTATATGTCGATTTTGGTAGTGTATCTGTGGAAGTTCAACGCATGGCCTCCTATAACGTTGTAATTGAACATTACACGTGTCTTTAGGCAAAAATGGCCGAAACTAAGGTGATTTTGTTTGCCTTGAGGGCCGATTTCAATAGATAATTCTTGCTACATGCCTTACAGAAGGAATAAATTTTCACGTAACTAGACACAGTTTGTGTTTGCAGCAAAACTGGAATATGCGGATCCCATGATCTATCATGGTGCTAGTCAGTATGATATATACAATTGCTGTACAAGGTCACACGATACAAAAACATCATGCTGAAAAAAATCTGTAAAATTTTAGCCTGCCATTTGTTTTCATCTTACAGGTAATAAAAATGCTCTTGTTGATACTGGCCATGTTTTTTGTTAGTTGGACCCCCAACATTGTGTATTCGTTCTTACGTTCAAACATTACCGTAGCAATGGGAAGATTTCTGGATCCCCTGAGTCATCAACCAGAAGACAGACCTCTGCAAAAGGCATTTATATTGTTATCACTCAGCAATAGTTCTGTCAATCCGATTGTATATGCTTTCGCCTCAAGGTAAGCTTATGTTATGTTAATGTTAACCATATATTTGGTTGTCGAGTCAAAGCCTAAGTCGCATGTAGTAACAGCGAACGTATTTGTCAAGAAACCTTGGTCTGAAAGCCATGTTGGAAGTTGCACAGAAAGCTATCCCGTAAAATATATTTGAACTGAGACCAGAGTTTACCACTACACAGGTATCAACAGAAAAATGGCAGGAAGTTATATCACACACAGATTGGATGGTGGTGAACATAACATTAGATATTACGCTAAATCTCTAACAAACAGTGTCTTTGAGAAGCTCTAAGCTATTTGTTATGCTTGTAAACGTTGCCACGTTAAAACATATTTTGAATTATTACAATTTTCATAGTTTCATGGGTCATTCTGCATTGGGCAATATATGGAGCAAAACTAAAGCCAACAAATCCGGGCATGTAAAATAGTTGAATTGGGTTCAGAGTTTTCTTTGTATCGGAAATCATGACCGGGTAGCATGTTTTTTCCAAAGGTATAATCTTTACAAGAAACATGCATGGGATCTTAAAGAATCACGAATTATATATATTTGTTATCTTTCTGGAGATGAAACTGGAACCAGATCACATTTAACGTCAATGCGCTTTTAATGAAGTCGCAAAGTAGATTAATGAAAGCTGCATTCTGTATCCACGAAAGTATATGTGTATGATATGTACCAATGTTTATTTATGCAGCTTCATTAAATACTATGCAAAACAAGAAATTTGTATTTTAATACAGTTCCAAGTTAAAAGGGAATAAATTATTGATACTGAATTTCCATGAGCGTTACAATAACCTAGACCGAAAGGTCAATTCACTGCCAATATTACTACATTACGTGAACTGTCTCACAAATAAACATACCCTAAGGTATATTTGTCAAAAAAAATCTGCAAATGTAGAACACCCATAGATAGCATACACCCCGTTTACGATTAGATGGTTATTATAAATTTTACATTGATTGCTGTTATAAATGTGATTGATTTGATCTAACATGCACTGTACTTTGACATGGCAATGTTGCTGGATTGTCTTATTTTTCGTAAACATCTTTTAGCATATTACCTATACTCTTATTCACCTTCCGGGAACAAAATCGAATGCCAGTTACCACATTCAGTCCAAACAAATAAACAAATAAATGGATGAAATAGATAACTTAGTTAGTAACTAAACAAATACAAAAATAAATGGATAGATGAAGTAATTAATGATAAAATCAATCAATCAATCGATATTCAAGGGTTTAATGCATGGGATCTTGTCCTTCTTAAATCCCCTCCAGTCAAGCAGGGATCCATGTGATGGGTTTTGGATATCCATCTTCTTGATGAAACGCTGTCTTTGTATTACCCTCTAAATACCACATTGATACTAATAAAAAAGCCTTGTATTTTGGGTCCCTGTTTCTACGTTTCACAAATGAAACGCCAATTAAGGTTATATTCCAAACTGCACGCCTCCTGAAACTTAAGTCCTTTGGAAACGTTACAGAGGCAAACTTTATTAATGAATCAAATAACGTTATATCACCTAAGAACATAACTACATACTCTGTCGACATTGGCATTGATCTTTTTCAAGGCATATTCTTTTTCTTGTACAGCTGCATTATTTGCGGTTTGTGGCCAAACATAAGAAGAGACCATTCTGTTAGTTACAACTGTTTTGCACTTGAGATCCACTCACAAGATTTAAAGCTTCAAAGCTCATCTTTAGACACTTCAGTACATGTTTCTGTCTTTCGCATGTCGTTCCAAATGTACCTTCCTGTTTGCCCAAAATATTTAAAACTACAACGCACGATGCTTAAAGTGATAAAAAAGTAAACGAATTATCCTTTTTCGAAATAACCACATGGATTTCCTTGCATTCTATTCAAAACCTGACAAAAATTTAAAAGAAAAAAAATACAAACCGGGGCAATGCAAGTTTAAGGACACATTATGTCAGGAAGAACACTACATAACCTTATCCGGTGTGCATTATTTCTTCATGAACAGACAATTTCGAAGACGATACTGGGAAATTATGAGGATTGGAGTCCTAAAGAAAACAAGCCAAGGGAAGATCACGGAGAGACAAACAACAACCACAACAACAGCAGCAACAGCTTCTTAACACAACTCACAGCATCTGTTGTAAGGTGTGATGAATATACGAATTAACTCATTACATACTAGTCCCTGATTTTGCAGTATATTTCGCTTGATTTAAAACGACGATTTCATATTTAAACTTGTCATGACAAGAATTTTCGTTTAAGTACCAACATGCATATAGTCTTAAGTCATTGGTTCTGACACTGCCTGGCGAGTCATGCTGCAGCTGCCGCAACGCCAGCTGCAGCATGACTTGCCAGGCAGTGCCATAACCACTGACCAAGGCCTGTGACCATAGTATAGAACGAGTTGTGGAAAGCATATAGTGACCACCTTTGATCTTTATCAAACTAAAATGATGTGAAAGCACCAGTTCGTAAGCATCAACGCCGTTTTCAATTCATGTCGTGAATATCAACTTATCTTCACATAGAAAGTAGAAATGCGACAGTTTTATAATTGCTGTCGATGGTATTTTCACTGCGTAGCTGCAGTTGCTCGCCATTTTAGTTGTTCATACACACATAAATTGTTCGCACCGTTCAAAAATGCCCCAGTCTTACGATAACGGATGCTAACATTAGATATAAGCCAAAGCTTCAATTCATTCTTCAATCTACTCTCATTTCGAAAATTTAGAAAGTGAAGCTTTATTGCTTTATACTTTACTGAAAGTATAATAAACCTGAATATAATCATTGCACTTCGCTAATTCCACAGCTGGAAGTCCCTTATTATTTCCTGATATCATCACATAGAATCTTTCCAAATATGACACTCTGGATCCATAATAAAACAAGTCAACATGACTTTTTTATTATACTGAGGGACGTGACGCAGAACTCGCTGGGCACATTCACAGCAGCAGCATTTGATAACATTGCAGTATCCTGCAGAAATATTTGTCAGTGGCCACGCAATGCAACCAACCATGATGCACTTTTCCGTCACAATTTACAGAATGCTAGGGAGCCAGACAAGTCTACTTGATGTCCTTGACTGACAAACTGACAAACTAAAAGTGCCAACCTTAATGCAGCAGGCGAGGAAAGAGGCTGGCTGATGACATACATTTGTCTGTAATTGGCTTGTAGTAGAACAAAAAAAAAAAAAAAAGGCGCGAAAACAGAATTCTTCAGTAATGTAGCTGGAATAAACGCTGTTATCAATAAAAGCTAGTAATCTGTGGAAAAAATCATGGCCCCTCATTTGCTTACCCGTGTTTATATACCATCTTAATTACGCAATACTTTCTAGTAATCAAGAGATAAAACGATTGTGTTGGCACTAATTAGCTATCATAGGATGTACTATTTACAAACTCACAAAATAACCACCGCACAAGAATATACATCGATCATGGAAACGGTTTGAAAAAAGCTTCTATGTTTAGGCCTACACAGTTAATATAAAGCTCCACTGCTTCTTGATATGCCCATGCAGTATGACACAGAACCATCCTTAACAATGCATAAAATTCGCAACGGTTTGCTTTCTGTCAGGTAATTTATACCTTTGAGGAGTCCAAACAATTTTTCGACACACTTTAAGGACGCCAAGGAAACTTTATAGCCAAAAATAAAGTTATCATTGTTTCAGTTAGCACGCCTTCCCATGTCAACACCTTCCTTTCGTTTTGGGGACAAGTTTACACTCTGTCTACAAGTTTACACTGATGAAACCACAATTACTTTTACTGTGTATTTTCATATTGGCATAAACGTGTATTGCGTTACTTAAAAATACAAAATCGAAAAACAAAAAAAAAAAAAAACGAAAAACAAAACAAAACCAAAAAAAAAAAGAAAAAAAAAAAAAAAAAAAAAACAAAGCAAAAACAAAAAACACCCCCCCTCAAAAGAAATAATAAAAAAGAAAATTAGAAAAAAAAATAAATAAAAAGGCTTCAGTATGTGATTGTTGTTGTTCAGACAGCGTTCATGAAAAGCATGCATGACTAAATGGCCAGTCTATAGATATAAACAAAAGTCATGCCAGTGTTTACCTGTCGTAGCCAGGAAAGTGCCACTAGTACGGCTCGTCAGCATTACATCACTGTATGTATATATGAATTGCCCCCTGTTTGCAATATTCATCATGGAAAAAATATCTGTGTAACAAAAAAAAAAAAAAAATAAATAAAAAATAAAATAAAAAAAATAGGCTGATAACTCCATGTAAAAGTCTATCTGAAATAGTGGGATAATTAGAGGTAAATGGCTCCCAAATGTGGGCACAATAAGACAAAGAACTATTTACTACAGTTACCAGCATCTGATTAGTCGCAATGGTGTTTCCATGCCTTCATGATGCAAATGACAATGAATATTCATGTAAATGTGCCTATGCAATACTGAACCACACAAGAATAGAACTGTGAAAACAAAATCCAGCCAGCTGGTATACTTTGGAAATATATATTTTTTTTTCTAAGCAATAACACTATGGATTCCCGATGCAGTTTTAAATGTTTCGACCTGACACCGCAATTACTGAAAATCATTATTTTTTTTCTTGAACGATTTGGTATCTCAATTTTGAGGTGGGTTACCTTATTATTATTATTATTATCATTATTATTATTATTATTATTATTATTATTATTATTATTATTATTATTATTATCATCATCATTATTATTATCTGTTTGTAACAAAATAATAAAGATCCCCCCCCCCCCCTGCCAACCGCCCCAGCCCCCTTATCTGGTCAGCAAAGCTACTTTGGCCTTGATACCCCTCTCCCCCGCACAAACGGGTGGCTATCGGGCGAAAAAAACTGCCCGATTGCTTCCCTAATGAATTGGAAATTATAAAAAAAAAAATATACATTTGCTAGTATATACATTTGTCATCCCCATTACCACCATCAAGTAGCGTCAAGGACATCATGTTTACTTTTTTATTTGGGACATTTTGTCCTTAACCACTTCTTAGTAGTCATTACTCTATTTTGCAGTCCAACTCTACTCTCCATTAAGTAACCTCTCACTGTCTAACCTGTTTACATATGGAAGTTCTATTGTCCATATTCCGCACGTTCTTCTATAGAATTTCGACATAGTAGGTAGTAGCCTTAATAAATTAAAAAGGGTCTTCAGCGAGTAAGTACTGAGAATATGTTGTCGAGCCTTTTCCCGTACATGTCTCGCTGCGTACCGGCTCCTTGTTTATACTGAATATTTAGGAAAGACAACTTGCATAATAATGAATAAATATGAAAGTAGCTATCAATGAATTACCTAATTAAGTGCAGTTATGCTAAAAAACGCAGATTTTTATAATGAGAAAAAAATACCTGTCAAACCAAACATAATTACTAAATTTGTTTAGTACATGTTAAGATAAGAACAATTTGACTTAACACCTGAACCAGTGTGTACCCTTTCTAGCTGGATAGCTTATCTTAGTTAAACTATGTGCCACTGTATAACTGAAGTAGAGACTAACTGTGGCATTTTATTCAGTCCCAGTGATTGTGAAATAAACAGTTGCAACTAGACCTGTACAGGCCGAGGAAAATCCCAACAAGTACTGCACCAATAAACACCCTGCACCAGAAATGTAAAACAAGCCCTATGATGGCACCTACCCCTCACTTTTAAAGTCTCCAAAATATAAAGCTATATTTCACTGCCTGAGTCAATGTTGCCACGTAATGGGTCAGGTTTGAGTAATTACTGTCAAATTTAAGTATTTTTTTTTATATTAAGTACATGTGTACCTAGGCATGCCAGAAAAGAATAAAAGTCATTAGCATTTAAGTGAAAAAAAAAACATGTTATCAAAACATATTTTTTTCACAGCCCGATTTTAAGTACAATTAAGCAAACTTGTAACTGTCGTCGGCCGCTGCTTCCTACCGATAGCCCTGGGGGTTTACATAGGCCGAAAACATGTAAGCCTAACGTGTGAAAGGGAACATTAAAACAGAATGATGGCAAAAGAAAAAAGTAAGTAGCAAAATAGACAAGTGTAAAATCTGCCAAATTATT
Organism: Hermodice carunculata; assembly: GCA_964020975.1. Lineage (NCBI taxonomy): Eukaryota > Metazoa > Annelida > Polychaeta > Eunicida > Amphinomidae > Hermodice > Hermodice carunculata. The sequence goes on along the minus strand of OZ026626.1, from coordinate 17,004,049 downwards.
GTAGCCAAACCTTCTAATAATCTTTGGATACTTACAGCAAAAATTTGTAGGGCAAGTCAGAAAAGAATAACAGCCATTATTATTGTATTTGTGTCTTTTTGCCCAGAACCACTTCCTGGTAGTCATTACCCTATCCCGCAGTCCGAACTCTTTACTCTCTATCAGCTTACCTGTCCCTGTGTATCCTATTTACATATGAAATTACTATTGTCCATATTGCAGGCGTCTCACTGTACAATTTTGACATAGGCTGTCTCAGCCCAAATAAATTAAAGGGTCTTCAGTGGGTAACTACTCAACATGTTTCGGAGCCTATTACTCGTACATGTCTTTCGGAGTAGCGGGTCCTTGTCTAAGCTTAATATTCAGCAAAGACAGCCCACATAATAAAGAGTAAATATGAACGTGGCAAATGAAGAATTACGTACAGTACAGGTTCAGATTAGAACAATTTGACTTACCCCTGAACCAATATGTACCCTTTCTAGCTGGACAGCTTATCATAGTTAAACCACCCGCCGGTGTATAACTGAAGTGGAAACAAGTTGGGGCAATATATTCAGTCCAATTGATTCTAAAATAAATAGTTGCAGCTAGACCACCTGTACAAGCCAAGGGATATCCTAACAAGGGCTGCAACAATCCTGCACCAGAAATGTCTACCCCTCAAACAATTAAGCTCTATTTCACTGCTAACCCTGAATCAATGTATCAACGTAATGTATCATGTTTGTGACATTTGAGAAAATACTGTCAATTTTGAGTAATATTTTGAAAATTGAGTAAATATGCATTTAGGCATGTCAGAAAAGCATGAAAGTCATTCGCATTTATGCCAAAAACATGTTATCAAAACAATTTTTCTTAACAGGATTTTAAGTACAATTAGGCAAACAGGCAACTGTCGTAGACCGCTGCTTGCTACCGATAGCCCCTGGAGGGTTTAACCTGACAGGAACCATACAAGCCGAAAACATCTGAAACTGAATATTAAAACAGAACTATGCCAAAAGATAAAGTTAAGTAGCAAAGCAGACAAGTGAAAAAGCTATAAATTATTGTAGCCAAACTGTCTAAAAATCTTTGAATATTAACAGCAAAATTATAGGGCAAGTTAGAAAAGAATGAAAGTCATTTGTATTTAAGTCAAATGAATGCAATGAAAATATAATATTTCTTAAACAGCTATCAAGTACAATTAGGCAAGCTTTTAAGGTTGTAGGCTGCTTGCTACCTATAGCCCCTGGGGGTTTGCCCTAACAAAAAAAAAAAAAAAAAAAAAAAAAAAAAAAAAAAAAAAAAGCCAGCTGGCCTAAAATGTCTGAAAGGTGAACATCAAAGCAGAGTGATACCAAAAGATACAATTAAGTAGCAAAACAGGCAGGTCTAAATCTTTAAAATTATTGAAGCCAAACTTTGTAACCATCTCGGGATATTTTCAGCAAAATTTGTAGAAATATTTGATCAAAAGGACATCTTTGAATCCTCTTGACTCAAGTTTATTGTATGATTTGATTTTAGATGCAAACTCGGAAGTATTAAAGGATTAAATCAAAAGGGATGCAATCAAAAAATATTCTTCACCGGATATCACTAACAAGTTGTCAAGCTTGTAACTGTCGTAGGCAGCTGCTTGCTATCGATAGCAAGGTGCATACTAACACAGAATGTTGCCAAAAAGATAAAATTATGGAAGGAAACAGGCATGTCTATAATCTCCACAATTATTGAACACAACCTTGATTAAGAATTCTGTATATTTACAGCAAAATTTATAAACATATTTCATCAAAAGTACATCTTTGAGTCTTCTTGACTCAAGTTTATTGTAAGTAAATTTAGTTCTAGATGCCAAGTCCTGAAGTGCAAAACAAATACGACGAAATCGCAAAATTGGTGACGAAACGGAATTATATTCGCTAGCTCCTGACATATTACTGGCTTAGAAAGGATAGTTGATTCTTTAAAGTTAAGCTGATCTATTTTGTGATAGATTTTAACACAAAACACGTCATTAGTGACCCGAATGTCAATTTCCAGAAACACGTCTCTGAAACCATCTGAATTGGTACCTTCAAAAGTGATATCTTTTGGGTAAATTTCTTTAACAATTTCACAGGATTTTTTCACATTTACACGAACAGTGTCATTATTATATCTTGCATTGTTGGATAGTTTTGTAGCCATTTGAAAGTCCTTTTTATAAGTTAATCCATAAACATAAATTCAAGCCAGGTTAAATATAAATCGGAAAGTAACAGGGAACAGTTGCTACCCATCAGAATGCCTTTTATTTGTTGACACACCAATAGTCCGCGCTGAACAAAAGTATTATCCAAAAGAAATTTTAGGGCATCTATCAAAGTTCCAGCAGTGTACGACTTACCATTACTTTTTGCATATCTATTGTGCGACCAATATGCTCTCTTTGTATATGGATCGATGTTTATGTATGGTTTACCATTATGTTTAAACATTTTGCTTGTTGATTCACAAAGAGAAGTTTTGACTTCATCTATAGGTAGATATGTGTACAGTGTAGAAAAATAAAAACATTTGATATTTTTGCTTTTAAATATTGATTTTCGATACAAACTCGGAGGAATTGCTAACACTCCAAAATCAGTTAATTTCACATTTTTTTTAGAAATTGCATGACGTTATCTTTTTGTAGTTCCTTGACTGCTTTCGAAACTTTAGACTGTTTTTAAGTTAACCGTATTTAAATTCTTAATGTGGGATTTGTAACGATAATTTCTATTTCTAAAGACTCCTTTCAAGTTTGAAATCCATCCTTCAAATTTTTTTGAAATTTCATTTATTCTTACCTTGTCCACTTCACACAGTACAAAACCAAATGCATTACATGTATCCTGAAAGAAATCTGTCAGTGATCAACTGAAGACATATGCGAAATTTTTTTCCCCTGTTCATAAATTCTTGTAAAACCGAATTTTGTATTTTTTCCAAATTACCTGAATATACATGTCTGTGGTATGTATCAACAAAAGTAGAATATTTACAGTTAGACATACTGTCACAATTTTAATTCCCTGCGATATGCTCAAGAGTGATTGAAGCCAGACATTTCTGATAATTCATGATACTTTGTCGAATATTATTGCCATATATATTTATTGTAATCTTTCGTTGTTTCCATCTTCGAATGTCATGTAGTTAGGGCTATTTCATTTGCTTTAGATACGAAAGGAGTAAAGTCACATTTCCACACATTTTACATTCCATCATTACCACATTCAAACTTCGTCTAAAATGGAGAATTTAACGTGAACATCAATAAAAAGTCACTCTCTTTCATTTTATTCAAAATATGCAAGATCTAATTGTTGTATTGGTTGACACATTGAAATCCAGCAATGTACCCTATTATAAACTATTGATGCAATCTATTTCTTTAATTGTACATAAAGAAATAAAATATAACCATATCAAACTCTTTGATATGACAAATTTAGTAGCACCTTACCGTTTACAGCCCCCCCCCCCCCCCATGAGATAAAGGTAATGTTTTGAGATTTCATTTGTCAGCATCAGCTTACCTTCACGGATGAAACCACTATATAATTATAATTATTGTATATTTCCATATTAGCACAGTAGTGCATAACTTTTGTTCTTTCACTTTTTTAAATATGTGATTGGTGTTGTGCAGACACCTTGCATTGAAAATATACAAAATTAAAAAGTGAGTCTATAGATAAAATAGAAAGTCATACTAATGTTTAGCTCTCATAGCCAGGAAATGCTTGCTTCGACCACGGTTTCCCAGCATTACGTAGCTGTGTCTGAATATGTGATTTGGCCTCTCTTTAAAAGATATCTGTCAAACCAACAAACATAAAACAGGCTGCTTGGTAATTTGGTAATTTCGTGTGATAGTCAGTGGGCCCACTATAGGGAAATGGCTCCCAAATGTATGAGGAAAATAAAGCCAAGAACTGTTTAGTGCGATGACAAGCACATGAGTGGCTGCAATGGTGCATTCATATCCGCAGGTACAATGCAAGGAAAGCATGACATGAAGGACGCTAATATCCTTGTTCCAACAGAAATAGCAGATTCAATCCACCTTTTATTGTTGTGAGCGTATTCAATTGAAGGAAAAACATAGCGCACTGTGTGGTGGCGTGGCACCTTTTTTTGTACAAATGTACCAATTGGTGAGCGCTAATTGATTTTGGAAATGGTTAAAATACCACTTTAAGTGCCGCATTATGCGTATGAATAATGAGATGATATACTGTTAATGAGGCGCATTTCGTCCTGACTTAACACCTGGGTTAAATCTAGTGCAATTTAGGACCCAAAAAGTAGAACTTGATTGTGCATATAGTTGGCATTTGGTTTGCTAAAGTCTAAAGGGATCTGTTATGAAACCTTACAAATAATCCCCATCAAATGCTCTTCTCCGGTAGCTCGTACAAATCTCCACGTATTTACTGATTCCTCCAGGATACACGGATTCCCTGGCACCTATTTGCCTATTGGCTAGAGCTAAGTGGGCAACATATTTTAAGTCCTGGTCCGTCCTTTGTGTTCATTTATATCTATTACTTCAACCTCCCATCATATAACTACAAATGGTAACCACAAAATGATCCATGTGTTTCTGATATCATTCATCATAAGTGCGGCACAACCTGGAAATGAATCAAAGGATGCACATAGATGGGGGGGGGGGGGCGCAAGGGGGGGGGGGGGTCTTGATCACAGTTCACAGGAAAAAAATTGTTTTCACAGTTCACAGGAAAAATTATTCAGCTTATATGCATATTCACGATTCACGAGCAATGGCTTAATCACGAATCCCCAAAATTAATTTTATTGTTTCACAGATCTCGGAAAATAAAAAGATAGGATCACGAGTCACGAAAATACCCTTCCCCATATATTTGTAACACATCTCCCAACAGGTTTGGTGATGGGGGATCTATATAATGTAGACTGTGCTTGTACTTTTTTGTTTTGTTTTGTTTGATTGTGTGTGTGTGTGTGTGTGTGTGTGTGTGTGTGTGTGTTTATTATTTTTAGACCCATCAAAAAATACCATGGATATGTATGAAATGGTGCTGTTGCAATAAAGGTCATTCGTTCATTCATTTATTCACACGGTATACTCAGCTATGCTTCCCAGATTTTAAGAAATTATTTTTAAACAATTGAGAAAAGACATGTCAAGCTGTGCAATACAGAGACATGAGACATTAACCCGCACGGTAATAACCTACAAACGGCCAAGTCCACTTGTCATGGTCAGGCTACCGGCTTATATAAAAATATTGTTCCATGATAACACAATCTATGCAAGCCACTGTCCGACAGAAGTGCATCATAAATAAGCACATCTTGAAATGTGAAAAAAATAACTGTTGCAAGTAATTTTATTCGTGGTAAGAGCATCAAGGCTTCATTGCATGACCACACATCTTGAGACACGCTGTAGTATGCATCATTTCTGCATCTGAAACAGGTCAATCCTGGAAGTACATATCTGTCACCTGGATACGATGAAAGCTGTCTGTCAGGGGCTTCAGCTGGCACAAACTTTCTATGGGTCGCACGACGCGATCTCACATTTCACCTTCTTGTAAGAACAAATTTTGCCTGAATCTGAATGAACATAGGGGCAATCCCTTCCTTTATATTGCGTCTCGTAAACCCCACCTGCTACTGAACCTGATGTGTTAAACAATTGCCTTCCTGCTTCAGTTGCAAGTGGAGTTTGGTTTGGTTGGTAGTTTCCACATTTAATTGCACAGGGACCACAATTTATTTGAAGTGCTAGCATAACGGAAAATGGCAGGATCTGCAACTTACCATGTATGGAAAAAAACATGTTCTGGTGCGCAGTGGACGCGGACCACCAATCTGTGCCTGCAAGTATTCAATCTATATACAGACTTACTTGCGCTCTGGGCTTGGTGGACCAAGTACTGCGACATCCTTACTCCTCCTATAATATGTTTCAAAATAATAAAAATATAGCATATATCATACCTATTGTAACCTCCATTTTATTCATTTATGTCTTTATATGTAAATGTTACACCTTATAACTGAAGAAAAAACCCACGCCTTACTCCCTTTGGCCTTATATATAAGCAAAATATTGTAAATGAAGGACTGTTATAGATTTTTCTTTCCAATTGTGAAAGCCTAAATGTTTCTCTAGAAAAATCAATTAATGTCTTTCTGCTTTTCCTGATGTAATAAATCACTATGTTCAGTTGCCTGCACAAAGGCCTTCGTTTGTAATGACATCTGGGTCACGTGGAAAAATACACTAAAATTGCGGCGTTAAAGGCATGATAGAAGTTTGGTTAATCAGGTAAACGATGGCGACCTTGAAGCTCAAATTCATTCCTCCGTAAGTTGTTACTCTTATATATTTATCCATACAGTGTATTATGTGTCCCTTGTACTCAAAATAAACTTGAGCCTTTCTTTCCTTGGTACCTGTAATGTCAAACACGAACACACACACACACACACACACACACACACACACACACACACACACACATATACATATATATATATATATATATATATATATATATATATATATATATATATATATATATATATATATATATATATATATATATATATATTATAGATTTCTGCTATATGGTATCCAGTGCTAGTTGATTACTTCATATCGTCTACATAGCATGCTATAAATTTTTTATTTCATGTTTGGGTCGATTTGTACATTTCAATACACAAAGCAACAGTAAGAACGACATTTGCAGAAAGTTTTACTCCTCATCAACACAATTACCGATGAAACCGGAAGAGTACCGATACCACCGGCCGAGTGCCGATTCCACCAGTAGAGTACCGATACATAATGTCGCGGAACTGTGGATTGTAGGCCTTTGATACCGTATTTATACAAGCCTGTCATAGTACTAAGTTCGAAGCAAATATATATATATATATATATATATATATATATATATATATATATATATATATATATATATATATATATATATAAACGTGACAGCGGTGCAAATATAAAATAAATACGTCGAGGTGCGTTCCTTTGTGAAACAAAATGAAACAAGGAAACAAATGTTTCAATGCAAACCCGTCTGTGTGTCTCCAGAGGCTTCCATATATTACATGCTACAGCTGCTATTTAAGTGAATACGCCGTCAGCACAAATCGATGAATTTAAACTGGGAGTGGCACGTGTAGAATATATGATATGTCGTATTGTATATATGATAGTTCGGAAAGTATTCGCCAAGCAAACATGTTGAGGGCCACTAATGAGCATAACCTAAAATTTGGCAATTTTCACAACTGTGGTTTAGTGTTCCTTACACATGCCTAGCGAAAATAACCTGTGAAATGAAGTCAGTGTGGCCTCTCTACCTATAATACTTTTGGAAGCATTTAACCTTTTATACTCTTTCAAGTACCGTAACAAGCATAAGTAAAATTGTGTCTATTACACTTACCTGTAAAATGATGTTAGAACATTACTTTTATCTGAAACAGTTTCGAAGATGTGCAATTTTGAAGTGACCATGATCAGAAACATCAAATCTGCAGCTGTTGTATAGACACATTTGTTTTACATGGATTGTGAAAGAAGTCAAGTATTGACTTATCGAGTCACTCTCCATGGCACAGATGTTGGCGTATACTTCCTACCTTGCCTAGTGGAGGAAACCGAAGAACTCGGAAAAAACCACCGTGCACGGTTAAAGTGGTAGGAACTTTTTCCACATGCTGCCCAGGACGAGAATCGAACCCGGGTCGCAGGGGTGAAAGGCGAGCGTCTTACCGCTCAGCCAACCGTGCACCCAGCTGTTGTGATATATATATCAAATAGTAAGCACAGCTGTGACAAGCGTACGATAAAGACCCACACTTGAGCCTCTATGCTGAATACTCGGAAGCTATAAGAGGCTGGGAATGGCCCTAATTTGCATAACCATATTAATATTCTGAATGGTATGCGAACATTTGCTACAGGAGCTGTATCCCTGCAGATATGGAATTTCTGGCTCAAATGGTGTTGTCTGAGTTAAAGCCTACGCCCCAAAAGGGTAAGGTGGTATGCACGAAAGAAAATAAGAAAGGAAGGAAAGAAAGACAGACAGACAGACAGAAAGGAAAGAAGAAAGAAGGGCAGAAAAAAGACAAAAAGAAAGCAACAAGAGGGAAGAAGTGAAGAAAAACAGACAGACAAACAGACTGAAAGAGAGAAAGAAAGGAAGAAAGGCAGAAAGGTTAAAAGAAAGAAAAAGAAAACGACAGTAGATTATCGGGAAGAGAATATGTCTATGTTCACTCGTAAACATAACAAAAACATAAATATACAAACGTATAACCAGAGTTCATCGAATGAGGAAAACACAATTACTAAAAGAAAATGACATTAATAAAAACTAGCCACAATCACGACGTTCCATTCAAATTTAAATTAAAAAATAGAGTGCTCTCATGACATATGAGGGTGACTTCAAGCCACATTTGTGATCAGCCAGCAAATCCTCTACAGATAGTACAGCAGCAGACGGGGAAATAAATTGCAAAGGCCGCACAAATTTAAGCCAATTATAAACTAGACAGCCTCCAGGTTCAGCGTGCAATCTGTACTCAATGGCTACCCCCTAACCACTTATTATTATTATTATTATTATTATTATTATTATTATTATTAGTCGTAGTAGTAGTAGTAGTAGTAGTATATCTATTATTGTTAGTTAGTTAATAATAATAATAATAATAATAATAATAATAATAATAATGAAATTAATATTATTATTATTATTATTATTATTATTATTATGATTATTATTATTATTATTATTATTATCATTATTATTATTATTATTATAATCATTATTAATAGTAGTTGTATATTTATTATTGTTAGCCAATTAATAATAATAATAATGATAATAATGAGAATTACGATATAAAAACTAATAGTATTATTATTGTTATTATAATTATTATTATTATTTATATTTTTATTATTAATAGTAGTTGTATATTTATTATTGGTAGTCAATTAATAATAAAAATTATAATGATAGATATGATGATATAAAAACAACAATAACAACAACAACAACAATAATAATAATAATGTTAATAATAATAATAATAATAATAATAATAATAATAATAATAATAATAATAATAATAATAATAATGAGTTTGGCACTTGCTTGCATTTTTTGTTTGGTCTTTTCATGGCAGAATTCCTTTCTTAGAGATAGCTTGCTTCGGAAACTGTAACGCAGACAGGAACAATGTAACGAAAACAGGTATGTGATTGATATATCGGCCTCGTTTCTGCTGCCCACACGAGCCTGCGATCACCAAGATGTCATTTATTCTGCTAAGTTTGTCGACTTAGACACGACCAATCAGCGGGACGTTAATTGAAATTCCACCTGACTCGGACACAGAGCTTGTATTTCTTCTTAACATGGATAAGAAAATGAGAGAGAAACATTTTATCTACTTGACGTTTGTGTAATTTTTTGCTTTGAGGAGGAGGAGGAGTCCCATCCTTCCGTCCTCATTCCACAATAAACAATTTTCTAAGTCTACTCCAAAACAGGTTGCCAGATTTTCTTCGAACTAGATGAGAGTCTACTTTTGGTAAGCCTCTACAAGATTTGTCCATATCTATAACTTTCATCATTGTTTCTTTACACATATCCTTGAGATATCTCTAAATATCATTTGCACTCAGCTCAAGCTCAACACAGGTTATTTCAGTTGCAACTTTGAATTTGTTAAAAAAACAAAAAAACAAACAAATTAAAAAAATGTGTACTGAGTAAGGACTCTTTAGACAGAAAAAAAAACAACCACAAAAAATATGTGAACTGAGCAAGGGCTCTTTAGACAGCTCTCTTATTTCTACGTATTCCGAGAATGTATGAAGATATCACAAATCAAGTCAAAAAATGCTTGGAAACAGTTAAGTTCAAGAAGAGCACTACATAACCTTACCCTGTGTTCATTATTGCATCATTAGAAGGCAGTTTCTAAAAAAAAAAGACATATCAACATTCTTAAATTAGAATCCCGAAACAAGAATACCCGAGTGAAAAACACAGAAAAAGCTAACAACAACAGCAGCAAAGTCATTGACAACACAAAAGGTTCTGCCCAATGTTTTATGAACATAAGCATCGTGGGAGCCCCATAGTGACATAATCTATGATCTATCTATCTATCTATCTATCTATCTATCTATCTATCTATCTATCTATCTATCTATCTATCTATCTATCTATCTATCTATCTATCTATCTATCTATCTATCTATCCATCTATCCATCCATCCATCCATCCATCCATGTATCTATGCACAGTGCAATATCCCTATTAAGACCACCCAAGGGAGTGACCAAATAAGATACTCATAGGCGAGTAATCTTTATGGGGATATAATTAAACTGGAGATAAACAAAAACGGGTCTGACTTGGAACACTTACTGCACTGCAATATGTGCAGAAAATGCCTGAATGTTCAAATTGTTACCAAATATATAAAAGTTCCATGAAAAGAGAAGCGGACAACAGTTTTCAATGATAGTGATGAGACCAAACCGAATACCAGTTTAACCTTGTCAGATCCAGGATCATTTACGAAATAAAAAGACATGCTAGTGTTCATCGTCAGAAGGATCCCTGACCAACAGTACTGAGATTTAAACGAATGAGAGTATCTTCTACCTGACTTGGAACAGATTCCCAGTGGGTTAAACCAGTTTTACGGGATCCCAATCCTCCCACTTTGGAAAACACTCACATTCCTTTAAAATAGGCCTAAAACAAATTTAGCCCTGAATGTTAATGTACAGTTTCAAAAGGTAATTACCTGAGCATAGTTCACAGAGATCATCCAAACAATGACAGGATAATTAAGAATTTTAAGTCAGCCTTCTATACATACATTAGAATTGTGTAACATGTGAAAAGTTGAATTAAAACACCAAAAAAAAAAAGTTTCCACGTGTACACAGTATAACTAAATTTAAAACTAATATTATATTTATAATGAAACATGGTTAGGTTCTTCTATGTTCCATTCTCACTAGAAAAAACAGCACAATAGGCCAAAAATTCGTTATCAAAATATGACTCACATCAGCTGAGTAAGTATTCCTTACATTTTGTCAGTATATCCAAAAAGATGAGAAAATAGAAGGCCTGTATTGTTCAACATGATGCCTGAGAACTTATATGGTCCTTATTTCATTTTATATTTGTTGTAATTGTAATTAATTTTACGTTCCAGTATTGAAAGTTTGATCAAGCTAAAGCTTCTCGTGGTATTTATTTTAACCTGTCAGCACTAGCAAAACACGTCGTGGTTTGTTTTTTTTGCAAGATCAGTTTATAGGTCACAAGGTCATTTCCAAGGTCAAAGTCACAACATTTGGCAGCTATTTTGGAAAGAAAGAGCTAAAAGACGCAAACCAAGAAAATACCTGATGCTGGCATTCATTCTACCTAAAATGAATCAATTTTTGTTCCCTCCAATGATAAATGGTTATAACAAATACAATAAATAAAGGTAAAAATACTATGTGAATATTGTTTTTCGTTTGTTCTACATAGGACTATATGTCAACCGTGTCAGTTTATACAGGTAAGCTACATGTTACAATCCCTTTTCCCTTAAACAAACAAACAATTCATATGTAAAAATGCTTCAAAACAGAATAATTCCAAATCTTATAAGAACTAGGTGGGTCATGACCATTTTAGTAAGGTCAGTTTGAGGGTGAGAAGTCAGACAGTCATTTTTAAGGTCAAATGTCACGTAATTTTGCAGCCATCTGGGAATTCCACTGCTGTCGTATCCCGTGGGTGAAAAAGTTAAAGATATTATTAGCAATGATTTGGCCATCGAAACGTAAGCTGGGTTTCCATAAGTGGTTACCTTAAAGAGTGCGGATCTAGGAATTCCACTGCTGTCGTATCCCGTGGGTGAAAAAGCTAAAGATATTATTAGCAATGATTTGGCCATCGAAACGTAAGCTGGGTTTCCATAAGTGGTTACCTAAAAGAGTGCGGATCTGGGAATTCCACTGCTGTCGTATCCCGTGGGTGAAAAAGTTAAAGATATTATTAGCAATGATTTGGCCATCGAAACGTAAGCTGGGTTTCCATAAGTGGTTACCTTAAAGAGTGCGGATCTAGGAATTCCACTGCTGTCGTATCCCGTGGGTGAAAAAGTTAAAGATATTATTAGCAATGATTTGGCCATCGAAACGTAAGCTGGGTTTCCATAAGTGGTTACCTAAAAGAGTGCGGATCTGGTAATTCCACTGCTGTCGTATCCCGTGGGTGAAAAAGTTAAAGATATTATTAGCAATGATTTGGCCATCGAAACGTAAGCTGGGTTTCCATAAGTGGTTACCTAAAAGAGTGCGGTACCATAAGATTTACCCTTTCCCACCCAATCATTCAAAAAGCACCTAGATCCAAACTGTCAAACTGCATTTCTCCTCAACGTGTTTATACAAATACTTCACCAATAAAAACATTTTTTGAGGACTCTATATAAGACCCATAATGAGAACATGGTCCATTATGGCAGCCGACTGTAGCAGTTGCTGGGTGCTCTGCGGGAATGTTGATACAGTCAGTGAAAAATTTGTTTTCACTATTTTTCGTAATTTTTAGATATAATGATAGTCGTATAAGCAGGCATAGTAACGTCAATGCAAGCACGTCACCTAATGCTAGCAAGGTACCGCATGGCAGAGCAGCACATCATGGCCACTGCTATAACGAGAAACGGCTTGATGTTCACGTAAGGAACTGTTGCTGTCAAGACACCCAATAACAGCATCGCAAAAACTCTGTTAGAGGAAAAGGACAGGATAGAATGAAATATGATTAGACGTGACCAATTTTCCCATAGTGTTTCTACTTGTTTCGTCACATTGTTAATGGAAGTTGAAAGTTTATGTTTTGGGAAATTCTTTAATCTTTGATTTTTGTTGCACTTAAATTTGCAGGCTTTGTTGGGCTGCAATTTAGGAGTGCTGGTAATGTTTTCAGAGCTATTTGATTAAAACTGCCTTGGTTACATTGTGCCGTAGGCTGCGTTCCTCGACTCGTAGTTTATATCAAAGTAGAGCGTTGCCGCAATGTTTCAGTCCAGAAATGTCACAAAAACGATGTAGGCCTACTTTTTGTCTTTTGCTGGCTGCTCAGCAGTCAGGAACACAAAAAAATGGCAGGCCTACCCTGTCTCTCTTTATGTTTGGCACAAGTGATCACTTTAAATAGTTTAGCCTGTATATTTTTAAATCAATTAAGTTTGTAGTTAAGGAAGAAACTTTCATAGGTAAAGGGGACAGGTTTTAAACAACCATTTGGCTTTTATGCGTGACTGCCTGTCTTAAGTCAAGGATGAATTTTGTTTCTGAACATTGGTATTGAAAACTAAAACTTGATGCTTTGGAAAGTTTTGCATCTCTGCCTTTTGCTGCAGTTAACTTTGCTGTCATTGCTGGAATAAATGAATGTAGGTATTGTTTCTTCGAGCTATTTGTGTGCGCTGTATCCCTCGTCCATAGTTTCTCGTACGTTTTCATTCATGTAAAATTGAAATTTACTGGCTTATAAAAACATAAGTCAGCTAATCTACAGGCAAAATAACGATCGATCTCTTGTGGCTTTCTTACCGGCTTATTTAAGTGGTCATGCTCCAGGACCTCTGGATTTAACATTATTTTGGTTTTTAGTTTTTTTTTTCCGAAATCTTAAACTAAAAGTGCTTGACAGTAGTGTGCTCATTTGACCTTGGCTACAGAATATAGAATGGTTATGTACTCTTCTAAATAATATTATGGGTATCTCTCTAATAGATTACATCACTGTCTGCAATGTGAAACTATTCATTCACTCACAATGTCGGAGTCATCATTCTTCAGATGAAAAGCTACATGATCAACAATTACCAATATATAAGTTAAATTGCTTTTTGGACCTTTATAAAATAAATAGTTTCTGACTAATAGTGGATAGTGACAGTGGGCTAAGCATCAACAAAGACTCTCAGCTTGACTTTTAAAGGTCATTCAATGGTTAAAATCAACAGCGTCAAAAAAAAACCTTGGGATATTTTCCTACTGAAGGTTGATTGTTGGGGTGTGCCTGGTGGGCCCTTTACACAGACAGAAGCCAAAATATCACAGATACTGCTATTCCTGCAGTTCAAATGCTAACAGGTTCATGTACCCTTACCATTGAATCCTTATTTCAAAGATAAATGAAAGAAATGCCAGGATCACCAAGTATTGAGCCCGTACAATGCAAATTGAGCTCAGCTGGCCGCACACCAAGTTTCGAGAAATCCAATGGGCATTTCGGGAAAAGTCAAAAAGAGTGAAAATAACAACATTAAATTTCTAAAAGAAGCCCCTCCTCTTCTCCCCCCCCCCCCAAGAAAAGCACATCCTCTCATTATGACTTCAGACGTGCCCATACACATTTTCAAGTCAATTTAGCAAACATTTTTTGAGAAGAATGTTTTCATACTTTATTCCACCCCTTTTCCACAAATAAGACACGAAAAATGGAAAAATCACGGAATGATAAATATTTCAATAAAATCAAAAGGGACCCAACTAACGTCCATTTTCACCATATTCCAAATGCGTCGGGAGAACCATAAGCAGTAAGTAGAAGTAAGAAGTAAAATAAGTATTGCCATTACAATGGCCATTGATGTTTTTAGTTATGAATAAGGATGCATGCATCAATCAGCCAGAATCTGAAATGAAAAATTCACCAAATATGAGGGCTGTGCACAATCACCGCTTACTAATTCCTTTACTGTACTCTTCCACAAGGTACATACCTACCAAAGTCTAACATTACTTTAGTTGGGGATTTGGAGAAATCATATTACCTTTAACGAAGAGAAACTGGCTTTAAAAAAATGCAGGCTTAACGTAAATTAAGTTCTTTTGGCATTATTAAAGCTATTGGTCAATTTCTTAGCAATTGGCCAAGCAGTGTTACAAATAACAGGTTTGTTGGGTTTTTGCTCAAAAGGTAAATAAAAAAATAATCAACAAATCTGAAAATAACTATTACATGATTATGTAAACAAACGTGATAAAGACCTGCCCAAGACTAAAGGCCTGCAAAATTGAAGTGAATCTGGCAAATGGTTTTAGAAAGATCAAAATGTGCAATATTGAAACAAATTGCAACAAATTACAGATACCTGACGCCAAACGCTCGGAACACTGACCATCCTATAAGCTCGGCTGACTAAAAAGACAACGAATTTTTTTCTCCCAAAGGCTGCCTGTCCTATTTTTGTGAAATCGCAAATGGTCACTTTTGAGAAACTCTAGACCTTACTTTGGTCAGGAGGGGTTGCTTTGAATGCTTTTTATGTTTCTGTTGTTTTTTGTTTTGTTTGGTGTGCTTTTTTGTTTGTTTGTTTTTTGTTTTCAATTTGCTGTCATCGACTTCTCTAAAATTACCACTTAGAATGCAAAATTTGAAACATAATATCAGTATAGTGTAAAGAGATATAAAACAATGCTTTCTTCTAGATGGTGATGCTCTAGATTCCTGATTTTTCAATGACTTTCTTTTTCAATTCGGATATTGGTTTAAAAGGTGGAATTGCCTTAAATTCTTTAAAAGATGCGAATAAGAGAAATAACGTACATGACTTTAACTCATTATGTGAACCTGCAAACACAATATTAGATTCAAATGATGGAAAGTAAAGCCATGCATTAAAGGTAATTTTTCTTGACTCTTGGTTAAAAAAGGCATGAAAGGTGGAATTGCCTTAAATTGTCTAAAAGATGTGAATGAGAGAAATAACATATGTGACTTTAACTCATTATGTGCACCTGTAAACATGATATTGGATTCAAATGATGGAATGTAAAACCATGCATTAAAGAAATTTTTTCTTGACTCTTGGTTTAAAAAGGCATATCCCTCAGCCTCCAGGGGTTGAGGGGAGATTATTAGTACCTGAAGACCCTAGGAGAATAGTTGGGGTATTTTGAAATATAACTTAGCGGTCAATTCAGCTAAAGGGGGCCTAAAGATGGGTGAGGAATTCAACCACACGTATGACAAACTACAACTTGGATTAAAATATAGGCATATAGCTGCCTTGTATACAAAATGGGTTGCCGTGTATGGAAAATATTCTTTTTTATATTTATCAGCCCGTTTTAATGGCAACTCATAATATATAATGTGAATGACCTATTTTCAGGAATTTGCGAATATTTCTTATAATTATTCTTCAGAGATAGGAAACTTAAATTTTACTAAAGATTGCATTATAGTTTTTAATTAAATATCATTTTGAACAAAACTCTCTCTCTCTCTCTCTCTCTATCTATGTATCTATCTATCTATCTATCTATCTATATATATATATATATATATATATATATACGTCAGCCTAAGGTACGCGTTTAAAAGCCATTTCGTACGGTAGTTTCATACACATTTCTCCTTGCATGCCTTTGCTACATGGGTCAGACTTCAGACATGACCTGGACTTCATGCAACACCCAGTTGCTGTTAATCAATGAGATAGCACTTTAGTTAATAGATTAGGGGCTCTAGTTGCTTTAATCCCGTAGCTTTTCTTTTCAAATTAAAAAAAAATTGTAGTAATCATGTTGATTTGTAGAGGGTGCAATATTGAATTGACAAATTGATCATAAAAATGGCTTACAGAAATTGAACTTGTACATCTGTTTTGTACCATAAAGCAAAGGAAACTGGACTAGCGGCAACTGTTCCAGTAATGAAGATATCAAGAGAAAGTGAAAACCAAGCTGGCTGAGAGTGTGTGCGCAGAGAATCACGAACAAAACATACAGAGCAAACTAAATGGATAAATTAAGGATTTCATATCAAAGATCTTACAGCTGTTTCCCAACTGTAACGTAATCTTGCTGCCAGATGCATAGTTTTTGTGCCGCTATCTATATTAGATTTCAGAAATCATGACTGTCAGCTGCCTGGGGTATTTTAATGCTTGGATACATTCACTGAAGACGATGTGCTACTATGCCTTTTAATAGCTGAAAGTTAGGGAAATTCTTTACCTATCTAACATGCAGTAGGTCATACGTTAGCATGGTTTATCCTGGCTGGTAGACACATCTACTTCAAGTATTTGTTTATATATATATATATATATATATATATATATATATATATATATATATATATATATATATATATATATTACAGATGTGAAGGCATTGTCATACCGATAGACTGCCAACTACCGGCGTGTGTGTGTGTGTGTGTGTGTGTGTGTGTGTGTGTGAGGGAGAGAGAGAGAGAGAGAGAGAGAGAGAACACAGGTTCAATGCTGTGCAAGTGACCAAGTTTTGAGCCAAATATTAAAGGGCATGAAAAAATCAAGGGTGTTGCGGTTGGTTTGAACCTGTATGAGGGTGGTTTGTCTACATTTGTTGATGGCCATTCACCTCACCGCTGGATATATAGAAGCATATATGGACCTCTGTCTCACAACAAGCAACAGAGACACATTACATAAAGAATTAAGTGAAGTCAGGTCCATGAGACAAATCATAATTGGCTCATATATCCGCTTTCATAGGTTACTGGTTGTGTCAAAGCAAAGAGCTTTATCTTGGAGAAAGCAATGCCATGATTCAGACCAAGAGCAATTAGTTAGCAACTCGTTCCTTCCAGCATTCAATTCAACCTTTTAATCGATTCTACAGCATCAGATACGTTGAACAGCAAACAGTACATCTCACTTGGCCAGAGGAAGTTGATCATTAGAAATCGACGCCCTACTGTTTTGTCATAAGTTTGTTTTTCCTGGAGCTCGATACTTGCAACATTCTTTACTAAATTTCGATGATACAGTTTTGCACATCCCGAGTTTGATTACTCAGTGTGTATAATTGCATCATATACATAGTTAAATTTGTCATGGTACATATTTTTTATTCACTGCCACACTTTCCATCTTGCCATACGGTGCATGATGATAGAAGCTGACAGTATATACAATCAGAATAAATTGTTATAGCTACATAGCATGTGTTTGCCATGAGAACTTTAGTCTAATGCCTGCTTGTACCGAATACATTGTAGTGACGCACGATTACTTATACAGGAATAAATTAGTCTTGTCAGATACCTTTTAGACAAAGTATGTTGTGAAGTATACAACTTACATGTATGCATCAGAAAAAATGTATGTGAGTTCAGGGTGCACGGTCAAAATCAACACAATGTATGAATTTTAGTTTTTATTTGGTCTGCGGTTCACCCTTTTACCAAATTGCAACCCATACATGTGATAGTACAGATGTGGACAAATACGGAATGGTAATTGGTTGTTGCAAGAACAGCACAGATCAGTATTCCCAATGGGAGAAACATCAAAAGTGGGGAAAAATAACACGATTTATAATTATTATCAGATGTGAAAGAAAAGGTGATCTTGACACTATATGAAACATGGCTTGGCCCTCGTTATCAGAATAGCATGTTGCTACAAGACAGTTATCACGCCTCAGGACGTAACAATAGGACATTAGGTCCGGGTTAAGGTGTTGACATTTATTTGCGTAACCCTTTGCCCTTTACTCATTGCGAAATTAAACTAGATTATATTGAAAGTTTGTAGGTGAAAATTCAGACCCGTCGAGGCTACATCCTTATTATCACTTATTATAGACTAACAGTTCAAAAAGCCGAATAATATTTTTCGGGTGTAGAGATTCTTTTATTGGGAGGTAGGGTGTGTTTATAATGTTCCAGATTCTAAAATATCACAAAAACGATGTAGGCCTACTTTACTCTTTTACTTTAAACTTAGCTGACTGACAAGTTGGGAGAATTAAAAGGTGATAGGCCTAACAGGTGTCTTTTTATTTTTGGCCGAAGAAATGAAATTTGTGTTTTGGGTGGTTAGGCCTATACATTTTGGAAAAAGAACTAGTGTCTGCAGTTAATGATGAATATTTCTAAGGTTGAGAGGACCGGTTTAAAACCACCAGTTGCCTTTTATGGGTGACTGCCTGTCTCAAGTCAGGAGTGAAATTTGTTTCTTCACATTGGTATTGGAAAAGAAATGCTGATGCTTTGGCAAGTCTGAAATGTCTTTGCTGTCATTGTTGGGTTTTGAAATTAATGAATATGGATCATGTGTTTCTGTACTATTTAATTATAATCTCTTTTATAATAATTTCTATTATAATAATTTGTACATGGCGATTTCAATGAGGATGCAAAGACTGGGAGTCCGATCAATTTGATTTTGAGCCACAGAAGGAGATATAAATGTTGTTTCTCAAAAAATAACCTTTCTTTCGATTCAATGGACAGACGAACTTGCCAGTTCAGATAACGGCAAATAGGGGTTCTTTTCAAGCAAAGCTATAAGCTGACGCTATTTCTACTCTACCCACTTTTCAGTACAATACAACAATAACAAGAGGCACCAAATGGCATATCTTACCACCTTTGTGGATAACTGAAGCAATACCAAACATGCTAAAAGCTCTCATAAGGTCAAAGAGCCATTTGAATAGTAAATTAAGAAAATTTGAGTAGTGGGGTCATCTTTGGCATATTCTATTAAAAATATGGCAATTGCTTTCTATGACCCTTTTAAATTATTGCAACCAATAAGAAATCGCTTTAACTTGTGGGTTATAAACTGATAGCCAAAATAGCCGGGCACACTCATCTAGGGTTAAATTTAATTTCAAGTTTATAAAGAATGCTATTATTGAAGAAATTATGGAGGCAGCAAGTGGACAACCAGCTACTTTTTATAGGTTAAATTAAAAGTTGCAAAACATAGGCTGTGTAAAGTATATAAATGATACGTCTGATTCTAATTCTTTTTTTAACACATGGAGTCTTTTCAGTGTAAAGCTGCTCGAACGTTCAGGACGCCCCTGCACAATCACTACCCTGGGAACTGACAAAACTGATATGGCAACCTCTTGCGACACATCAGCCATATTTTAAGAAAGTTATTTTTAAAAAATGTGTCACAAATTAGGTCCGGTATATTTAGTCGATATATTACCTTTAAACAACAGCGATATCAGTTGTCGTAGGCGTCATGTTTTATACGACTCTATTTAAAATAAATTAAATTCATTAAAAGTCGTTTTGGCACGTCCTTTCTTCCTTCTTCAATACGATTGTGCAATGACCAAAGCTGACACACACACACACACACACACACACACACACACACACACACACACACATATACATATATATATATATATATATATATATATATATATATATATATATATATATATAGATGCATACATACACACGTACATACATACATACATACATACATATTGTATAATATGTCTGGGGAGCCTAAGGATTAGTAACATCAAAAAAAATATGTATTTATAATAACATATTTGGTTTGCTTGTCGACCGTGCGATATTCTTATTAAATTTTGACCCAGCACATGTATTGGAAAAATGGAATGGCTAGCTACGAAAAAATATTATGTAGTATACCAAATTTTACTTTTAGATACTTTGGGGTCTTTTTAAATCACCGTGGCGGAATGACTATGATCCTTGCTTTCTGTGTCGGGGTAAACGGTTCAAATTTTAGCCGAGCCAACGGACCGAATTAGGTTCTTTAGCTGCAGAAACCACTTTCTGTCATAATTGCTGTCCAGAATAGGCTAAATGTGTCGAGTGCACCATAAGACAATCCGCTTTTTGAAATATTTACTGAGCGTCTATGTACCACAACATGCATTCTATTAGATATGAGTAATTATGTACGATAAACATACATGGAATCTTTATATTTGCATCACGTGATGATGTATGTAACATATTTTTACCATGAGACGGCATCGGGGATTGTGGGAGCACTGCAGGCCCTGTTCTGAAAAAAAAAAAGTTTTTCATTCCTGTTCCAGCATGTGAGCACTGGCTCACACTTAAAGGGGCGTCTGTATCAAATTTATTCATTTTTGAGACAATGTCTCATTCATGTGTGAAAAACAACCTGCAACATTTATTTTTTTATTTATTTATTTATTTATTTATTTATTTATTTATTTATTTATTTATTTATGTATTTATTTATGTATTTATTTATTTATTAATTTATTTATCCGGAGCCACAGACAAGCCACCATGACCACTGCTTGCTGTTTAAACGAAATGCATCTTGATCGCATGAGGCACGAACTATGTGCAGCGAGTGCCTTTTGCAACCAAGAAGTATTTAGCTAAGGAAGGAAACACACTACACGGGTTCTTTTTATTTCTTCAATTATGCTTAACTGGATAAGATATAAGAACACAAAACACGTGAAAACAACTTTATTTTCGAGGCTTTGTTTTCTACATTAACGAGCATGAATATCAAATATATACAAAAAAATCCGTCAAAGCTTTTGACAGAAGCCTGTTCACTCGGTTCCATTCCCCTAATCAGCGGGAAGTTCCTGCAGGTTGTTTTTCACACATGAATGAGGCAATTTCTCCAAAATGGGGGCCGGAAAACCTACCCCATCAGGTAAATCTAACAAGCGGGATCTCTTCTGAGTGTTAAAAACAGCAAGACCACCACGAGCTGATACACACGACAGGGGGTGGAGTTGGGTGGCCGAGGGTGATCTGAATTTGGCGGTGGCTTGGTTAAGGGCAAAATGGCTGACCGGCTTAGAACGTTTACATTCACGCGGACACTGCGGAAAGTGATGCAGTTGAAATGGGTTACTACATACAATAACACAACGCATTCATCTTTCCCTTTTTTCACCTATGATAGGCGTCATTATCGGAGAAGAATCGTAGTTCATATGCTCACTGAATTTTGTACTAAATAGTTTACTCTTGTTGAAAAACGGCTATCCGTATTTTCACGTGCCTTACATCTGGATTTCCATTATATCAAGTGAGCACTGCCATGCAGATATAAGGATGAGAAGCCTATAACCGATAAGCAAATATTTGGACGGCTGGCAAAATACTGAGCTGAACAGTTCATTAGGAATGCCTTTCTAATTCACGGTTTAATCAGTCAGATTTTCACTCTGATATGTTAAAATAGTAAGATTTCCCCATTGTCTGCATATTACACATCTAACTGGAAAAGTATATGCTCATAAAGAAATGTTAGATTTTATTTCTAAACATAAAAAACCACGTTTCACAGCCGTATCAGCTACTGAAACATTTAAAATAGATAATTCGTACACACACGCACACACACACACACACACACACACACAAACACACATGCATACATACATAAATACATACATACATACATACATACATACATACATACACATTATATTTGGATCCATTTGTGTCCAATAAAGGGTGTTTACTGGGGTTCAGTAAGTTCTATTATTCAGTAATCCACATTTGCGGAAAGTTAATTTGTAAACAACTCTTCTCCTGTGTAGCAAAGTAAGAAAGCAATACAAAACCATTGCGAACTGCACTGATGTGTTTATTCAATTAATTAAGCCTTCAGTTGTGCATTGGTGTCTGGTGACATGAAACCACACAAGTGATTGCATATAATGTATACTGAAGCAAACAAATAACGCAACTTTTTCATTTGGGTTTATTTTCACATTGGAACTGTATTTAAAGTTCAGAAATATACGAACCATTGTTAAATCAGTCTAAAATAATGCACCAAGTAGTGTGACCTCATGGTCGAGTACCCTGACCTTGCCATGGGGTCATTGTCATGAATCAAGAGTGACTACAGCAGGCTATTTTACGCAAGTCTCTGACACCTGAAATTAAGGTTGCCAAGTCTTTGATTCTGGGACAGGAAAAGGCCACATTGAAATCAGCCCAAGCGTAACTGTGTGCGAGGATATGAGGATTTCAAAGTTTGGTGGTTGTGCTGAATCAAGGACAACTGCAGGATTCAGTGTTACCCACATGACTAAAACATTCCCACCTTTACTGGTTGGGTGTACCCCTCACGGACAATAAAAGGGCAGCATGGGATTCATTTGGCACAGTATTCCAAGAACTATGGGTCGATTATCAACAGTAGATCGCAAGAGAGGAATTGGTATGCTACAGGCTGGTTTATCTGCAGCAGAGGTGGCAAGAAGACTGGAAGTCCACAAATCCACTATATCTAGACTTGCTACAAGATTCCAGGAGACTGGGGCCACAGCTGATAGACAGCGTTCTGGGAGACCAAGAGAAACCACACCTGCACAAGACAGACACATCAGGGTGTCACATCTGCGGAACAGAACTCCACCAGCCACTAGAACTGCACAACAGACACCTGGCAGAACCAATAACAGAATATCTGCCCAGACAGTCCATAATAGACTACAAGAACACCATCTACATGCCAGGCGTCCTTACAGGGGTCAAATTTTGACACAAGCAAGAAGGCAAGCCCAACAACAATGGGCTACTGCTCATACTCGCTGGACCCATCAACAGTGGAGGGATGTGCTATTCACCGATGGATCCCGCTTCACCCTGTATCATGCAGATGGTAGGACATGTGTTTGGCGACGAAGGGGAGAATGCTACTCAGATGCCTGTGTGCTGGAAACAGATCGATTTGGAAGTTCATCTGTGATAGTGTGGGGTGGAATTTCATTCACAGCCAAAACCCAGCTAATCTTCATTGAAGGCAATCTGAAGGCTGCCCGTTACAGGGATGAGATCCTTCAGCCTGTTGTTGTCCCTTTCATTAGACACCACCAACTCCACTTGCTTCAACTGGACAATGCTCGGACCCATGCCGCTAGACGATGGATTTTCTGCAAGGAGAAGGAATTAACGTTTTGCCATGGCCAGCCTTCTCACCTGATATCAATCCCATTGAGCATCTTTGGGACTACCTTGACCAGCGTGTTTGGAGACAGGATCCAGCACCCGCCAACTGCCAGCAGCTTCGCCAGGCTCTTCAAGAAGAGTGGGATTGTGTGCCCCGGCAGATGGTGCAGCGGCTAGTGTCATCCATGCGCCGACGTTGCATAGCAGTTACAGATGCTGATGGTGGTCACACACAGTATTAGTGGACATGCCATTTTGTGAACTTTACAAATCAATGTAGCCCTGTTTATTGCCAGCTGGTCGCGCCCTCGTTGACAGTTTCAAGTTTTTGTTTTTCACATGTTATGCCAAAAAGACTGCAGAATATGGATCTAATTTGTTTCTGTGATATGAAAGTAACAATAAATATTTAAGTTAAACAGTTTAAGGGTTGCGTTATTTGTTCGGTTCAGTGTACATACACTGCACATGACACTGTAAGAGGAGCCAAAGTAACTATGCGTATGTTCTTTCAGCTAAGTGGTAACAGGTGTGGCATTTAAATATATAAAATCGCATGTGTTAAACGTTTTGTGGAAAACACATGCTCAATTGCTCTTTCATATACTTCATTTCGTCTGGTACTATGACCATGCACCAGGGACGTAGGCATTATTTCAATATATTTTAAATAGACCGGAGCAGATTACTTTGTAGTTTTGAAATATATTCTTAAAACTTGTTTTCAATTTCAAGAAAAGGTACTATGATGTGTTTTTGTGGCCGATTAAAGGCAATCAATTTTTTTAATGTTGATAGACAATTTATTTACCTTCAGCCATATGCTTATCTTATTTAGGTCAGAGTTTAAAAGTCTAAAAACGCTGCTTTAAAACAAAAAAACTTAAAGCGCTTAAAGAAGTAATTAGAGTTGTATTATTTACATAAAAATGAATTTAAATGTTCTATATATATATATATATATATATATATATATATATATATATATATATATATATATATATATATATATATATATATATATACATATATATATATATATTTCATTTCAACACTGAGCCAGAACAAACACTTATACACTTTGACTGTAAACACCAGGGTTCATGCAGGGTATGAATAAAGCAAGCCTGTGCAAGATATGGTGATTTACTTACGAAGAGAGAACCAACGCAGGCCCTTTAAAGTGCAATCAAATCAAATGTTGATTAGTGTGCTGCACTGTAATCCAAGTTGAAAGTTGTATGTAGGTCGCTAGTGCAATGTCTTCATATACTGATACAGGAATCGGTCAGTCAGGTGTATGTTTTCTCGACTTGGCTGACGTTGATCACACACAAGATATAAATGGACTTGTGTCCGCTTCAGGACCACATGACATATGTAGCTAATAAAGAATCTCATTTAAGTGCCTACAATAAATCGAAGAAAAGTGCCCTGATTCATTATTTCACATGTCTACCCTTTGCACGGGACTTGGGATATCTGCGACAGTGATTGTGTGCGCGTTTTGCACAGCAATTATTAGGAATATCACGATGATGATGAAGTCAACATTTCTCTTGTATTTCATTATACTTCATTCAGTGGGATTTCTACGCGTGTGTATATACTTACATACAAAAATACGTATGTGCACACATACATACATACATACATACATACATACATACATACATACATACACACTTACATACATATTTCAATTATGTTTACATACTTCAAATCTATCTTGGTCAGGATCATCAGCCTCTATGACCAGAAAAAACAGTAATGTTGGGCTAAAATTATCTCAACCGTGGTTTAACTGGATTATTTATGGTATAACCCCCACACCAATATGGCGGGACAACTATTCTTCAATACCAGTCACGATCCCTTGGTTTCTTACCACTCCAAAATTAAGAAGAAAACATTGGGGCTACAACTATTGGTGGTGGACGCCATATATAGTCACGCATGGGGAAGTACACGGGAGATGGTATCCACAACTTAATTGGACAGCAGTTCATCTTCAAATTCAAAAAAGCAACAAATCCAAGGTGTGGATTTGTCTCGGTGGTGTGGCCACCTTGTGCAATTTCTATGAAAAGGCTACAGCAGATTACGTGCAAAATCTTGGGACATTTTACATAAGTCACCACAACATCTACGATTTTGTAACTGTGATTATCTTTTGGTTCATTTTGACATTCTCTGGTATTCCAGGTAAGATTATCAGAGTTATTTAATAGGATAATGCGTAAATTGTACAAAGGCTGACATAAAATATATTTAGTGACTTTATGATTAGCGCAAGGCCGGCTCCATATGCATGTCTTTTTTGTGTAGTTCTGTTTTACAGAGACACTTACTCAAGAACAAATGTTATGGTCAGCCATCAACACACACACACACACACACACACACACACACACACATATATATATATATATATATATATATATATATATATATATAGAGAGAGAGAGAGAGAGAGAGAGAGAGAGAGAGAGAGATATAGATATACATATATAGTTTAACATGCTGGGTACATTCCAATAATGATAGTTTAGAGCTATGTCAGGGCCATAGAGCAAAGGCCAGGCGAAAGGAGCATTTGTTGTTGACCATCTCGCAATAGTGTCTCAGGACGCTCACCGACTGTTACGCTTGGAAAGAATCAACATGTGGCGAAATTGTTCAGAAAAATGGCCCATATTAAGATTTTTCTACCCACCAATGAGAGAAAAGAGACAAGCAGAGATTCAAGAGTCACCAAAACATCAATATTCATCTCATACCTGTGTGAATAAATTAATTTCATTCCTGACTTTACATAGGCAGTCTTTCATTTAAAATTAACTCAGTGTTCACATACATTTACTTGCTCAGAATGCCATAATTTAATAACAAACAAAAACAAAAACAAAAAACAAAACAAAAAACAAAATAAAAAACAAACAAAAAAAAAAAAGAAAAAAAAACAAAAACAAAAACAAAAACAAAAAACAAAATAAAAAACAAAAAAAAAACAAAAAAAAGAAAAAAAACAAAAAAACAAAAAAAAAACAAAAACAAAAAACAAAAAAAAAAAAAACAAAAAAAGAAAACAAAAAGAAAAAAAACAAAAACAAGAAAAAAACAAAACAAACAAACAAACAAAAATAGTATTCCGCATTCTTGTTTTACTTCAACTTTAATTTATTTTGGGCGTTACTAATGCAGGCTTTTTTAATTTGGTTTTTGTTTGTGTTTCTCCTGCATCTTAAATGCCACTGAATGAAAAAACCACCCGAAGACAGGCAGTAGTATGAAGAATGGTGGGTTTCAGTCGTCCATTTGCGAAAACTGAAGTCCAACGTGAAACCAGTTTTATATTTGAATTCGTGCTGTAAAAATCAAACATTGCATACACTATTTAATTTAAAGTTTTTAAACCTGAGAGCACAGAAGGTATGCATGGAAAAGAAAAGGAAAGAAAAAAAGACAAATACCCCCTCAAAAGCACACAAATAAGCCATTTAAAGAAGGAAAAGTGTGCTTTGCAAGACTGGGGAGATGTCAACACTCTTACATGTTGTCATCGGTTATTTCATCCACTGGAAGCCATTTCTAGTGAGAGAAAGAGGTAACACGTTTTCTAGCCATGTATGACTTTAATTATCTGTGATACAGCATTCACTATCAAAATTGTACCTTGGAACAAAGGGATACCACCAATTTATAAAGTGTGCTTTAAAACACAAATCTACGTTTCTTATTTTTTCGGTGTTTGCGAACACTTTTGAAAGTTTGATGCTTAAATCTAATGTAACAAGTACCAATAAAAAAACTTCCATTTTCATTCCACGTTTATAGTGTAAAGAAGTGCATATAGCACGGGCGCAAACCACACAGATCCTTTGGAAACGTAGCTTATGTGGGTTTGTACATGTAGACACGTACAGCAGTGCAAAGGTGTAGTTATGGACAGACATTTTGAGGGTCGTTATAAGACAGTACAGAGACAATGTGATCTACTGTTTGATAGTTTTAACCTCAGAAATTGGTACTCCACTACAAAACATTGAATAGTTATGTTTCACCACGAAATTGCATAAAAGAAATCACAATATTTAAATCAGGGCTAGGACTAGGACATTCTAAAAATTCTTTCTTTGCAGCTGCTGCATGACTGGTATACAGATATGTAATTTTTTATCCATATACTTGATATAAATAATTAACATCAATTGGTTGCAAGCGCGTCAGTCATGATGTGATCCTGTCCGATGATTACTGATCTTGTGTCAAAGAAAAAAGCAAACTTTTACCCAGCCATAAATAGTTCATGCATTTTAGTGTGACCAACACGTTAAGCGATGGAGCTAGTTTTGTTCCAAACCATGTCCATCAGTAAGCTTCGGTTTGTCTGTGCCTACTAATTTATGACCACAGAATGGCCGGTCTAAAACCAACAGCCTTCGGCCCCAATCACCTACGAAAAAATGAGAAAATGTGAAATTTTATTTGATATGAATGTTTATGAGTTTATTGATTGCGCCACAATGCACAACCTTTATACCATCCCTCATTACTGTTATTTGTATGCAATTTTATGATATGGTCACTGAAAATGAACAACTAAAAGAATAAAATTGAATTGGATCTTTGAATGTGTGTCAAAGTTCAAAGATGGCGTGGCCAGCGCATGTGCATTATTAATGAAGACTTAGATGTATACATATAATGCAATTCATGGCAATAGAACATTCTCATAAACATGATGCATTTCATGACTTTATTTTATAGTCGGAAATTAAAGAGGTAACCGTTTTCTTCAGCGAATTTTGGACAAGGTCATCTGATTGCAAATAATTAAGAGTTTCTGAACAAATCACGTCTACAAGCATGGGGAACCGAAATGCAAAAGAAAGTTGTAGCAAAAAATTAAAACTGCCTTACCACCTTCGAAAAAAAAAGGTTTTTAATTACCGAGAAGTGCCCGTAAGAATGACATTTCGACAAAATTAGAAAAGCAGCTTTATTTCATTATAAAGCGTATTTATTGGGTATATTGAATACTGTATTTGCTGTGATTTATTAATTCATTCTTGCAAATGTACTTGTTAGAAACTAACATTAAGGTCAAAGCCTAAGCATTTCAAACCTTGACCAATGATAAGAAGTGCAATTTGTTTTCCTTGTGACAGGGAATTTTCTAGTATTTATCTCCATTCTCGGTGCCACACATATGAAGACACCAACTAATCTCTTGCTGTTGAATTTGGCGGCGGCAGACCTGATAATGCTCATATTCTGCGTGCCAGAAAAGGTAATATAAAACAGTTCTATCTGGACAAAATGTTACAATAGGTTTTCAACATGCTTGATTACACCACTATGATCATGAGTATTCAATGAAAGTGTATCTGATGTGTTTGTTTTATTTCTCTTTGTCACATTATGTTAATCAGTCTGACATAGAGAGTCATTTTCAAAGCTGGGATGATGAAGGTTGCTGTGAGTTGTTGAGCAACCGAAATGGGTTGCTCAATTGTGTTCTGGTCACTATCTTCCTTACTAGTTTTGACTGTTTATTAGCAATTTGGGGTCCGACAGGAAATTAGGTGGGATATGTGGATACCATGTATTTAGATCTTTTGTTGTGTCCAAGTGAATACGAAGTACAGTGCACTAAATATGCAGTCACTTTACTATGTTCACATCGACAAGGACACAATGACCAATTACTGTGAATGTTGTCCTACTTCAAACCATGCTCTTTGTACAAGAATGTAGAAGAACAACATAGAAATGCTTCGAATATCGATTTTATCACCTTCTTAATTAGGAATTGCGTTCCCCTACACTTCCCAACCCTCGATTCGCCCTGTACGAAATAACGTTCCCTTGCATGGATCATTACTTAAACAAACACAAGGAAAAAGGTCACTCAGTCCCAACATACTCTCTGGTTTTATGGTAGAGAGCTTTTTTATAGCCTCCTCTGAAATCTCTGTCAAATTTACTTCTATGCTTACACCTTTTTTTTTTTTTAGTCAAGGCAACAGTCTACATTCCCAAATGTTATTTTTTATGTGTTTTGTCACATGTGGATTGAAGGCAGTTATGCGTGGATTTCCGCCACATTGACAATCGTCAATAATGGGTATCAAATGTTAAGGGTGCATATATGAATGCACAGTTTGAAATGTTGCTTCATCATAGTGATGGAATATCACAGGAATTGCAGCTTGTGTATCTTTCTGGTAATTCAATTTTTAAATCTTGTTGCTGTTCAAATGTAGGGAAAAAGGAAAACTTTTAAACTGGAGGGGACATAAAGTTACTTTTCCTTTTCTTGTTCAATTTTTCATCTTTGCCTTTGAGTATGCAGTGTTTTTACCTCACTGTTATTCTGGACAAACACATTACCAACAAGTGTCTTGTATACACAGCACACCCATAAAGCACTCTCCCCAGAGGAACTAGACAACAGCAGCATTAACACCTTGCTAGTCCCCTGGAGTGACCCAATATACAAGCTACAGGCTGGGCCCCAGAGGCTTGGCTCAGGTCAGGCTACTGGTGGCTTATGTACACTTTGACCCGGTTATACCACATTCAAAATAATGTATGTATGGCTATGAAAGTCTCTCTGTATGGAACATTAATTATACTTTTAATCACAATCTCATAATTTGACTTGTCACAGAATTGTGTGTGGCCAAGAGAGGTATTTATACACACACACAGCAATATATGACCAGTGATGTAAACTGTGGTTCAACCCATTGGAGTAAAGTGACTAAACTTATAATCTTGGGATAAATTCCTGTAAGATAATGTATGAAACTGATCAGCAAGTACTTACCTTTCTACTAAATCACACTTTTTGCCTTTAGTTGGTGCTCCTCTTTTGATAAGTTCCTGTTTCAACTCAAAGACTCTCGACCTCCCATAATCTGCCATGCATAGCTAGTGGGCACTCAACCAGGCTAGGGTGTACAGTACCCCAGAGCCATCTGGTGGTGAAACTCATTTCTTACATGGTCTATTACAAAAAAAAACAAACAAACACAAAAAAACAAACAAACAAACGAACAAACAAACAAACAAAGAAAAAAAAACTTCCCCCCCTACACAAATATAAAAAATAACACGAAAAAATGCAATTAGGTCTTTGTTGAAAGCTCTAACATAATGGTAAAGGGGACTTTTTAAATTATTCGCGGTATACATGTATACTATATCTTTTTATACTTATCACAACTATCACAAAATGTGGCTTACAACAAGATATGTAAGTTTCCTTTGAAGTGCACATTTCTAGTAAAAACATCGAATTCAATATGAAGCATGAAAAATAAATGCCCGCTTATTGAAATATCTGTTCACATAGCATTTAAAAGGTTTGGATGTCAATTTCTTTATGCAGACATTTTGGCCTCCTTGTTTAGACATTTTCATTTTTGATTTTTCCTTTAATATTAATTTAATTTAATATATATACTTACAAAGGTTCAGGCCACTCGATTATTTCTCACAATTATGAAAGTATGCAGATGCTTTCAAAAATATTTGTTTTCTATAGAGCCGAAATTTATGATATCTTTAAGTTAGTATTTGGTACGTTATATGATAGCTATCAATTTATCAGTGTGTGTCTATTTTAAAATTCCTTTAATAAAAGGTGATTGAAGACTCTTTCAAAGGTGCATTATCGTACATGTCGGATTCTGTGTGTGGTTTTATGTTTTATCTGCGATACATCTCATTTGGAGCTACAATTGGAGGCTTTGTTGCTGTGAGCATGGAACGGTATGGATGTATATAAACTATGACGTTGAAAACAGTAAATGTGGATTCTATTAGGTTTATTTGTTCACATGTATTCGAAGAATCTTGGCTTTCTTCGACGTTCTAATGATGGCAGTTGCCATATTTAAGAACAACATTTAAAATAAACAGAAAAGTGCAAAACAGAAATGGCGTCATTATCGATACCATGCAGGCAAGGGTAGAAAGGTGAAACTATTTGATGCCAACAAACTTTAAAATAGAAATATGCAGGACGACTATGACTGCATAAACAAAGTGAGAAAGTTAATGTACGACGGAGTTTCAGATGCCAGTAGAGAGGGAGGATGTCACCAAACATACATCGGAAAATTGCTAATGAGAATATCGATGTCTCTAGTATGGAAGCTTATCCTTCTAGGTATGATATAAAGTTGACATGTTAAGACCAGACTAAAATGGATTCCAAAGGATAGGCATAGTTAAAAGGTGTGAAGTGCCTGAAACTTGTTTTTTTTTTTTTAATATAATTACGAGTAGGGGCGAGATACTCCACTTTTACGAAGTAAACAAAGCCAGAACCCGCCATCAAAACATATTGTATTCCCCTGGATACTGATTATTTAAAAGACAAAGGTATACCTATGCTGTACTCTATACATTGACAGACGTACGCTCTTTTGACTTTCAGCACAAATGAAAAAAATAGCATGTGTCTTGGCTTTGAATGTCTGTAAGGGCATGATAAATGATACAAAACTAAAAAGCGAACGAATGCGAATGCAAAAACAAAATTAATGATTATAACATTAGAAAGAACTTAAATGTTCGATACTGAGGTAAGCCACATATGTGTGGCTGTCTTTAAACATCATATGCCATTATCAAATATTATGATGTTAAACAATGAACATTAATAGCATTGCAGTGCGAAGTATATTATATTTTTTGCAGTAGTAGTCAGTCGGTCAGTTTATTTGTTGGTTTATACGTTCTTTTACTGATCATTTTGTGGTTTGGTATCTTTATTTGTTTGCCTTATTTTCATTTTTTCCGAAAAAAGGTGCTGTTCCTAGAAGTGTCTTGCTGATATTAAGTTGCTCACCTGTTGAAAAAAAATCCCTGCCCTCTCCTTATGACTTATTTTCAATGCTTGCCTTAATTGTTGAGGCAACGTATACACCGTGACCATTAAATAACACGAGGGTAGCACTTAATTTATTATACTTTGAAAATATGTAGTTTAATATTCACATGGAATCTGAAATGCATTTTAAGTTTCACTGTTTGCGATCTCCTTGTTCCTACTAGATGTAAGTAAACAATATGAATTGCATTAATGTAGATATCCATTCCTTCTACATATATGTACTTCCCTTTTAGCTACGTTGGTATTTGTTACCCAATGCGGGCTAAATCAATATGTGCAAAACAACAAGCGTACAAATCCATTGCGGTTGTTTGGGTAACTGCAATTGTCATTTCATTACCGGCTGCATTTGTCAAGGTACGTTCTCGTTATATGACCTGGATCATTTTTTCAGGCTGTGGCACAGAAGACAAGATATCGATAACCCTCGGT
Source organism: Hermodice carunculata (assembly GCA_964020975.1). Taxonomy (NCBI): domain Eukaryota; kingdom Metazoa; phylum Annelida; class Polychaeta; order Eunicida; family Amphinomidae; genus Hermodice; species Hermodice carunculata. Next base: position 16,970,853 of record OZ026626.1, on the reverse strand, counting down.
CCTTAAGAGATGCGAAGGCTTCTTCATGCGTCACTTATACACTTGGCCATGTAGTTTTATCTATGATAGAGAAGGGGAGAAGGTACAAACCTATCATGAAGTATCCAGTGGAAGATATATGAGATAACCAGAACCGAGTATATGTATATATATATATATATATATATACATATATATATATATATATATATATATATATATATATATATATATATATATATATATATATATATATATATATATATATATATATATATATATATATATATATATATATATACATATATATATATATATATATATATATATATATATATATATATATATATATATATATATAAATACCACAATGATTTTTGACAGATTTTCACATTGTTGACAGACATTTGACGGCCGAGTGGGACTTTCATTTTTGCCAAAATCAATGATTTTGATACATTTTTCAGATTGTTGACAAAAATTTGACGGCCGAGTGGAACTTTCACTTTTGCCGAGTACCAGAATCAAGGATAAAGCCGTTTTCTTTGTACGTGTTTGTTTTCTTCTGGGCTTTGCCAACATCGACTCTTTCTATACTGTACATCAGAATATGCTCTACACTGTGGAGAAGCGTGAAGAATTCGCAAAATCTGCAATGCACAAATACGTGCGTATATTTATGTGAAGGCATATTTGAATACAGTCTCAGCATGCATATCACCACTATTTAAGTATTTCTTCTGCACCACAATCGAATATCTCAACTCCCATCACCGTGTGAAACGTCAGCTAGTTTGGTTGCACTTTTTTGTCTCCGAGATGAGTTATTTGTTATTTTATATGCCTGTCTCCATGTATTAGGTACTGCACTTCTTGCATACTAGGTAGCCACAACTTTTTGTTGGGCTGTTTTTAGGATCAAATGTTTTATTTATTGAACAACACATACACAAACTCGGTACAGCGTTAAAACACACAAACAAAAAGACAAGCAAAAAGATCCAAATAGTATAAAAGAAAACAAAAAACAACAAACCAAATGCAAAAAGAGCAAAACAAAAAACAAATAAACAAACAAAAACAAACCAAAAAAAAACAAAAAAACAGAAACCCCCCCAAAAAAAAAAATGGAAAAAAAAAAACCGAAAAACAAAAAAATTAAGTGAACATATTTACACCGAATAATTTGAAGTGACAATGCACGCCCATTTGTGCAATCCATACGAAAATCACACAACACTGTTGCAATTTCTGCTTTTTAAATCCATCTAAAATATCAAACAATTCTGTAATCAGATCTATCTATTCATCTAAGAGGATTCTTTTTTGTTTCTCAAAAATCCATTTTGCAACACTGTATGGGACACTTTCAGACTATTAATAGTTTAAATTGATTTTTATTATCACTCCCAGTTATTGTACAGCAATTACGCATGCAAACATTACCAAGCAATTAAACAGTTTGATGGGTTTAATTAATCATTATATTTTTTTTCAGCTCTCAGATACAATTGATCTTGAATGTGTAACTTACTTGTCAAAAATGACAACGAATCGACATGAAACATACAAGGAAGTTTACTTAAAGGTGTTACTCGTTTATTTCATGAAAATACATTGGCAAATAACACTGACGTAAACATAGTTTCACATTAAGTATATATATATATATATATATATATATATATATATATATATATAAACAGGTATGCATAAAACTCAGTGTCCATGTGACTAAATGAAATAAAACTAAAATACCCTAAATACCGTAGCAATGTACAATATATATATATATATATATATATATATATATATATATATATATATATATATAAATTATGAGGATTTTAATGGAAGAAAAAAGGATATGTTGATGATCCAGATGGTAAGTATGCAATGGAATGGAGATGAGATTTGATGGTTCGGGTAAGCCATTGAAATGAGTAGTTGTGATGAATGAGCTGAATAAGTTGCTTTTCCAGCCAGCTTCATTAAGCTTTAAATTGACAATTTAATGGGTAAATATAGATAACTCGTCTGTGATGCTTATTGCAGTAAATACTTTTTTCACATTTTGTTTGAATGTGGCCAGATGAAGTGTTGTCTTAATGTCCAAAGGAAGCGAGTTCCACTGTTTAGCACTAACATTATAGAAAGAAGCTAATACGACCGATTTCACCTGTGGGAGAAAGAAAATTCTTTGGTTATTGCGTGTATAATGAGTATGGATCTGTGAGGTTGTAGTAAAAAACTGGTTGAGAAAAAAGGACAATTGTCATTATATACCTTGTGCATATGAGTAAGGCACAGCTGTTTTGCCCTGTTTTCAATGTTAAGTAGTCCTTCTGATGCCAGTTCAGATGCTCCCACATGTACCATTGGCCCCCATCCATTTATGAAGCGCAAGACTTTATTTTGTGTAATTTAAAGCTTTTTTGTACTGTTGTTGTAGGCCGTGGTACCAAGACGAGATAGAATAGTCAAAATGACAGCTGATCAGAGCAGAACATAATATGTTCTTTACATGCTTATTCAAATTTCTGGCCTGTCGGTACAAAAATTTTAAGCGAGGGTTTGCATTGTTTATGATGTTACTGGCAGTTTTACTACCAAACACTGCTCTAAATGTACACATAGATAGGAGACTTCCGGGGAAGCATGGATTGTGATGCATCTATGTGTTAATGTCATATCTCTAATGGATTTCAATTTGCGCTTTCACCCCAAAAGAATTACCACTGCCTTACCCATATGTAGGGATTATTGATTTTCGATAAGCCAGTGATTGCATTGTTTCAGATTGGTTTCTAGTACTTTGGATAGCTGTAGGGGATTGTTTCTAGATGCAAGCAAAGCGCTGTCTTCACCATGCTGGATGAGCTGGCATTGCACGCTGCCTGGCATGTCGTAAACATACGCGAAGAATAAAAGCGGCCCCAAGATACTACCTTGAGGAACGCCTTTCACAATCGGTTTAGGCTGTGACGATTAACCACTAATAGTGACAACTCGGTTCCTTCCTGAGAGGTAGGACTGGAACCATTTAGTGGATGTGATGCCAAGTGCAGAAAGCTTTGGTCATGGTCATAGGTCATGGTCTACACAGTTTAAGACTTTCTGGACATCTAGGAGCACCATGCCAAGCAGATTACCGTTTCCAATTCCCTGCTTTATATAATCCTGAAGAAATATCAAACAGGTATCCGTCTGCATGATTTCCACGGGAACCTGATTGGTATTGATGTAATGAGCTATGTTGTAAAATACTCATTTAGTCGTGTAAAAATGGCCCTCTCGAGAATCTTTGATGTCAGAGATAATATGCTGATTGGTCTATAATTATTTACATTTAACTTACTGTTATTCCTAAGGAGGGGAGTAATGCCATTTTTATTTCATTTGGCACGGTTTCAGTGATAATTGATAACATGATGATGAATGTGATAGGATCACTGATAATGATAGATGAGTCCTTTAGATATCGCGCAGGAAGAAAATAAAAGCTTGTGCGTTTGCAAGGGTTACGTTCACGGAGTTCTTTTGAAATAAAATATTTACTTGCTTCACTCAATGTAAAATTTGTATTGATGTTTGCATAATACCTTTGAAAAGTGTCTGAATCTGCGCCATAGTATTTGGTCACAGCGGGCAGAGTATCCACTAGATTGTTTGCAATGTTTGTGAAAAAAGTGTTGATTAATCTGCTACTTTACATTCTTCAAACACAATATTGCCATCTATGTCAAGAGCAGTATGACTACGCTCTCTCTGTTTTTGAGGCTAAACTAGAGATTTAAGGTATTTCGAGAGTTCTTCAGGGTTGTTCTGGTGCTCTTTGACCTTGTTTAGCGTATATTCACTTCTGGTGTTTCTTATCACTCTGTGAATTTCATTTCTCAGAAACCTGTAATTTTTGTGGTTTTCCTGTCTTTTGTGTTTTCTGTATTTGTAAAGCCAGGAGTCTCTTTGTCGTATCATGTATATGTACATATCTTATAACTCTGATTGGGGCAAAAATATGTAACATTTTGGTCAAAAGAAGTCTCACTGTGACCCATGCACTATCCACATCATTGCAGTTATCGACCATCGATTAGTCAACCTTAGTCAACAAATCAATGAATGTGGTCTTACAGTAGTGCTTCATGGAGCGTATTTGAATTGTGTTATAAGTACTAAGCTGACCTCTAACTACCTTCCTGGAGCAATATATCAAACAATGGTCATGGAGACCAATAGGAATTACACCATGTTGACATATTTTTTTCAGTATTGTTCCACAGAATATGATCCAAGCATGAAGAAGTTTGGCCTATTCGAGTTGGCTCTTGTATAAGTTGCTTCAGATCAAATAATTGTGTCAAGCTCTGATGATTTCTATACATTTGAGAGTCTTTGTGGAGTGAGCAGATGTTAAAGCCTCCAAGAGTAACCAACCCAGGATCTGTCCTTATTTTCTGGAGAGTAGTGTCCAAATTTACAAGAAAATTTGATTGGTTTGGAGGCCGGTAAATAGAACCTACAATGATGGGCTTTGTTTTAAGCAGAAGTATTTCTACTGACACGGCCTCCAAGTTTTCATTCTCCAAATCTGTTCTTTGATTATGTGCTTAGTCAGACTGTACATATACACAAGTTCCTCCACCATGACGGTCTCTGTCACTCCTGTACGGTATGTAAATTTCACTGTCTGTGAACGAACTGTCTAACCATGTCCCCTTGATTGCAATGACAGCAGCTTTCGTTTCTTGTGCTAGGTGACGTAGTTCTGAAGTTTTGGGTGACAGTGATCTAACATTAAGGTTAAGGAAATGAAGACCTTTCCTCTTAAAAAATTCAAAATTATGAGAGCCACTTTCCGAGCGCTGTTCTGTGTGTTGCGTGGGAGAGACTTGGGGAATAGTGCAATCATCTATATCATCATCTTTGGGATCAGTTTCTTTAAATGGTAGAACATTGTACAAACATTTGTGATATACCAAGGAGAAACAGGTACCATTAGCCACATATGAATTATACAGGTCGACACTGATTGACTTGGTACAATGCATGTGAGTCCATTTCGGACAATAATCACGGGCAACAGCTTTGCTGCGTGAGGTGACGGCTTTGTTGCAATATGTACATGAAAACGTAGGCTGTCTGCTTTGGGGACCAGGATTATTTGCGATGTCACCTGCCAGAAGTAGAGTGAGTAGGCTCATAGGAAAGTTCTTATTTACAGAATATCTGTATTGTTGACATCTTTGACCTCGTTTGTTACCATGAATGTTTGTGTCTGTTTGTGGTCAATCACTATATTGTAAATGCACAGCTTGCCCATGGGGAGGGGGTAGATCATGGTAGGTTCGTCAACTGTGTGGCAAAGTTCCTCTTGGAACAAGCTGGCCATAAAATCTGGATAATACAGAAAGCGGAAAGAAGTCCCATGTCCAGCCAGTACTGTGTACAAGTGTAAAGCCATGATTAACCCTCCTATTACAGCTATGGTAAGGGCGTTCCGGGTGACTGCCTTATTGGTTGGTAAACATGAATGGCTGTGTGTAATGCAATGCCTGGGTGACCTATCCAGTATGGAAAGTACAGAAGGACTGCAGGTGTATCAGATTGTAAAAGTCCTCAAATACTTGCCCACTGTAACACTCATGTATATACATCATACGTGTCGCAAAGATTTTACTTCACCAGTTTTTGTAGAAGCCGAGAAATATGTAGAAAACTCAGGGGCCCGTCACATCAGGAGGCCAAGGTAGCCTGAAGGTTGACAGCTAGGTAATGCGTTCATCACATCTCTAAGCCTTCGGGTATGGTGTTTCTTGTCTAGAACATTTTTACTTCTCTGTTGACTTCCCAATTTTGTATATCTTTAGCACAATGCTTCTCCATTTGCCTTTTCACTATAATAGTAATAGTAATAATAATAATAATAATAATAGTAATAATGATAATAATAATAATAATAATAATAATAATAATAATAATAATAATAATAATTAATAATAATAATAATAATAATAATAATAATAATAATAATAATAACAACAACAACAACAACAATAATAATAATAATAATAATAATAATAATAATAATAATAATAATAATAATAATAATAATAATAATAATAATAATAATAATTTATTCTGCAATCTACCCCTTTGCAACGGGGAACTACCGCAGGCGTGATAGAACATGATGGTTATCACAGGATGGACCCCTTGATGGCGCCACTTTTAACAAACCGTCACTTGAGACACTGGCTCTGGGGCGCCGCCCTCAACTGGGTGCAGCTTGACACTGAAACATTGCAGCCGGATGATCACTAGCTGAATACTGTTACGAACAAGACATTAAAATTCTACTGTTTATGAGACGGATATAGTTTTGAATAATATATGAACAAGCTCTCCTGATATATCCACGTGATCTACTCAGCCTGCCTGCATAGGTCTAATGGATGCTTCATATCATATACAAGTCATCCATAGTACTAACTGCTTTCAAGCTGCTAGGTGCATGTACAGCAAATTCAATATAACGTTAACATATCAATGCAATGCTAATTTCATGAGATAACACTGTTTAAAGCAAGCGCCACTAGGGCCTAATGCTCTTCTGGTACCATGTATATATTGCACCTACAGTGTACATCTTCACTTCAAAGGTTTGAGTTCTGAGGTGGCACGGATGGTATATATGGGCACATAAAAAGCTTATGTGATTTTAGTCTCTGACATATCCACCAGATGGCACTTTGCTCCACATGTATTCACAGCTTATTTGTGAATTTTCTGTATTCTGTATTCTTGTGTGTGCCAAGACAGCAATGAATGAGTCTTAAAGGACCTTGGGACAGAAGGTCAAGGTCACCTTAAATGTGTAATACAAAAAATGTATTGTTTACATTTGTAATGCATGTACATCTGAAATCACCATAGTCTCATTCTTTTACCTGAAAATGAATTGTGTTTGTCTAAAAGCACATTTCCTGATATCCCGCGTTACCTTACAGGTGGCGCCACAAGTTTCACGATACTTCAACATTTTTACCTCCCCTACATTCTCACGACATATCATCGAGTACCACGAGAAATTAAGGTTCCCAACAATGTCCATTTTTACTTCTATTCCATCAGTGATCTTTACAAAGTAGGTCTAAGGTCATGCATTGAGCATAAAGTATAAAGAAGCATGTGCAATGCATATTTTGTATCAATATTAACCCTAGCTGAAATTATATCTATATTTTGTACTTCATTACCAATGACACATGCAATTTGCATTTTGACCATGAAAACATAAGTCATGATTATCTAAATTTTCACAAGTGTTGGCTATTGACCCAATGCATTGTTGGTGTAAGTTTCAAAACTCTATCCGTATTTACGATATCAACACTGAATTTAATGTGTATTTTACACCTACAATGTTAGTTATATTAAAAAGCACCAGTAGCATTAGCAACACTCCACGTATCATGCACTTTATTCTGTATAATATTCTTGTAATGCATATGTGATCACGTATATAGAACGGATGTCCATCACAAGAATATATGCTCCTGAAATGTATTCCCTCAGTGACCTTGAGAAAGTAGGGCAAGGTTACCCATTTAATGTTATTTTGATCTCCACCAACTTTAATAAACATCCATTACAAATCAAGGACAATCAATGTTTTTTAAATTTTCCATGTTTGGCCTCTGTATATAGCGTAATCCCGTAGGTGGGGCCACCAATAACAAAATGAAACAAAGAACATGAAAACAAAATCCAGACGCTAACTTTTAAATTGCTTGTCCTATCGTGTTGAGCAACTTGTTTACAGCAGGAGGAAATGGTGGCCGTCCTGACATGAATGATCACATACGATCTGCGATAACAGAGCTAAAAATGCATATTAGCACACCTGCTATACTCTTCGTTGTAAACATTTCTCGAGGCATGCCTAAAAGATCTGTCCCCGAAAGATGAAAGTTTCAAACAAACATTTTATTGCATCTAACATTGAATGTGTCGTGGAATGATGAAAGACTGATGGGAACACTGTTTTCCGAAGGGCGAAAATAGTCCAAACGGAATTCCCCATTAACACCACACATATATTCCATCTAACCATATTTGTGCAATCTGAAACCCTAGCTTTGCCTATGGTTTGTATCCGTGAACGCTATAGGGAGCGAAGAAGTGTGAATTTTGGAAAAAGAATGATCAAACTTTACTGAAGAATTACAGTTAAAGACTTTGCTGACACACGCAACTCGATGTAGGGATACACAGAATTTGTTCTCTGAGAACGCCCTTGACTTGAAGAAAATAAAATAACAGCTTTTTGTAATTGTGAAAACCGATAGAGTCAGCGTGGTTTGATCCTGCAGTTTGTTAATTAGGGTGCAAGTAGGGATGTAATATGCTTGATTGAAATTACGGCTGACCAAACAAGTGGATATGGTCAGAACCTTAAAAATATAACTTGTTAAATAATACATTTCCATGAAAATGGTGCCTTTTTAGCGAAGTTTTTATCCCTATGATAAAGAATATGCCCAAAAATTATCATCAAAGTGTTTGCACAGATACGATTGCGTTTTGAGAGGGGAATTAGGAAATTGCGAGGTTTTTGAAGAAGTACCTTTCTTTCATGAGATTCTACAAATATGGTGGACCCTTGACAGGGGACATATATTGAATATATATAAAAAATAGCCTTCAAACCAGCATATTCAAACTCTAGTCACGACTAGGAGAACATCCTAGAGTTTCAAGACCTTTCTGGATACAGTCCGAACGTAATGGACATAGACTGTCCCTGCAGATGCAAAATTCGCAATATATGTACCTTCGTTGTGCCTTTTGTGTTTAATGTCTTACCAGTTGGCTGTCTAATGCAGGTAAATATCTAACAAAGGTCATAAAATCTTTGCCAAGATGGTTCAAAAATATAACTGTCAATTAACTATTCATAATCTTCAGTGGCAAATGTCGTGAGATCACTGAAGCACACGCGAGAAAAACCGCTGTCAATACGGCCCCACAAGTTACATCATATATCTCTCTGAACTCTACCTTGTGCAGGAGGATGATACAGGCACCAGTGCGAATCAAACATTTTATACCAGCTATGATTGCTGTGATTGGCATACCAAACCTGGAGCCGTTTGTTGGAACCTCTGCACTTCCTATTTCCATGTTGAACACACGTGGGTGTTGTTTGGCTGAGGGAACGCATGGCCTACTGAGAACCTTCATCACCATAGCAATGATTGACTGCACAAATGGTAGCATCTTGTACCAAATTGAAACAGACAACACTGGCTGACCATGAAAGATTGGTCGCCTGTGTGAAAAGTTGTGCTATCATGGGCTACTTTTGTATTGTGGGTGTCTCTCCGCCAGTGTCAAGATTCCAACTTGACCTTTCTTGCCATTAAACGTGTGAGCTCTTTTTTTGATGACACGCAATAGTTTGCTCCCAATGCATGTTGGCAAGCTTTCACTGCAAGTTGATATGTCAATCTTTCCCACAGTCTGCTTTTGTAACCCCACACACAGCTTGATCTCACTTTCCAATTGCTCCAAATTACAAGCCCAAACCTGATTGCATCTTTTAACCCTAGAATACTATTAGTTATTCACTGTTTTAGTGTGAAAAACAGGAAGTATCTCCCCCAAAGACAGCTGTATTACCCGAGGCGAAGCCGAGGGTAATACAGCTGTCTTAGGGGAGATACTTCCTGTATAGCCAAGGGTGATACATTTGGGGGAGATACTTCCTGTGTTTCACACTAAAACAGTGAATGACGATTTTATCCCATTTTTGATGATTGTAATTTCATGCCCAAAAAATATACATGTTGTCAGAACTTCGCTGTTCGACCAGCTACGGCTGCAGTTGCCACCATGTTGTCGTCTGCAGCGCGTCAAGGCTTGTATCGCATGAGAGAGACCTCTGGTGGCTGATCGATGCACTAACCAGATAGGGAGATACAGCGAGAATACCGCTGTATTCCCCGGCCAGTTACGAGAATACCGCTGTATTCCCCGGTCAGTTTCAGGAATCGCGCTGTATTTCACCTTTGCAGTAATTAATGCACAAATAAGGGTAATACAAAGAGT